>JARVGW010000136.1:15617586-15654971 GCA_031762495.1 Anablepsoides rubrolineatus
TAAAGACAAAACAATAAAGGCTAGCCTATAGATATAATCTGACTTCAATATTGTCTGTCTGTCACCACAAGGCTGCTCAAAATTAGCCCATTAGAGGGCACTGGTTATTATCTCGTGGCCACGTGAAAAATATTACGTGGCCATGTGAAAATTATTGTGTGACCACGAGAAAAAAAAAAAAATCATGTCACCGGACGGGCTCTGTAGATTTTAGCAACAATTTTGCTACTTTTAACTTTCAGATACCATTTTGATAAATTTGGCTTTTAGCTACCATCAAGCGACTTTTAACTTTTAGTCTGGCCGTTTTGCTATAGTTTTAGGTCAACTTTTGCTGCTTTAAGTTCTTTTAGTTAGCCTTCTCCTACCATTTAGCTACTTTTGGCTTTTTAGTTTGTGGTCTGCTTCTTTTAGCTGACTTGCTTCTTCTTTTAGCTTTAATTACTTCGTTTCAGCACCTTCAGAATATTTTAGCTGTCCTTTAGCATTTACAGAATAACCTTATTTTCCTCCTAGGTTAAAACCTGGACCACTCTGATCTTGTGTTTTGCTGTTTAACAGGTAAATTCACTTGTATTGAAGTGAAATTCCACCTGGAACGCCAGATGGGCTACTACCTGATCCAGATGTACATTCCATCACTTCTCATCGTCATCCTCTCATGGGTGTCGTTTTGGATAAATATGGATGCTGCTCCTGCCAGAGTGGCACTGGGCATCACCACTGTGCTTACCATGACCACACAGAGCTCTGGCTCCAGAGCTTCTCTTCCAAAGGTAAATCTAACTTTGTTTATCGTTTAGCATCACCAGCTGAAAACGGGACAGAAGGTCTCATCACAAGTATCGCTGAGCTCAGTGACATCTACATCAGCTGAGAAATTTGATGATGCTTCCGATGCAGATACAAATTCCTTGTTTGGCAGCTCGAAAAGGGTTTTGTTTTCTTTGTCTTCAGCTCTTAATTAAATAAAAATGCTGATAATTTAAACAACAGCACATGAACATTTCACCTAAGATTTTTTTGTTCTTCAAATCAATCCATAATATTCTTTTTATACTGACATCAATAAAGGTTTCGCATTTTTCATGAGCAGAAAAAGTGCAATAATTTAAAGCATGTGTACATGACAAACAGCTTGACTGCAGAAGCTTATTGTCAGTTATGGAAAACAACAATGCTCTCAGTGTGACGAGTACTGCAACACTCAGCATTCAATCTCAATGATCAGCCAGTCACTCTCATCAGTTTCAAAGGCTTCAGCGACGCCATAATAGACATGAAAGACACACGCTGATAAATATTTCAAGAAAAGCCTTTGAGAGCTTTGGCTCATGAAAACAATACATCAAAATGCCGTAAGTGTGTTCAAATATAACCAAGCTGTTTTCTTCCCATGCTAATCAGCTGTCACAAAGAGACGAGGTCACAGTGATGATGAGAGCTTCAAACTTCAGGCCCAACTTTTCATAAAGTCACAGATTTAAATCAGAGCAGAAGTTACTAACTAAAACCAGAGATCTCCTTCTTTGTTTAGAATTAAAGGCAATTATCCCCTGCTGCTTAATTCCAAGCTATCGCTGACATAACAAGCAGCTCAGAAACACTTGTTAGCAAACACCATTAATGCTTACAACAATTTAGATGTCCCAGTTCACTGAGGAGGATGGACAGAATAAAACTTTAAATTTAATTGGAAAATCAATTTAATAAATAAAATCTTAGGCTGAATCCAAAGCCCACTCTGCAGTTTGAACTGTAAGCTTGTGTTGTCACCTTGAAGCAATCCAACAAAGAAATAAAAAAATGTGTCTTGTCTTCCAGGTCTCGTACGTGAAAGCCATTGATATCTGGATGGCTGTGTGTCTGCTCTTTGTATTTGCTGCATTGCTGGAATATGCCGGGGTTAACTTTGTCTCCAGGCAACAGAAAGAGTTTCTTCGGCTCAGGAGAAGACAAAGAAGGAATCACAAGGTAGTTTTTCGAAGTCCTTACAAGGTTATTGTTATTGTTTGGGTGTCAGACTTTTGAGAGGTTCTGGGGTTAATGAAACTGAACAAAACATGTCAGAAAACTCAGTTGTACTTAAGAATCGTACTGAAATGATTCATGATGATGGTGAGCCTCGGACACAGGTACAAGGACTATTATATACTTTAGATGCCCAAAAAACAAAACTCCTTAAACCTATAAAGGTTTGCAATTGGTTTACAACCAAGAGACCTCCTAGATCCTTCAGTCCACCCAAACTAAACCTACAGTGTGTTTACAAGTTATGCAGTATTAATGGAAGGTATTCTTGTACAGAAAAACATTTAAGGTTCATGTTGAGTGCTTAACAAGAGTCAGAGCACTTATAGGACGTACCACTCTCCAACAACCATTTTATCTTGTCATAAAAAACTGTACCTGATCAAAAAAACATCAGTGCTCTGTGGTTGTAAAAGTATAAAATGTGACAAAAAATATTGTAAAATCTAATCAATTGGGGGTGATGCACAATATGTCCACAAAGCAGACAGGAGTGGGTCAAATCTGGTGCCAAACTGACACTGTTGACTTGGCAAGTGGTTTATGTTGGATAGGTGTGGCAATGATAGCACTGTTTTTAAGGTGGAGAAGAACTCAAAGTATGTTTTGGGGATAACTCTCAGCTACTACCACAACTTTGAACTCAATATTTGGAAAATAAACTATATGTAGTTATACATATTTTTACGTGGCTGTCACCTTAAATTGAATTGACTTTAAAGAGGCAGATGGAAAACATGCTGGGAAATATATAGTCAAAGTGAGTCTAAAATTATGGAAAAAGTATTTTATTGTCTTTAAGTTTCCGCTCTGCTTTTTAAATTTGTTGGTTTATTGAATAAGTGTATTACTTTTATTGTTTGGCTGAAATTAAGATTCATCACCTGAAGCAGTCGTGTTGCACTTTTTCATTAAAGTGCATCTTTTTATCCTGTGAATTTTAATTAAATCCAAAGTGTTTGTGGTATCTTATGATTATTGCTCATGTTTGCACTGCAGAAACTCATTGCCTCAGGCCACGGCGTCTGAGCTGCCGCGGTAATAAAACCTGCCGTTCCCTTGTCTTTCAGGACGAAGACATGCGCGAAGGCCGCTTTAACTTTGCTGGGTACAACATGAGTCAGTGCGTGCCGGCGAAGGACGGCTCGGCCGTTAAGAACGCGGTTCCCCCTCCGAACCCCCAAACGACAACCCCGAAGGACATCGACGCCATGAGGAAAAAGTTTGTGGACAGAGCCAAGCGGATAGACACGATCTCCAGGGCTGCCTTCCCTCTGGCTTTTCTCATCTTCAACGTCTTCTACTGGGTCACCTACAAGATCATTCGACACGAAGACATCCACCAGAACTGATGACACTACCCGTTAAAGCCTTGCATTTCTCCAACTGAGAACTGCTGGGAAACTGTGCGTGGAGAGGCATCGCGGTGACAATGGTGGTGTTCTTTCAGGGATAACACAGAACGCTCGTGCATCATACGTTAAAGCTCGTGTTCTGACAATGTGAAGATTTTTGAAACACAGATGCTTTATTTGCTCCTGTATTGCAGCTTGATATTTTCCGAAGAGTAATTAAAACTGTTTTAACAGCCAACTTTAGTAACACACCGGAGCAGACGGACCAAAACGAATTAATCCGCCTTGGCGTTAGTGCAGCCAAGGAGACAACGTAACATTCCATAGATATTTTGTGATGTATAGGGTATAGCTCAGACTTTTTGTGATGCAAAATTTCTTATCAAGAGTGTTCAGACTGTTTTATAGTGTACTATTGTCCTGGCACTTCCTCTCCTTTCAAAATCCACGTTCTGAACTTTTTTCAGGCAAAGCACATGCATCCAACAAAAAGCAGCTGCATATACACGTCTCAGGCACGATGAAAATCTGGAAAAATCGGGAATTGAGATGAGACTCCATTTTTTATGAAATACCCGAGGCCTTAGATATCAAAGATTTGGTGAGATGAAGTGCCGTGCTCTTCTATTTTTTCAAGCATCTCCTCTCCTCCTGTTGAGTGGTCTATCACAGCTGAACGCACGCTTTGAGCTTTTCTACCAAACATCCAAAGGTATTTCTCAGTGTTGTTTACTTTCTTTTTTTGTTTAGCTCTAAGCAAAGTCTACAAAAAAAAATATTCACAAATACCTGATGTCACGTAAAGCTGTGAGTATTTTAGTTTTCGATACATGTTTTAAATTTGCCTTTGATTTTGTAGCAATTTTTCTTGAATAAACTTGTCAGGAGATGTATCAGTGAGCCCACATACTCTGATTGTGCACCACATAATTCAGTGTGACCATGGATTTATTTATATATTTATTTATACCCCCTCCAGTATTAGCTAGGATTTCAGAGTTTGAGAATATGTTTTGTAGATTTAGTCAAAGAAAATATTTATTGTAATGAGTGACGGGTTATGTTAATAAAATTATATCTTTATGTCAACTTATTCAGCTTCCACTGTGGATTGTTTTCCTTCACTTTGTATGTTTGTGGAAGTGATCGACACTGAAGGACGGCTCTAAGGAACCTTCATAGTAACTGAGCAGCTAAAGGCAATTGCACTCCGGATATACTGTAGTGAAGAGCTCTTTATTTGAATGCTATTCATTTAAAAAAAAAGGATAATTTACTGGCTTGTATATCAATAAAATTGACTGTGCACCATATTTATCTCTCCTGTAATCTGTAAAGAATTAAGCAAATTATGTAATCTTCCAAACTGGGAGAAAATGGAGATTTTTCTATTAATTATACACTCATGTCATATCAATTCTGGGTTTTTAATCATTTATTTGAATCATTTGTTTTTATGGCAGATGAATATACAACCAACCAAATGTTTGAATTTATTGTAGAATTTGTTTAACTCACACAGGGTCCAGACAGTCACCTAAACATTTTATTAAGAGGTTCTGAAGGTGATCATGATTGACTGCAGCTGGTAATTTATCTTTGCAACACTCACTGGATTGACCAATATAAGGCCTTGTGCACACAAAAATGGTTTCTGCAAAAAAACTTTTCATGTTAAGCTTCTCAACTAGCCTTTCCTTTTTGTAATACTTTAAAGATTAAACACATTTCACACATACATTTATTAAAATTTGTATTAATTAATTATAAAGACAACAAACTACAGAACCCCTGAGAAGCCATTAAAAATTCCCCAAAACATCTAAAATGACACATCTAAATGTTCAAACAAGAGCAAGAACAGTTTACGTTTGACGTCTGGTGTTTTATCCTCCTGAGGTTTGTCACAATGTTTTAAAAAGCAGCGTCACTAGTAATCATTACACACACACACACACACACACACACACCCCACCCTAGGGTCCACTCTCACTGCCCCCCAAGAATTGCTTATTGACCACACCTCTTCGCTATAGTGACCATCAAAATAGGGCTACAGGAAACTTAACTGCCACTGACTTTGCTATAAACCAACCAAACGTTAAAAACAAGTTATCAACAGATTCGTACTGATTAGCTCTTCAATTTAAATTACATTTATTAAACAATCAAAAGGTCACCATCCCAACAGAAGATGACAATTTTCATCTTTTGTCTGGGATGTCAGACGTTCATGTAGATTACTTTACTATGCAAGAATAAAATGTCATGAATCTGGTGTTAAATGATAAATATTGACTTTATCTTTCACTTAGTGCTTTTTTTTTTTCTTTGTTTCTTTGTGCAACAGATCATGTTACCAGCCAGGGGTTAAAAATAACATAAGATCACTGTTGAATACTTGTGAACTAAAAGACAGAACTCCACTAATTCTATTAAGAGGACTTCTAAAACTATACAACATATCTGTGATCTAGATGCAACTTGCTATTGAACATTTAACAAAATATTGTACATATATGAACATATTTTGTCTATGTGTGGATTAGAAAGAAAAATCTAACTTGTGCACCCAGTTATTGTTCTTTAAAAGTCATTGAAGTTGTATGTTGCACTGTTATCCCCACACCCCTTATAGAATGGTTCTGTAATACTTTTAATTGGTTCAATTAAACCATTAAAAGCCTAAAATAATAAGACATTTATGTCCATCATCAATGTAGATAATTTTCTGAAACAACTGTATAATAACATAAAACACATATACATTTTTCAAACTTGTAAATAATATCAAGGAAAGTGACAAACACTGTTTCCTATCAACTCTAAGCTGATGTGTCAGGGTGATGAGATGAGCTGCGGCTCACTGGGTGGCCCGGGGTGACACAGATTTGATCTGACAGTGGGTTTCCAGCATGAATCAGGATGATAATGGACTTCACACTGTAGTTCAAATATTCTGTCACTTGCTGTTTGCCTACCAGCTGACTGAGAATTAAAGATGAGAGGAAAATAAAGAGGAAACCCCCCCAAATGAATCTTATTATTCATACAATATGTTTACTTGAATTGGAAAAAGTCAAATATCACAGCTGAGCCCAGCCTTGTGCGGAAGGAAAACAATCCTAAACTTTTATCATTCGAAACAAAAATTGAAAATATGTGCAGAAACATCAAGAAAAAACATAAACATCTATTTGTTTTTGTATAAAACCATTTAAAAAAAGTTGGCTTTTAGTGATGTAAATAAAAGCCAATTTGATAGGTTGTGTGAAAAACCAAAAAATAAAATTGACTGTAAATTCCAAAACATGTATTTTATACATTGTTTGAAGTTTTAGTAGGAAGGTTGTGGACAATCAGTATCTTACCTGTTGTAGATAGCTTTTTAAACAGCCTCAGTTTGGAAAAATTGCTTTTATTCTGACTGAATGGGTCAGCAGGAACAAGATTAAATCTACAACAAGTAAGATATTCAACATTCAGAACCTTTCCAAGGATCCCCAGTCCATTTAATCTGAACTATCCCTTTAACTAATCTAGGGGCTTTTTTAGATGGAGTCACATTGAAAGACACAATTACCATCAAGAGTGATCATCCAGAACAAAATGACTGTGTCCTCCAAGTGGATCAAACTCTGCTCCCACAGCAGGATGGACCCAGAACATCTCTTTGCTCGCTCCAGAGTTGTTTCATTGCCTCACATGTACAAGCCAGTGTGACTCATTTAACCATATTATGTTCGTACACGTGAGTTGTTTCACCTACAGTAGTTGATCTCTGAAACCTGCCCTCACCTTTGTAATTAGCGGCTAACGATCCTCAGACCTACTATAACTCCCCTCTCAGTGTTACTGTCAATGTGTTGTTCTTTTTAAAAGCCTGATCCCTTTAATGCACTGACCTCCTCAGCCAGCTGAGTTTACTACATCTCATGTTAAAATATGAGCGTCTCAATCAATGTATGCACACTGCATACTATTGTCTCTTTTGGTCACTTTTCTGCATGAAACATGAGCAGAGATTCTGACTTAAATTTAAAAAAATGCAACAGACTTTTTGTAAAAGGAGTTTTATCAATTACGATTCAAGGATTTCACTTTTCACAATTTGCATGGTTTATTGGGATGCTTCGTGAGATCCAAACCAAGACACAAGAGTTGCCATAGCAACTGCATCGTTGCTGATAGGACCGGTGGAAGGGAAAAATCCCAAAACCTAATGAAGATAGAAGCAATTACCCATGTTGCTTGGAAATGGGAGCACCTATGTCTACATACTGCAATAAATCAAAGGAAAATGTTCATGTTGATGAAAAAAAAACATCTGCTATTTTCAGGGGTATTTGTTCAGATTAGGCTTCAGAAACACGCTGCAGAACTGGCACTATACAGAGAGGCTGTGTTCTATTTTTCATTCAACACATTTTGGACTAAAAGCAGAAAAGTGCACAGATTCAACCTCTTTGGCGGCTGGGTTGCCTTGACTTTGTTGTTCGTTTCTCATGTCAAGAAAAAAAAAAGCATCTGATGACATGATTAGCCCCATCTATAACTGCAGATGAAGGCTTTTTTCATTTTAACAATATGTTGTTTTGATTGAGGTCAGTGGATTTTTGAATGTTGGCAGTCGAAGCATTTAGTTTTAAGCCTGACAAGTTAAAGTTGTAATATTTTTCTTGCATTGTTTAATTTAAACAACATCACGTCTGTTTTAACAGAACACTCACAAGCTGATAATGATAAATAAAGTTACATGTTCAGCTTTCATCTTGCACTGAATTAGAGGTTCTAAGTAAATTATTGCAAATATGGCAAAAAAAAAGAAGTTGTTTTTTACTCAGGTTGTCATTCTGAAGGGTCTCGTGGGAGCCCTCTTCTCTCAGAATCAGATACACAGCTGTTTGCAGGTCAAACACCAGAATGAGATTGCAGATTTAATCAATGGCTTTCCAATTTATTTGACTGACCCAATGAGGTCCAGAGTCGAAAAGCGTAGAAATCACACGACCATGATCAATAAGAGCCAGCGGCTAAAGAACATACCAGCAACCTCTTCAACCAGCATTGTATTATTATGCCTGACTTAACAGCTCCATTCAATCAGGTCCAAGTACAAAATGTGCAACAAGATCATCAGAGCAAAAAATTAAAACTATTCAAAGTATTTGAGCAGTTTAACACAGAACTGTCACAAAATAAACAAAGTTCTTATCAATTAAATTGTTTTTTTTTTTTAATTTTCAAGGACAAAACATAAAATGCATCATTCGAAATCTTTAGGACAAATTAAATTTAGCTATTGCACTAATACTGACATATTTATTTGTGGAAAACTAAGTAATGTGTCCTTTTAAATAAATAAAACAAATAAAATGAAATACTACAACAAATTTGTGAAAAATATAAGTAAAAATGATTTCTAAACTCTAAATGTTTCAGTTTTTGAATTTCATAAAGGTTTCATATTAAGAAATTTTCATTTTATTAAGAATTTTTCTTCTTTTGCTACCTTTCATTTCATTAAATTTGTGATTTGTATTCTTGTATATTGAATTTGTGTTTTTTTAAAGAAATGAATAAACTTTTTTTTTAAATCAACACATGAACACAGAGTGAGGTAACTACATGATTACCTATTTGTCATGGAGGCAAGCAAAAAAAGAAACCACGCTTTTGACAAAAAGTGACATTAATAATGCCAGATGGAGTGTAAAGTTTATTTTTTGTGTCTGAAATGTTTCCGGAGACATTTTTCAGCCACTGCGTCTTCAAGGTGAGACTTCAGCAGGTTACAAGCCCTCCAGTGTTCTTTCACACCTCAGACTGAATACATATCAACAGGATATAATGGAATGACAAACCATCTCTTTTTCTTCAGCTGGCAGTCAGGACACTGAGGAAACACAAGTACAAATGAATTGTATTTTCTTTCACATGTGATTCATCTGCTTGTTTTCTGTTATAAACTGAAGAGAATTCAAAACTCTTCTACTTTAATGGCATAGGTGATTAAATCAAACAAAAAAGGCTTTCTGATTCTATGGGATTAAGGAATCAGCAAAACTGCTTTGATTGGCTCACAGAACTAAATGCAGCTCATTAGTTAACTGTTAAAGTAATAGTTCAGATTTTTTTGAAGTGCGTTTTTGTGGAAAAGTAAAAAAAAAAACAATTCATATTTGTTGTAGGTAGCTCAAAAACTATCAAAAACCTACTGGAAGTATCCATCAGAAGATGGTACATTGAGGTCATAAAGGGATGGACATGCTCAGCAACAATACTCAGGTAGGCTGTGGTGTTGACACGATGCTCAATTGGTACTAATGGGCTCAAAGTGTGTCAGGAAAATATCCCCCACACCATGACACCACCACCACCAGCCTGAACCATTGATACAAGGCAGGATGGATCCATGCTTTCATGTTGACCCCAAATTCTGACCCTACCATCTGAATGTCGCAGCAGAAATCGAGACTCATCAGATTAGGCAAAGTTTTTCCAATTTTCTATTATCCGTATTTTGTAAGCCTGTGTGAATTGTAGCCTCAGTTTTCTGTTCTTAACTGACAGGAGGGGCACCCAGTCTTCTGCTACTGTAGCCCATCCACCTCAAGTTCCAATATACATGGCACCAGCATCAGCTACCACTTTCAGCAGGAATATTAAAATGTTTCTGCCAGAATACTTGTGGAATGCTAAAACTGATGGAAATATAAAAGTTTATAATAAAAAAAAAGCTTTTGATGATTAGGATAGCAGCAATGCATTTTGGTTTTAACTTCACTCGCAATACTTTTTAGCTTGTTGATCAAGTCAGAATAAAATATTCTATTTTAATCCGAAGTCAGTTTTATATTTCCAGACTGGCAGAAATGGGACACAGCCATTCAAAAAAAAGCTATCCACCACAACAAATAAGATACTGATTATATTTTTTTCCACAAACTCCCACTTCTCAGAAGATTGGAAGCAGGCTGCAAACTGGAGCCTAATTTAACTAAAGTGTTTTTTCCACTTCTGTACTGTAGCATTGACAAGCCTAATTATTATTGTAAAGTGACACATTAAGTTTCACCCAGAAACCTTTTTTGAAACATTGTTTCAGGAGTCTTGTGACAAGGAGACAAACACAGTGACAAAAAAAGCAGACTGATAAAAGATGAAAAAAAAGCTCTCTCCTTAAGATTACTGAGACTAAAAATGATTCAAAACACTCTGACAGTTCTTTTTTTCTCCCCCTTCTAAACTAGTTAAGAGTAAAATACCTGCACCACTGGGGTAACGTGCCACTGAGAGAAGCTGTGCTGCCATAACCTCCTATCCTTAACTGTACTCATCTCCTGCAGAACATCTCCCTCAGCTAACAGTGGTTAGCAGCAACAGATGCTTAAGTGCTTTTTTGAACACACCGGGTCTTAAGAGACATGACATGACACAATGCAGCAACTTTGGATTAAGACTGGGGAATCCCAGGAGGCGAGTCACAGGACAGGGGCTGAACCTTCAACTAAAAGAGGCACAAAACAGACGTAAACCTCAAGAGGATGTCTGAGCAAGTGTTCAGAAACAGGCAGGATCTCAGTGCAGAGGAAGAGTCTTTTTATTTATGTTGAGTCCAAAATGAGAGAACATTTGTAGTGATGTGTTTTTAAACTAGAATCTTGTAACATTTTAGGCAAAGATTGTATTTTGTGTGTATACAAGTGCTGCCAAATCGCCGTCCATCTGGACGTCAGAAATGGCTCGCATCATCTCACGATATTTCCCGACCTCTACCGAAGCGCTCAGCCTTTTCCTGCTCCTCTCCACGTCCCGCTGCCACGCCTCTCTGCACCTCTGCAGCCCCTCTACAGAGCCGGGCTCCGGGGGCTCCTCGGGGCCGTCTCGTCCTCCGCCCCCCACCACCAGAGACGACGCGCGCTCTCTGAGCGACAGCACTTCGTCTTCCAGAGCCAAGGCGAAGGTTTGAGCCGTGCTCCGACTTCCTGTGCTGCTGACAGGTCGGACGGAGCAGGACGCGGGGAGGAACGTCAGCAGGGAGTCCAGGAACTGGAGCATTTGTAACTCTCTGCAAATGCAAGTGGAGAGAGAGATTTTACATGCTATTACATAATACATGTAGGAATGATTTAAAATATATATATATAAAAAACCCTCGGTGAAGTCGTAATCTTTTTTGTCATTTGTCAGCCGACTCCCAGGAACCTACCTATTTAAAATTTATTTGCAGGATTTGTAACTTTAAGTGCTCTGCTTGCCAGAGAAGCCTAATCTCTTTGATATTCAGGAGAATATCGTGTAGACGTACGCCTTAGCCAGCTTCAAAGCCTTGTCAACTTTCAGTCTGTTTATGGAAATTCAGCAATGCCCACCTCTACAACCTTTTCCTTTGCTTTTGAATAAAACTGCATAATTCAATACACAGAGAAGTGACATCTTTTAGGGGGCAGCTAAAAAGGAAATCTTCATTCTGGGTTTGAACGATTATCAAACTCACAGCTTGTAATATTTCAGATCATACAAACTATTTTTCTTTAAAAATTTAAAACTTCAACAGATGAAAGGGGATTCATTTTGTAGAGCATCCAGACCAAATATTAAGGCCTAATAATAACAGGATTCCCACACTTTGGTCAACATCAAATTCAAAGACTTTTCAAGGACTTTCCAGTACTAATTTCCACAAATTCAAGAACCGATGGCAATTACCTACTGCTACTGCAGAATGTTACCAATAAACAGGTTTAGTATCATGTAAATTCAATGAAAAACTGAACATAGAAGTTGTTGAGTCAGAATCAATGAAAGAAAGTGGATTAAATGTATTAAACCCTACATTCATATCCACTATAAATGGACATGTAATTATGTCCTGGGAGGTTCTGCAGCTCAGTTTGGGAGGAGGGGATGTGAACATGTCTAGATGTGGTGGTCTCACCAGGGCTCAGAAAGAAAGACCCGCCCTACTCTGCTCTGATTGGCTAAAACTATGACTATGGCTCACGTTGTTTGTTGAAAGCCACATCAGTTTACTGTAATCCTGAGTTATCCACCGCAACAAATGTAAATTTTTTTTTTTTTTTTGCAGATGATGAAAATCAGTGGTGTGAATAGAGAACTTCAATCCCCCAAAAAACATTCAAGGACTTTCAAGGACAAGTGTAACTTTTGGCTGTTTTCGCAAACTTTCCAGGGCCTTGAAATCATTTTTTAAAAATTCACAAACTTTCAAGGATTTCAAGGACCCGTGGGAACCCTGTAATAAAGATATGTGTTCTAGATGATGTATCCACTGATTATAGAGAGAACTCAAAACAAACAAAAACATTGAACTGTGAGGTCTTTAATACATTTATCTAAGTGGTATCAAAAGGGAAAATGCTTTACCTGGAGTAGATGGATAATTCCCCCTGGAAAGGGGTTACTTGATGCCAGTGCAGCAGCATCACAGCAGATGGTCCAGCAGATTCTTGTAACAGATACTGAGGGCTCACTTCAACCTTCTGACAACCCACTTTCTTCTGGATCCAGCCATCTATATCCCCCAAACTGTAATCAGGACAGTCTATGTGTAAGATCCAGCGATCCAGCACTGTCAGTAGACTTAGCAGGTCCTCTCTAACCTCATCTAAGCAAAAAATAAAAAAATAATGAGTATTCATGCATAATAGGCAAGTCTTAAACTGAGACTTATGTTGTGATTTTTACCTGTTTTGATTTGTGGGTTTTTCAGCAGCGATTTTTGGAAAACGTTCTGAATCTCTACAGAAACTCGACCACAGTGCAGCACGACTGGTGTCGGTTTGCTCCCAGGGGACAAAGCATCTGCTTCCTGCACGTAATGGAGCATGACACGGCACTTGACACAGCCAGAGGTCAGCAGAGGTGCCAGCTTGGTCACCGCCGTCACGGCCAGTCTGCACGCGTGGAGATCATCGCCGGCGATGCGCTGCCTGCTTCTTTTGGCTGCGGGCTCCGAGAACGCAAAGGCAGATGTGGAGGAGGAGGAGGGGGACAGCGTCGGAGGGCGGCACGCGGGGAGCCAGGACGCTTGGCTCTGGGTCTGAATTACTGCAGGCTCCGAGCTCTGGCCCGTCTCTGTCAGGAGGGATAAGCTCACGCCGGGCGCTGGTCTGGAACAAAAAATAACGAATCATCAACAATCGCAGATAACAAGGACCGCGGATAATCAAACTGGAAATTAAAAACAAACCGTGGTGTGTATGTGTGCGAATGTAGGACAGCTTGTGCACTGATTAACACCAACATATCCAGGTGGTGAAGTTACATCAGCGGTAAAAGAGCGGCAATCAAAGCAGGAATACGGAGGCGCCTGAGGCGGGCACGTCAGAAGTGGTTTTCCTCCACATGTTCTCAAATTAAAAAACAGGAACAGGTGGACGGAGGAATCAAGAGGGCTTCTTGTTCCCTCGCGAGGAGCTTGGAGGTTTATTAAAAACTTGTTGCTATGGTGACAACCTTGTCAACTTGCATCCGAATTGAAATTTAGGGCTCAGATCAGCCAAACAGCCAAGCAAATACTGTAGCTCAGATTAATCTGTCCGGGCAGCTCGTGACAGTTTGAAAGTCCTTTCACAAAGGAAAAGTTATTTTTAGCAGGTGTTGATTAAGTCAAACGTAAAGCCTTAGTTTATATGTTCAAACATACACAATGTGCATCAATTAAACTTAAATATATATATAGTTTTTTTACATGGCACTCTCAGCAGTTAGTATCACTCCTACAACCATCTGGTCCTCTGTGAAGCGATGCCAGAGCTTGTCAATCTGAGGCTTTGAAGACGCGGCTGGCGAGTCTTCCATCCTGTCATCCGAAGTCTCATCGTTTGACTCGTCGTCGCTGTCCCACAGAGCAACAAGGCCTTCCTAGTCAGAGAGCGCAAAGACTATAATCAGCAATGACAAGTGGGTGACACCGCTGGCAACAACAGCAATTTATGTCAGACATTTCAATTTAGCATTTAGGCGCAGTCACAGGAAACTTATTCAACGGTTCTCAGGATTTAAAAATGTTGCTGCATTACGTCTGCTTGAAAGGAAGTAAAGATTGTGTGTTTAAAAATAAAAAGGTTTGTGTTGAAATTTCTCCTTGTATCAATGGTGCCACCTTTTATATCATTTCCATATGAATAATTATAAAAATATTTGTTGTTTTGAACTGAACAAAAGACCAGTGAAACAGAGTTTATTATCATTTACTCCTAGATCTATTCTGGGAATGAAGTAAGATTATCTGAGGAAATGCTACTTTTTAAACACAAAATGTCCTGATCTTTGCTTCAACAAATCAGGTAGCATTTCTGATAAGACCAAAAACTGTAGGAGTTTAACAGCAAAAAGGTTACATGAAGTGTAAAAAAATGTACTCAGTGATTACAAGAGCAAGAGGCAGAACAAAACAAAGAATCACAATCAGAGAACAGCTTAGACAGAACATGCAGATACTTGTATCAGTGACGGGTCAGAATGTCCTAAATTAAACTAATTTTTTCCACAAAAAATGACATTGTTTTCTTTCAGTATTAAAGATTTTTTTTTCGGTTCGACCTAGTATATTTGAGTTAACTCATTTTGTTGTATGATGGTGCTATCTATAAAGAAAACCTCATATTTAAAGCTGGGACTCCATTTAACTGAGTTGCTTAAACAAACCATTATTATCAGTGGGTGGACAGTAACACGCCCATTTGTCCAAAATCCCAACATTTGGGGAGCCATATCTCTGGATTTACTGGTCCGATTGATCCAAGATTTCAGCTGTGTGCTGTGGGGTCATAGTCAATAAATATGACAAGTCTCATCAAAATCTCACATGAATAATCTGAGGTAAAATTTCCCATTTCTGGGGTGATTTGAAACAAAATAACCTTTTGCTTTCACAATTTAATGAGCCTAAACTCAAAGTAATTTTCAGCCTAAATGTATTTTTAAAAGCCCTGCTGTAGAATGAATTCAAATAACAAAATTGACAAAACAAATACATTTTTATTTACCCCTATTATATGAATCAAATATAAAAAACAATAAAAATTTGCAATAATAGAAATAAAAACTTTTTTTTTAAATAAACAGAACTCCTGCGGACGTTTATAACCTTGGAAATCCTTTTGCATTTATCCCATAACTTGAACTTTTCCACACACTTTTTCTGTATTGAATTAGGACAGTTAATTTAAAGGGTATGGATATTTATTCTATAATTTACTTTTCATTACATATACACTGCCTGGCCAAAAAAAGTCACCCAGTAACTGATTTAATACAGCAATAAAAACATTAAACATCCAAGAGGTGTAACATTTTTCATAGGCACAGAAACATGCAAAACTGAGATGTAAATATAACAATGAGGTAAAATCAAAGTGGGTTAAACACTTGTCTTTTCTTTGGTTGCACCATACATTTCAAAAACATAACTTGTGATAATACTGTTGAACAATGAAACAATTAAACCTACATTTCCCTCAATCATTTCCTTAATCAGTTCATTGAGATGATTTGTTATATATATTGTGCACACTCCTGGTCTTTTTATGTTTTCAAGACAATAGCTTATTTGGGAACTGTGCTGAAGCCTTTTGTAACCCAAGAGCAAAATCCAGCCAATAGGGAGGGTAAACTTGTCTAAAACGTGAGAGATTTCATTATGCATGTTTCTAAACCCCATCTGCCACTAGAAAGGTACACAAGATCCACTGTTCCCATAACTCCACACGGACGTGGAGCCCTAAAGGAAGTACACAACGTCCTTGATGCACTGTGAGAATTTAAACTCAGTACATGGCTTTAGTGAGTCTGAGCTGAGAACTGCTCCGTGTGAGAAGATTATCCACATCCTCACATGGAGCAGTTCTCACAGAAAGTGACTACACACAGAGGGTTACTCTGATTAATGTGAATTTATTTGTTCCATTTTGCATTCCTCTGTTATTTTTGAATTTGATATGACATTTGTGGAATAGAATACAAAGTTATTTGTATGTGAAATGTGCTGCAGTGGAAGTATTGAATAATTATACAAATAAAATAAGGCAATCTTCAGCAAGTTTTGTTTGTTAAACATGGACGTACCTGCTCATGCTGGGTGAGAACAGTCTCTCTGCCTGAAAGTGCATCAGTGAGGACTTGAATAGACTGCTGCAGGACTCTGTCCTTCACTCTCACTTCTCTTTGAAGCTCTTGAAGTGCGATCAATCCACTCTAAATTACAAATAACATTTGACTGGCAGCGTGTACTGGACACGTACTGAGCAGCTGAATGAAGGTCCATTTCAAGAGGTTACTGCACACAAGCATTCAATAAATAATAACAAAGGTGTCAACTCAATATATGCTTTAAATCTAACCTTACTATAAAAGTGTTTTCATGCAATATGTTTAAAAAACTCACCTGTAACCTGGATTCTAAAGCTTGAAGCATGAGGAGATAGTTTTCTTGTGGTGATGGGGTTGTTTTTAGTGCTTCAGAGTCTTGGCCACACTAAAAAGTTGTTCGAATTAGTCCCAGTGCTTATTAGAAACTGAATTATTCCATGTGACAGTGAAGTAGAATGCTGTGGCTCATGACAAGTAAGACGATCTGGACTTACAGAGTAGGATATACCACAAAGGTCAGTGAGGAGGAATTTTTCCAGAGGCTGTCTCGCTACTCCTTGATCCTTAAAAAGCAGCATCTGGTTTGTTCCACATCCCAGGAAATCATCCACGTGAACAGAACTGACACCTGACCAAACGGAGGCTATCTGGAAAAAAAAAAAGAAAAAAAGAGTGTTGAATAAAATTAAGTATTAAACATGAAAACACAAGCTGCAGGAATTCAAGCCCACAGTTCATACACACCTGAAAGGTTTCTTTCCACACAGCACAAACATCCCCCTGTTTGAAGGATATCACAAACAGGCAGCCATTTCTTCCCGTGTCGACCACCTGAATACCCTCAGCTTGCTCATAAGGCAGCTGACATGTGTCTTTTGCCAGCCCATTCTCAAAATATACAAGTTGTTTGTATGAAGTTGCTGCAATCACAGCACATTTCAGCACGTCGTGGTCTCTTTCAGCCGAGAGCACCAGCATGCACTGGGTGATGCCAATGTAAGGACGAGATAGAACCAATGTGCCATTGAATACTTGTCCATCCCCTAGAAAATAGCCAAGAGCTAAGCTGGTGGATTTGTTTTCTAACTGGTCAGAAAGGTTTTGCAGCCCTAGAACAAAAACTTGCCCCTTGTAGATGGGAAGTTCTCCAATAATGCAGTGTGGAAATTCAATGGGTATCTTTCTGACTCCTTCTGCCTGGAGAGATGTATAAAACACACAGTTGTCATGTCTCCACAGCACTGTAGGGCCCTGCAGGATGTAGACATCGTCCTTCATTTGGTAGGGGAGTTTAAACTCGACTCGGGACTCTAGTTTCTTTGAGCTGCTCAGAGTGAGGAGACTGTAATGAAACCTCTCTCCTCTCTCACTCTTCTTTGTCACCAACACACACGGTGTCCTTATTCTCTTCTGAACATCTATGACACATTTGCATTTCACAATATCCACCTGAGCTGTTGTTTTCTTGCTGATGACAGTCTCTGCAGCTGCTGCTGCCTTCAGGAACGTGTTGCCTTCAGGTGTAAAGCAAAAACTGCTGAAAATGAGCTTGCTTGTTCCGCTGACATTTAAGGCTGAATGTCGTTCGCAGCTAAATGAGATTATCTTTCCGCCATGTGAGAGGAGATTTGGATTTTGATGCACATCTTCCGAGTGTAATGATCCCTCCATTGTGTAATGCTTTCCCTGTAAGGGTCGTTCCGTCCGTGGCACTTTGAGTTTACATCACTGCCTACTTGTAAGCGGCTGTTTTTACCAAACAAATCGTATATATAAGCATTCAAACACTAAATTACTTCTAACCTCATCACGAGTGGTTTGCACACTAAAAGTAACGCGCCAACCAACTCTGAGCACTTCCTGTAAATCGAAGGGGATTATGGGTAAAAAAAAGAAATTGGTAAACAAATAATGAACGACTACCACCGGCACCAAATATTTAAATTACTAAACTGTTTTGGCAACCTTAACCAAAGTATGTGGTTAGTATGTGTTTTTAATAAGTTTGCGAAATAGATAAATACTTATATCGCTGTCTTGAACCCGTTACAAAAACACACGTTCCGGTGTTGTGTCAAAAAAAGCAACCCTAGAAAATCACTTCCGACTTCAAGGCCCTCAGTTGCTTTTGAGGACAAAACTATAAATTATATTTAAAAAACTGTTTATAATTAGTAATTTAGTGGATTAAGCCAGCTGCAAGGATAAAGTCAAGGCATGCTTAGAGAAGTGTGATTATCTTAGCAGCTTAGCCTTCCATAAAAAAGGCATAATCGATGTGTTATGTATGTATTAGTCTATATTAAATAATAAGATAATGTGTTATCAAGAATAGCGAAAACCACGAGTCCGTTTGTCACCCTGCGACTCGAAAAGCGCTTCCCTCGCAGGCACACGTGGGTCCTTTAAATGGTGGGGTGCTCTTTCGGGCGCAACACCTCCTACTGAGCAAGAAAAACAGTGGAGGGGCGGAGTCACGCGGGAGCCAAAATGGCAACGAAGGGATGCCAGTTTCACACTTCGCACTGATTCTTTTGAACAGCTAACTTTAGCTAACTAGCCTTCTTTAGCGACAACGCGGAACTAGCACAGACCCAGGGACTGTCGGACATGGCAGAGCAGGAGCCAGCCGAAGGAGTGCAGGTAGTTGTCCGGCGGTAGAACCACAATAATCGGATCATTTAAAGATGTGTCTAACCTCTGACTCTGTTGGTGGCAGGATCTTGACAAGAAAGTCGAGGAGATCAGGCTGAGATTCAAGAATGAGTTACTTCAAGGTAACAGTGGATAATCTGTCAGTGACCTATACCTTTGTCAGGATGACTTTTTTTTTTTGCTTGCTGCCACCTAGTTTGCAGATATTCTGATATTGTTAATTATATCCTGTGGTTTAAAACAGTGACATTTTGTTGACCTATATTGTTATAACAGACACTCACTATTTCAAGAAGTGTTCAGTAATAATACAGTCTTATTTATGACTTCTGGTAGCTTGACCGGTTTAAAACTGGACATCATGTGATTTGGTGTTTTGCACTGTGTTTGCAGATTCAACTGAAAAGTATGACCCCAGGGATGTGGAAAGGCTGCAGAATGATAACGCTCTGGTAGAAGGATACCTGACATGGAGGCTTTATGTTGTCGATGATGCTTTAAAAATGATCGATGACAGTTTCCTGTGGAGAAAGGAATTCTGTGTAAACGGTAAGGTGTCGTGACATTTTTAAACCTAAGCTTTTTGCAACACCTAGTTTCTTGGTTTAACAAACATGTCCTGGACATTTCTCCTAAAAACACAGGACTCAATTCTGATAAAACAAATAGAATGATTAGAAACTTGTATTATTTTGGAGCAATATTCAGCATATGTCCGCAACAGGCTGACTTCAAGACACACATAAAAGTTCTGAAGTCCAATCTACAGCTTTGCCTAAAAGTAGAAATGTTGAAATCAGCATGCAGTTTTCAACACAAATCAGTGTTTGGCACTTATCTTGGGGAAAACACGGACAGGGTCTCTTTGTGTTTGAAACACCCATATCTCCATACATAAGTGGCCTGGGAGAACAATGCCCTCTGTTTCTCCTTGGACATTTGAAAGACTCATTGTTTGCCAACGTTTAATCCAGCAAATTCTATTTGTCAACCAGTTGTTTTTAGAAAATGTGATTTACTGGTTTACAGGGCCAAGCGAGGCCGTATGACTCAGTCCATATGCTGTTGGGTCTTTATTTGAAATGTTACAGAAGAATTGAGGACAAGTAGGCAATTTCAGGCCCAATAAACACCAACAAAAATGTAAAAATAGCTGATTTCCTCTAAAATATTAAGCTGTTTGTTTTTTGTTATATGTGACTATATTTAATATTGTTTATTTGGCACAGATGAAAGGCATTTTGGGCCTCAGAAGTCCTGTCCAGATGGAACAAAAGCCGCACAAGAACTTTGCAGATGACAGCCAGCCGTGTCACAATAGAGTTAACTCCTGTGTTTCTCCCTGTTTGTTTCAGACCTCACTGAGAGCACCATTCCCAGATGGATGTTTGAGACCGGTGCTGTCTACCTCCATGGCTACGACAAAGAGGGCAACAAACTCTGTACGTACATGTTTTATTACACTGTTACCCACCTATTATCATTTTTAATACAAATGACAGATTTTGTCTATAAAACCAAGATGTTTCTTTGTGTTTAGTCTGGTTCAGGGTGAAGCTGCACTCCAAAGATGCTAAAACCATCCTGGACAAGAAGAAGTATGTCGCATTCTGGTTGGAACGGTATGCGAAGAAAGAACCTGGGATGCCACTCACCGTTGTGTTTGACATGTCCGAGTCCGGCATTAGCAATATAGTAAGTCCAAACAATGAACTGAGTCTTATATTAGTCATCATTTGTAATATTTGTATTGCCTTTTTAAAATCTATTTTAAGATAATTACAATGCACAAGTCATCTCTTTGCTTCCGCTCATATTTCTTGCTGTTTGAGCTGTGGTGTTGCAGAGACCGATGCTCTTTAATGGTTTAACACTTTGGAGATTAAAGTAACCTCTAAATCCCGATGGTCAATTCGAGTGGGCCGTCTAATCCTTTTGACTCACTTTGTCACAGACGTCCGCTCCCTCATGGAGCTCGTTCTTCGCGAGTGTATTGCACTGGCTGGGCTCTTTACAGAATAAATGGTTCAATTAAATGCAAATAAACCAACAGGAGTGAGACAGGGGAGAAGAAAGAGCTATAAAGCCTAAATATAAAATGAGTAGCTTTAAAAGATCTGTGTCTGATTGATATCTATTGGACCACGGTGTTGGTGAGACTATGGGAGACCTGGATGATCTCATTAGGGTTTGGCAGTGAGTCCCCTGCATAGCAATGAGGCTTCTAGCCAATTATGAAACATAGCTGGGTTGTAGGGGTCCTACCTGTGGACATTTGGGCTGCTTGTCTGATCATTTCAAATCAGATAAAAACACCAACGTGATTAAGAACCACATCCATGAATTGATGTAAAATCCTATATCTATATATTCTTTAAGCTGAGTGATTGTTTAACGCTTCACAATTTGCTACCATCCATTTTGTTTGCTCAGAATTTCTGGTTCATTGTAGTTGAAGAATTAGCAGAGCTGGGAATCATGCTGATGGGTTTGCAGTGAAAATTCATTTCATCTTAAGTGGGTCACATCAGATCTAGAAGCAGCAAAGAGAGAACAAACATTCTCCTCTACACTTTTTTAACTTGTTGATCTTTCTCCTTTTTTCAGGACATGGACTTTGTAAAGTACATCATCAACTGCTTTAAAGTGTATTATCCCAAGTTTTTATGTAAGTATCAGTTATTGTATGAACACCCAAAAATGCAAATTTGTTACATCTGTTTAGTGATAACTAGCTGCTGCCTCAAAGTCTGATTAAGAAATTATGAACATTTTGTTTACTTTTTTGTTTGTTTTAGCCAAAATGGTCATAGTGGATATGCCCTGGATCATGAATGGTAAGACTTAGTCAAATGAATTTTTTATTTTCTTATAGTAGTTTCCCTAACAGTACCAAACGTTTGTCTCCTCAACCTCTCTTCACTACAGCTGCGTGGAAAATTGTGAGGTCGTGGTTAGGCCCAGAGGCAATCAGCAAGCTGAAGTTTGCTTCCCGAGCTGAGGTCCAGACGTTCATTGATTCAGAATACCTGCCTCTTCACATGGGCGGAACGGTATGCTTTAATTTTTCTCCTACACTTTTAATGCACCAAATTTCACTATAAACTTCAAATTATCCACTGATAAGTTTCTGTTATTTGGAGAAGTTTTAATGCAGAGTCAGAGTGGTTTAGAATTGACTAACAGATCAATGTTTTAAGGGGAACTAAGTTATTATACAGCTATTCGTCTTAAGATCAGAGGGAAACAAAAACTTAAAACTATGACCAGAAACATGCATGTTAGGTTATTTATCAGCCCCTCTGCATCACAAGCAAGTTGTATAGTTTATCTTTCTTTTGTTGTTGTGTTTATCTGTCTGTAAGTTCAGGGACTTTCTGTCCTTATAACAAATTACAGCCAGAAGATGAACACAGTACATGAAAACCTTTAAAGAGTTGGGTCTCTAGTGAACTAAAGTTGCGTCCAAATTCCAGGACCCCTTCAAGTACAGCTACCCACCTCTACCTGATGATGACTTCCAGACGCCCATCAATGACAACGGACCTATCGTCATCGACGATGATGCCGACAGCAAATTGGGTGAAACAGAAAGCTCCTCTGACATTGTGCCAAAGCCCAAAAAGGTACGTATTCTCTCACCTTTATAGACTGTTTTTGGTTCATTCAGAGGCTTAAGGAGACTTATCATGCTTTTTAATCCTTCTTTTTCACATTTAAATTGCAATGCTTTGGTCTGAATTCCTCCTTATTGTAACTCCACAAGCCCCTCTTTCAGCACTTTTCTAATGTGTGTCTCAACTTAACTCGCTTTGATGCTGTCTCTTTAAATCCAAACAAGGGGGCTTCACACCCTGCCTCCCTCCAGCTTCCAGAGTGGTCCATTCTAGTTTGATAGATGAGTTTACGACTATAAAGAGAAGCAGAAACATTTAATTTACAAATTAATTAAAATATATCAACAAGGGAAGACTTGTTCATCCAACCTTACATGTTGGAATCCAGACCTTATTTAGCAGTTCCGACGCAAATCTCTTGACGCACCAGTTCAGAAAACGTCATAGAAAATAGAGAAAACTGAACAGGTTGAAAAATACGACCTAAACAGAATATAAATATATCTACGCAGCAATGGGAGAGACTAAATTCAACATTTCCTAGAGACTCAGAGTGCACCAAAATGGATTTAAAAGTTATAAAAGTAGATTTTGCAGGATTTGTCCCCTTTTAAAATGAATCAAACACCTAAAAATAAAAATATAAGCTTTCACACTATTTAACTAAGTAAAAGTGAGTGAGAGGGCTGCTCATTGTGGGTCTTCAATCTGGTTAGGAATGAAATTGTTACTAGTAATTGGAAGGAGTTGTGTTTGTTAGCATTAGTTGTCATCAGATTACATTCACAAACCCCTGCTTGCCTTGCTTTGTTTCAGTTGAACCTTACAGCACATATTCAGGCCACGTTGTAAAAAAACACTCGGCTGATACGGTAATCATCAAGCCTTCTAATCATTGTGTGCCCACGGAGTTAACTCCTGGTGTCTTTGGCTCGGATTTAAATCCCCCTAAAAAGCCCTCGCAGGCACTGCGCCGCTTCTCCTCATGTTCCTCATGTGGTCCACAGAGGGTCTGTTACTTAAGCCTTTCCATGCTGTCACTAGATTCCTCTTCTCCCTGCAGCACGCAGCCCCGTCTCTGAGACAACCCGCGGGCTGA
Source organism: Anablepsoides rubrolineatus (assembly GCA_031762495.1). NCBI lineage: Eukaryota > Metazoa > Chordata > Actinopteri > Cyprinodontiformes > Rivulidae > Anablepsoides > Anablepsoides rubrolineatus. Next base: position 15,641,463 of record JARVGW010000136.1, read on the forward strand.
ATATTTTACCGCCGCTGTCGTCTCCCTCTCAGGCTGGTGTCACCAAAGCTGCTCCCCGACTGTCGCCGGCCCACAGCTTATGTCACTCATGTCACACATTCTGCTCACTTCCTGCAGGACTGTTCAGCCGCTCGCTTTATAATCTTTTTAGCTTCTTTTTGAGCTTCCAGGCAAAAAAAAGAGAGAAAAAAAAACAGCTCAGAAGTAGATTGAAGAGTAATGGAGGAATCATTTAAAGAAGTATAGAGTTTTAGAAATTTTTTGTTGAAGAACGGTGCAAATTAGCAGTTTTGTTTATTTGTTTATATAGCTTCTATTTATTGCTACACTGCTGATTTAGTGTTAAACAGAAGTTATAGTTCAGATCATTTAAGTGGGGTTAAAAATAAACCGTTAATAGCTTACTTTTTGGAGTTATCGCTTGTTTGGAGAAATAAAATGTGATTTTAACTGAATTGACTGTTAATAATGAAAGACAGGTCAACTGAAACCAATTTTCATTACAATGATAACTTTGCCCAGAGGTCAGGTTGGCATAAAACAGCAAAAAAATAAAAAATAAACACAAAAAAGATGATATAAATCAACATTTTTAAAACACAGACCAGCCATTAGCTTGTCAATTTCATCAGAATTTATTTCTCCAAACTGATTCATCTACAGCAGGTAAGATGTTATTATTTTATAACAGTTCATTTGAACTTTTAAAAGATCATTGTTTGTGCTCTGCCAGCCAATGCTAATTTTCATCAAACAAACCAGAGATGAAGATTTATAAAGTGGACTGTGTTAGTTAATCATTAGCCTCAAGGTATAATCAACAGACTGAGGTTCAGGGCTTGTTTTATCACAAACATAAACTCTTCACAATCTTTTTACTTGCAATGTTTGAAAGGTTACAGAGCTTCATCTTAGATCAGTATTTGTTTAAATGTGTTTCTAAAATGCAATTCGCAGCGACTGCGGTCCCCTGACATGTCTGACATGTAAGCCCTGCTGAGAAGAGGAAGATGTATTTCAAGCCAGCTTGTTAAAATCAAGCTTGCACAATGGCTCTGAAGTGACTCTTCACACACAGAGAAAACCTTACTAAATATAACGGAGGTTGGACTCTGAATGGGCCTGTCAGCACTCAGAGGATCTGCGGGAGGTTGTAAATGTTCAGTGTGAGAACAAAGCAGTTCAAAAGTTTGACTTTAGGTCCAACTTTGACCGTTCAGGCTGAAGGTCACACGTTCATTAAAAGTGAAGCCCTGAGCACCCACGTTTGGCTGGAGGCTTCCTCATTCACAGCTTTACTGCTATCAAGCAGATAAGACCACCCATTTAATAACTTCCTGCTTAACCCATACTTTGTTCCCTGCTTTATTGCTCCCTTTTTTGCATGTATGTGAAAGTTTGAATATCTAAAGGAAGCATAATGAAATGAAAGAAAAGCTTTTGATGTGAAAGTTGGGCCAGTGTTGAGAGTTTTAAATAAAGGCTTAGAGGTAATAACGGGTTAATTAGCTGTGTCAGCTTGCTGTGTGTGTGTTTAACACAGAATAAACTAGTTATTCAGGCAGGTTTATTTAGTGGATGTTATTTTTGGTAGCCTGTGCAGTGTCTAAACTTGTGGCGCTGCGTTAACATACCCGACTCTTTGAGCTCTTACCCTGTCTGAGTGCATTCCACACAGTATTTATGCTTCCTGATTCACCTCCTATAAATAAATAAAACTCTCAACTCCTCCACCACCACCTTAACAGTCGTCTCAATCTGTAGTCCTCCAAGATTCAGGATGCGCTGAGCTGACGTTGGCTTCAGGGAGCTAATTTCCTGTCTTTTTTTTTTTTTTTTTCTTTTCTTTTTTTTTTTGTCTTGAAACAAGGGCTGGCTGTGGTAAGGCAGAGATCACAACCACGCCAAGCAGGAACACAGAGTCTGGACGATCTCTGCAGACTGGACTGGCAGGTGTACTCACGTGACTGGCATTGTTGTGACTACACCTCCTGTCACAGTCACCTGATGGTGCTGCTGCCGCTCCTTGACATAACCCATGGCCCGTCACGGACCTTGCATTTCTATCTGAAAGTTGAAAAGCCCCCACCCCCCAAAAAAAATCCTAACCTTGTCATTTAAAGAGTCGTGCCTTTTAATTACAAGAAGTTGATGATTTGCACGTCGTGTTAGCACTAACAATCACACACTTTTGCTGCTTAATTAGCTCTTGGTGAAGGATAAACACAAGCACTAGTGCCTGTATTAATTTCATTTTATATGTATCAACTAACCTTATATTTTAATACTGCTAAGATAATTACTGTTTTATTACAGTAGACCAAGTTAACACTCAGCACTTAATCTTAAAGCAACTTTTTTAATGCTCTCTAACATTTTTAACCAAGTTTTACCCTAACTTGAAAGTTTCAATCATGAAGACAATTCTGTTTTTTTTTTATATTTATCATCATTTTGTTAATTCAATTATCAGTAATTTCTCTGTCTTTGTGTTTCATATCATACACAATGTGTGTAAATCACTACATTTCAAATGTCATTTTAATTTGTTTCTCATAATAAATCTATTTCTGTTCTGTATCATGTGATAGGATTATATATTGCATGTGGCGGAAAGAGGGCCAATGATTTCTCTCACTAATGTGGTGGTCTTTTAATTAAACCATTAGTATCAAACTGAACACTGTTTTAATTTCTTTAACTCTAATTTGTGGATGTTATATTTTTCTACTGACCTAATTGTGTTCAATCTTGCTCTTGAAAAATGAATAAATTTGATCAGAAGCTGTTTATCTCTTGATGTCTTTATTTGCAGCATGACAAAGACATTTAATCAAACTGGCAGGTTTAATGAGAAAATATACAATTCTTTGGTTTTTATCACATCTAGTCGATGGGATTTTACCTTTACTCCCTCTTATCCCCTTCTGACAGTATCTTTGTCCCACTGAACGCACCATGTGGTCAAAGCATCCATTTCCTCAATTTGACCTACTTCATCCCCCGAACTGCTCAGATTGATTATAGTTGTTCCACATTTTCTATCCAGTCAGCTTTTGTGGAGTCTGTGGTCTGTCTGCAGAGTAGTTAGGTCAACAGTTGGGAGCATTTTGTTGAAGTTAAAACACTCGTGCTCAAGTCATCTCATGACTTCTGGCCTGGTTGAACTACTTTCGTTCAAGGGCTTCTTTTTTTTTAATTTGACTCAGAAACATCACGAGTTTATGGGTTACTTAGGTTCCTTATTTTTACACGGACAGGCTTGATGTGTGCTCCCTCTAGAGACCCTACTGGAACAAAGCTCACGAGTTTCCCTGTAAAATAAAAAAACAACACAGCTCAAGAAAGATTCTATTATTATAACGCTGACTTTTGACCAATATTACACAAGAATTGTAAATTATTATCAAGCCATTTGTGAACGGATAGCTTCCTTTTTCATGTAAGGGAAGGGTGAAGAAGATGAGGAAGAAAAAGAGTCACGTGACTTCAAAATCCGTTTTTTTTAATGCATGGTTTTTGTTGTTACAGGTGAATTTCCTGGAGGACAGTTTGAGGTCGGAGGACAGCGACAGGGGAGACATAAATGTTCGGGTCAAAGGAGCCAGAAGGCCGCTGACCACCTTCAAAGGTCTTCTGCTCGATGTTAGGTAACGTCAAGCTGCTGAAGCATCAGCGGCTCCTTCATTTTCCAAGTATGCTGTCTGCACCTTGAACACTGTGGTTGGATCTTTTTCCAAACAACTAGCAGGTGGTAGCAGTTAGAGCTGTTGTGTGTCAGTGAGAAGATTGACAGGTGTTCACATAATTTGTCGACAACTACTTTATTTTGGACTTTGCCATTTGTAATTTGTTGGCACTTAAATATTAATCGGTTTAAAAATGCATTTAAAACTCACATTTTGAAAATGGAGCAGTTCAAAAACATTGTTTTGGAACAAGAACTTGATAAAAAGAACTAAATGGAAACGCTTCAGGCCTTGCATGATGTCATTTTGCTGCACAAACTCTGAGCTTATTTCAGTCCTCGACTCGCCCAGACACATAGAAATTCTGAAATCAATTGGGTTTACATCGTTGAGCTTTAAATCTCCTGCCTGATGGTCACAGCTCATGTTCAGAGTGCAGAACATGGGATGGATCAGCGAGGATTCGCTTTTTTCCAGTTTTCAGAACTCACTCGCCACAAAGAAGTTTCAGATTAGGATTGCAAACAGGACGAAGCACACATTTCTTCATAATGTCTCAATAGATGTGGGATGGATTGTTCTGATGCTCTATGAGCACGGTGACGTTTATGCTTGAGATTTTTAGATTTATTAATTTTTTTAATCTCTGCAACATCAGTGGTGTGTTCATTTGTGTCGTGCCAACATCAAGTGTAAATTTCAGTTTTTTCAAATGATTTGGTTTACAGATGGAAACTTCAAAGCTAATTACAGCTGGTAATATTTTTACAGTAAAAAGCTTGTTAGTAAATGCACTGCAGTTGTGCTATGCTATCAAGATGGTTAAAAGCTATTTAGATGGTTTCCTCATTTAATTAGCTCCTCACTAGTTTGTTCAAACCAAAAAAAAAAAAAACAAGAAACCTCTACCTTTTATACAGTAGCTCTTGTTCATTTCTCGTTTGCTCTTTCTTTTTACAAACAACCGATAAAGCTTAGCTGTCACAATGCTTTATCCCTGCTCTGGACCCACCTGGGAATATTAATTTACTGCTAATTTTCCAGCAGGCCAAGCAGCACAGCAAAGAGAGTTTTATTTTACGATGTAAGTCAGTCTGTGTCAAAATGTGCTTTTGATCAGACTCTACTGTATCAGAAAAAATGATACTCTCAGAAAAATCGCCATAAAATTAACACAGATAATAATTTTGAAAATATGGGTGTACCCTTTGGTAGAGAGGATCATTCTGCTTCAAATCACCCCAAAATCTTAGTTATGATCCACTAAAAAATGAGTTATTTTTGGGACATGAAAGGCTTAATTATTTAAAAAAAACTCCTAGGCATGCATGTAAAACACCATCTAAACTTTTAATTTATGTGACAGATCGTATTTTAACCCTCACATTTCCTTGTGCAAAGGACATGAATTTAGTAAATTTCTAACTGTCCCTGCTCACTGGAGCCTGAAGCGTTAACTAAGATTTTGGTGTCATTTGACGCAGAATGATCCTCTCTACCAAAGGTTACACCCACATTTTCAAAATTATTATCTATGTCAATTTTTTTGGCGATTTCTTTGAGAGTATCATTTTTTCTGATACACCCTGTAGAAGGATGTTTTCACAAATACACCAGATATCTGTTCGTGGCTGGATAGTTGGCTGAACTTTATAGCTGTTGAGATTAAAACCTACGTCTAATTTGAAAGTGGCCTATAGTTTGATGAAAGAGAGCTTACATCAGGGGTGCCAATCCTGATCTTTGAGGGCAGCTAATCCTGCATGTTTTACCAGTTTTTCTGTTCTAATACACAATCTATTCAAATCAGATGAAATGAAGCAGAGAAACCTCTAAAACATGCAGGGGCAGTGGCCCTCATGGACCAGGATTGGACACTCCTGGCTTATTGGAAGGTCATTAAAAGAGGAAAATTTGTGCAAGTAAAATCTTTTCTCTGTAACCTTTAAGTCTTTTCTCCACTGACTCATATTTGATTTCATAGCTATACATGGAGCTGGAGACATACTTTTCATCCAAACACACAGTTGTATTAATATTTTTCCAAACTATTACCAAAGATGAATTTTAATGCATTTGATTTGTTCTGAACAGTTCATCCATCCACTGATTTTAAACAAACTAGTTACCAGTTAAAACGCTCAAACTGCAAAATATGTACAGAAACGACTTGTCGGTGTGTTTTGGCTGCAGCATCGATGGATTTGGCAACAGCTCTGCAGTCTGAAAGAGCTGCACAAACCAGACAAACCCATCTATTTGTTTTTAACTAACAACACTAACAGTTGAGTCTGTCTGTCTCTTATCTGTCCAGCTGCTCTGCAACGCAACCAATATGTGTTGAAAGTCCAGATTTATAGATTTGGTGCTGACTGAGTTCTGCTTTTAGATCCTAAAACCTCAGAGGTCAGCTTGTTAATAAAATAATTGCTGTTTAGTTTTATTTTTATTCTGGTAGTTCATCCATTCCCATTATTGAGATGATCCATTTTTCTTCTGTACATTTGTTGGCACTTATTCACTCTGCAAATTTTGTGCTATTTCAATAAATTCTATACTAAAACATTCACCTCCTTCAGGACACTCCAGCTATGACTTTTGGTATTTCAGCAATTAATAATTTTTCAGATGTTTAGCTTTTTCTGCCATTTTTTGTCCACATTGAAAGTGAATGGAGCAGTTTTCAACATCCTGATAATTCATTAAAATAATTAAAAATCTTTACTTTTTCGGATTCTACTTTTTTTAACCTCTTTGTTAGTTTTTTTCCCACTAAATTCGTGTTTTTGTGCTTAATTCAGCAAACAGATGCTCTTTTTTTTTGCATATCAACTTTTTCAGCCACTTTCTGCTTATTTCAGCTTTTTTATCTACTTTACAACAAAAACATTTTTTTCTGCAAAAGGTCCACGTTGCCTTTTCACAGAAAATGCAAAATCTCTAGTTATATTTTATATTTCTAAGTGTTATGCAAAAGGTCAGGTTGTTCACAAAGACAAGACTTGTTGTTTTCATGTATTTATTCAGAGATTTAAGTTGTTATTGATGTGTTTATGTTTTGATTGATCCAGTCACACATTACCAGAGTTTAAGGATATTTCCAGTCTTTTTCTTCTTTTGAATCAATGCTCTCATCTCTCCTTGATCGTATCAAAAAATGTGTTTTAATTTGATTTTAATAATCATTGGCTTAAAAACCAGCCTGTAAAGACTACTTCACCTCTGTACTGTACGTCGCTTCTCATTTTCATGAATATTGTCTGCTGAGCTCTGTTTTCTCAGTCCGTTGGCTTTGAAGTGAGGACTTTTGACGGCTCGGAGCAGTGACTTTTAGCGATAAACAGATTAAAATGAGCTCTAAATGCAGGGATGCTCCAGAGGTGTGTTAGCTTTAATTCAAGGCTGGGGGCTTCAGAGGAGAGGAGGGGTCTTTGATCGTGTATTTTCCAAAGATTCCCATTGCCAGAAGACTTGCTCCGAATTCATTCCGCAGCTAATTTATGGGAAAATAAGAAGACACAAGGACATAAGGAGGGGAAAGTGCTCTCTTCATGGCAGTTTTAGTCCATGAAACATTACCAGGCTGCATACAAAGCAGATGTATAATCCGTGCTAAATTCTTGTTGGCAAAGTTTAAGTCCTCAGTGTTCGCTGTGCAGGGACCCCAAATCCACCCAATCACATGCTCTTTACTGACAAAACAGACCGTTGTAAACCTGGTGCTCATCATCACAAACAAATCAAATCATCCTATGACAGCATTTTGCAGTTTCTGTTTATATTTTTGTTCTGGAATTTACAGCTTTATTCCCCCACAGAGAAGGATTTATATCAGATTTTTCCCCTTCAACACAGAAAAGCACCTGTCTGTGTATCCAGGGTTCTTCAGTCACTTTTGGGACAAAATTAGAAACTTATAAGAAGATATTTCAACCATGTTGCTGCTCCAACAATGCAAATGTTCCCATTAGAGGTCAAAAAATAATTATTTTGTATTTTAAAGTAGAGTTTTGATGTCCTGACAATAGGTTTTCTTGAAATACTTTACTTATAACCAAACAAAGGTTGGTTGGTTTGCTGCTCCTCCCCTGCTGCAAATTAACTTCTAAATTTTAGCTTTTTTCTCAACGATTTAATCTAAGCTATCAGTAAAACAATTGCAAACATAAAATCTGAAAGTTTTTAACTGTCATACAACTCTAAATTCATCCTTCAATGTTCATTTTCTTGCCATTCTTAACATACCAACTCAAGAAGAGAAGCATTTAGTTGAAACATTTAGTTTTAAGTCCTGTTTCTGAAAGCTTTTTTTTGTTTTTTTGTAGTTGCAACATATTTCTACAAATATTGTCCTGCAGGAGAGACACAATGTGTTTGTGGAAAATTTACATACCACCAGATAATTAGACCCCGCAGACACCTCGGTACAGGAACTGTTAGCAGCTCACACTGTACAAACGAGATGCTTACAAGAGAAATAAAGAGGCATGCTGGGAAACAAATGGAAGCTGTTGTTTGATTGTCGAGATCTGATACTCACCCAGACACATTTCTGCTGTAGTTTCTTCTGTACAATGATTTCTTTTTCTTTTTTCTTTCTCTCTGGGTCCTCCTTCAGCCCCTCAGAAGAGCTGAGCTTTGGTTCTGGAGACAATGAGAGGAAATGCCTCATTATCTTGAGCAACGTGACCAAAAATCAGGTGGCCTTTAAGGTGAGTCTGAAAGGATTTTAACCCAACTATGTGGCCAATTATTTAATCTGTTCCCTCATTAACAGATAGTCATGACGGATGGGTTATTCTCCAATACGCAGCTTTGATTTAATTGGCTAACTTATTGAAGCGGTTGTCTGCCTGCGCAGGTCCGGACCACAGCACCTGAGAAGTACAGAGTGAAGCCCAGCAGCAGCAGCTGTGAGCCAGGAGCTTCAGTAGACATAGTCGTGTCCTTACACGGAGGTACTGCTCTGCACTCGTTTTCACTGCAGCACATGTTTTTAAAATGCTGAACCCCAAAATAATCAAACACTTCACTCTGTTACCTTCTTAAAGTGCTTGCAGCCTTGCTTTTTTTTTTTTTTTTTTGCCTGACATGCGTATTTCCGAAAAGATAAAAGAGTAATCGTCATCCGACAGCTGACAGTGTGCTGAGGTACTCAGCGACCTTCAAGCGCTGATGTGTCAGCTGAGGGTTATGATGTGCTGAACGCAGCGGAGGAGACTCAGCATGGCCTCTTTCAGAGCTGCTTTTCTTTTCCTATTCTTTCTTGTCTGCTGTCAGAAACAAACCTTCTTCTCCACTACTGTGCAGAGTAAATAAAATCAATGCCATCTATAAGAAAAAAAAGGGGGAAACTTCCAACGAGAACTTCTTTTTGTTTAACGGGGTCCTCTGATGGGTGTGCGCAGGTTCCCAGGCCTCTCCGCAAGACAGATTTTTGATCATGGCCGCAGAAATGGAAAACGTTGGAGCACAAGAGCTTGCACAGTTTTGGAAAGAAGTACCAAAAGCAAAAATTATGGAACACAGGTAAGGTTTTGTTTTAAGACTGCTGAAAAATGCTGATTTCCATAAGTTTACTATGTTTTTTGGATTGTTTTTCTGTGAACTGAGCTGTGAGCTGTTATTGCCTTGCAGTATATCTTACATCCCAGTTTCTGTAAAAGCTAGTGTCAAATGTTACATTTTAAGCTTAATATGGTTGTAACATCTCAAAGATATGGTTGGAGTTGATTTAAATTCCTTCCTGGTTTAAATCATTAGTTTTGAACCTCCCTGGAGCTTTGAAAAGATATTTTGAGCAATCCTTATCTTATCTCAAACTTTAAACTGTGCTTTTTCTTTGGTCATGACCTTTTGCTACACATTTACAAATCCAAACCTTATAAACTGAACACTGGATCTCTGAATTGTGTATTTCTTACAGATTACGTTGTCACACTCTGGATAGTGTTAAACCAGCAGTGGACCCTCTCAGGGACAGCCCAGTGGACACCTTTAATGGTGGACAACAGGAGGTCAGCACAGCAGTAAGTTAAGAGGAACAAAGCTTTTACAGTTGTTGAGAAATATTCATTCTTTTAGATGCGTTGCATTCAATAAAGCTGACCATGGTCTTTACTACTTAAAAACAAACAAAAAAAATCTGTATTTATTCTACAAATGTGGGGAAAGTTTTAGATAAAAATGTGATTGTGCCACTTACAGGTGATGGAAAGTCTTTCAGGTAGGGAAGGTTACGACAACATGATGTGCTTTAATTTACTTATCAAGCATTCAAACATTTAAAGAAAAGCATCAGTTTTTCTTTTGGATACTTTTTATCTCATTTTGCAATTTTTGTGCTATTTTAGCAATGTTTACATCAAAATGTTCTGGCAATATGACCTTTTATACTTGTTGAGATCGTTAGCTTTTTCTGCCACTAAATGAAAACTATTTCAACATCCATAACATCCTTTAAAATGTTTAAAAACTTTACTGCACTTTTCATCGTTTGTTCTGTTTCTGCTTATTTTTAACTTCTTTGTGCTAGTTTAAGCTTCACTTGTCCTCTTTTTTTTGTTAAATTTAGCAATTTTCAGATTTTTCAGCTCTTTCTGCTCTTTTCAGCTTTTTTGCTGATTTAAACATGTTTTTGTACCTGTATCCATTTCTTTCTCCTAATTTAATGTTTTCATGCTTCTTTCAGCAGTTGCATTCAATTTAAGCTACTTTTTAGCTATTTCAGCTAATTTTAGCTTTTTTCAGCTAAAATCGACTGTTAATGATGATTTCAGCTACTTAATGCTTAATTCAGCAACCGTGCTCTTTCTGCTTTTTTCTTCTTGATTCAGCTTTTTCATCTGCTTCCTTTTAGCTACTTTTCTGCTAATTTCATGTTTTTAGGTTATTTTATAACATTTTTGTTATTCTTTTTTTTTCTTTCAGCATCAAAATGCATATCCTATTTAAGAAGGTTCATTCTTTTACAATCACAAAGCTTCTTGCTTGATCTGTCTCTGACAGATTTATCAGTTCAAATCAAAAAGTTTATTGTCAGCATCTGTGAGTGAAATTTAAGAAAAAAGGAATTTACTGGCAAAAGATTATATATTGTTAAACTAAGTTAAAAACAAGACAAATTTGTTGGGCTCAGTCCGTCATGAAGCTGGCCCGGACCACTACAGTAAATTAACTGACCTAAGGGTGAAACACAGGAGGGATGGACTCAAGAGGTGGCTCAAAATGTCACGTCAGGTCAGCTGTTTTATTTTTCTGAGGTTTATTTACTCCAGGTGAAGTGATCTTATCATAGGCTTTATGTCAGTTCAAACCACATTATATGAAAGCTTATGAACACAAGAAAAACAGGCGTTTGTTTGTTAAAACTTTAGAACCCTTCAGACATATCTACCTTCAGAGCACACTGATCAGTTTGTGTCTCATTTCAAGACACTTCTACTTTTCTGTGTAAAATATAGTGTAATGAATGGGAATCCGATGAAGCAAAACACTTTTTAAAGTTTTTGGAGTTTTCAATTTGTTTGTTGAGCCTCTGGCTTTAGGGCGTAATTTTTGTATAAAAAGACATATTGGTAATATTGTGTCTTTTACTGGCAATTTAATAAGCTGGTTCTCTCCTGCATGCAAGCGGAGAGACCTGGTTTGCCTCTGAGGAGAGAAAAGTGATTCAGTAAAACCTTCAGAAGATTCTGCAGAAGAATTTAAATTGAAAACTATGACCTGACCAAGTATGCTGCCTGACCTGAACTAAGCAGGACATCTCTGGTGTGTTTTTAAAAAGACACACTGAGCAGAGAAGAGGAGCTGATTAAAATAGTTTCTGAAAAGAGTGGTGCTTTAAAGACATGTTTGAAAGCCTCCAAATAGTATATTAAAGTATTTTTTATTTCTTCTTATGTTATAAAAGTGTTGTTTTTTTTTGGTGGTAAATTAGATTAACTCAGTTTTTTTTTATCTCCAGCTCATGCGATTGATGAACTGCAACTCCCGCCTGGAGCAGAAGGTGAACTCGTGTTTGTGGCTGCAGAAGGTCCTGGTCGTGTTGGTACTGATCCTCGTGGCGCTCAACCTGCTGTGCCTCTACCTGCTGGGTACGAGTCAGCGTCCGTCCTGACCCGCCGCGGCACCCTCCGCCTGCGTCTGTCAGCCTCCGATGCGCTGACGGTTCCAGCTGGGGCTTGCGTTCGACCACCCGAAGAAACGGCGACGCTGCCCTCCCCCTTCCACCCACCGTCCCTCCCTCCCACGGGCCGATGTCTCGGAGAGGAGGAGAGCTGACTTTTTAAGGACACGTGAGCCGATGTGGAGCTCGTATCTGAAGAGAGATGAAGCTTTTTCCTCTTCTTGTCATTCCACAGTTAATCTAACAGAGACAATTGTAGCAGTGATGGTCATGAAAATGTATTTAAATAATGCAACAATCACAGTTTGTGCAGTGAAAATATTAGTCATTTTAAACTTGATGTATACTTTTTATATTATAAATCTACAAAAAATATATTTAAACCAACAAAACATGAAATAAACATCTTTTGTCAAAGTCTGTTCTTTTTCTTGCCATCGAACCAGACAAAACAGAGATGTCCCAGCACTTTGTTTCTCTTTTATGCAAAAATATTCACACTCTTTATTAAACCCTCATTAGCGCAGAGGTTTGTAATTGAAAACACAGCAGCATACGACCTTACTAAACTTCTTCCAAGCTTAGACCTGGGAGCCACGAGAGATCTTGGTCTGCACTATCTCATTTTGTTTTAATTACCCCAACACTAAACTAACCTAAAAATACCAAAGCAATTACTGGCAAGTTGCAAGGACGCGGCACAGCCCACTTGTATCTTAGCGGGGAGCACTGATATCTATAACAAGATCCAGCTCGGAGCAATCAGGACGCGAGACGCTGCACAAGGAATGAGCTTATTAGATGTTTGCACACGTGAGACGCCTGGAATCAAGAACTGCGGTTTGTTTGCAGTGGGTGGAATGATTCATGCAATCATGAGTAAACTAATTCTACTTTGATTATAAACACTTTTTTATCATTTTGGAGACTACAAAGTGATCATTCCTTGAAGATTACAGTGTTCTGTTGTTGCTGTCAACCTTATCCTTTTGTACCTTTCTGGTAAAAACAGCACAAATCTTTTAAACTGTAAAATAATTATGAATAGGGAATATTTTACCTGTTGCAGATAGCACTTTGAGTGGCCTCAGTTTGAAAAAAACAGTTTAGGTTTCACCAAATTAACAAGCTAACAGATAATTCAAGTGGGGCTAAGACCAAAATGGATTTCTGCCATTTTAAACGTCTCCAAACTGAAAAATGTCCTATTTTCTTGCTTATTCTAGCAGAAATACTATATTAGCGTTAGAGCTAGCTTGCTGCTATGCTACTATTTCCCCTTACAAATACAGAAATTCATTTAAATTACTATGTAAAGTCAAACTGACAACTATGCAAACTTTTATAAATTATTAAATGAATGTGTGATAATTTTGCCAGTGGAGATGCACTGCCTATAGCCAAAACAAAAAGGCACCACCTGCATTTAACTAAGCAAATAGGTACAAGCCTCTTATTAGATAATTACTGCATGTGTGATTATCTTTCAGCTGGCAGCAAGTTAGAGGAGTGGTGGCGCAGAGGGTAGAGGAGCCGACTCCCCGGACACACCAGTCCTTGAGCAAGGCCCTTAACCCCTCAGCTGCTCCCCAGGCACTGTAATTTGCAGCCCACCGCTCCACATGTGTGTTCGCATGTGCGATGGGTAAAATGCAGAGAAAAAAATTCCCACCAAAGGATCAATACAGTATA
>JARVGW010000136.1:15655071-15680969 GCA_031762495.1 Anablepsoides rubrolineatus
GCATGGAAATTTCTCTTTTTTGTATCGAAAAAATATCGAACCGTGAGACTAAAGTATCGAACCGAACCGAACCGTGATTTTTTTGTATCGTTGCACCCCTAATATATATATATATATATATATATATATATATATATATATATATAAGTGATTTAACCCCAACCGGTGCAATGAGTTGCTTCTCATTTCCTAACCCCTTAACAGTCTTTAAAAGCCTTTTGACATTTTTTATTTTATGTAAAGGTGTCAAGCTAAAGGTAAGAACCGGAGCAAGTTGTCTGACACCCTAAGTTTAAAAAAAAATAAAAAATCCCCTGTAGTATCTGGAAATGGTGGCAACATTTGCAGTGTATTTCAGGACAAGTCCTTTAGTTTCAACACTGCTGAGGTTAGCTATTAGTCAGAATTAAATTCCATACATTTCAGTCTCTTTCAGACCTGCATCTTGGGGATTGGGGAAGCACAGAGCGTGGGGAGGTGATAACAGTGGAAAGTAGGATGGGGAGAGGTGGCAAACTTATTTCTACTTATTTCTAGCAGCAGAGCGGGTCGGGCAATGGTTATTTAATTTTATTTATTGGGGTATTTTTTTTACATCCTACAGGTTCTGAGATGTAAAATAAATTGGAGTTTTTGAAACAAAATAAAATTTGTGAGATTGCCCTATATATGTCTGCAAAATGGGAGGGGGGGGGGTGTCCCTGTAATTTACGGATAATCTGTACAACTTGTATACTATTCCTCCAAACTGAGGCTGTTGAAAAAGCTCAAAGAGCTCCAAACTATCCCTTTAACAACTTTTTGTTAAAGACATGAAAAAGTGTTTTTGGATGTAAATCATACCGTGTGTATCTCAGTTAAACTTTCAAAACAAACCCATTTAGCACTATTTTGGTCCAGGAAAAAAAAAAAAAACAGGAGGAAAACAAGATGGGGGTTAATGGAGTGCGTTCCTCTAGAGAGCAGCAGTAAAAGCTTTGGTATCACACGTATGAGAGTTGACTTTAAGTGCATCTGAGTGCCGAGGCTGTACCTGACTGAACCCAGGAAACCATCAGGAGGAACTACACAGAGCAATGACTGTGATGCGTCACCATTTTTGATCACACTTCCCTGACAGGGCCGTCTCACCGGTTTGTCTGGATCATGCTAATTACTGGGCAGTGTTCGCTCTGTGTGTGTTTCCCTGCAGCTGCACAAGTCAGAAGCTCCTCCGTGAGATTGATTTTCCATTAACCATCAGTTAAATCGAAGCTGGACTCGGTGTGTGCCTGGCTCCAGGGTACTCCAGCAGTGCTCGAGGGTGGCAATGATTTAGTTTGGTTAGCAAAATGAGACAGAGGGATCAATGGGGGCTTAATGAGAGCTGCATTTAACAAGACATCCTGCATTTTGTCACGATGGAGAAGATACGCAGAAGAACGAGCAGCACGCACTTTTTCATCATCCCTCTAAATGACCTTTTGATGTCTATGCTTCTAAAAAGACAGACATGGAAATCATTTATCAATTCCAGTAAAAGTCAACTGTTTAGAACCAGTTTTCTTTTCCCAGCGACAGCATCTGCTTCACTGGGTTCCTTGTTGATTTACAGAAAGATCGAAACATGTTTTCTGCCTTTAACTCCCTCTGGCATCTGGTGACAGGCGCTCTAATCAGAGGTCAGAGAGACCTTAAAATAGTTTTCAGACATGAAGAAGGATTGTTTTTTTTAAGCTCCAAACATTACAGACCGGCTAACAAAACAAAGCAAAACATTTGTGAATATTAATTGAGGGAGATTTTTGATTCTGGGCTGAACATCATATTCCTGCCTGAAGCGGTGGCGGAACAAACAACCAGCACATCGTTACACCATGGAGAGAAATGGTGGGAAAATAACACATTTCTATACTTCCTTTCACGTATCTGATCCTGTCTGGGGTTTTCATGGATCTGGAGTGGAGGGTGTCTGGTTTGGGAACCTCAGGGTCTTGTTTCTGTTTTAGGCCTTTGATCCGGTTCTGTTTGTGTCTTCGGGCCATTGATTCAGCGTGTGCTGGTGCAGTTCACAGGTGGAATGAGAGTCAGGTTGAAAATGCTTCCAGGTGGGGTGGAGTTTTTTTGCCTCAGGTGGTTTCAAGTATCCAGTCAGGTTGTTCGTGATGCCAGAATGGAGCAGGAGATGGATCAGTGGATCAGGACCTCCTCCTCAGTAATGATGGCGTTGCTTTGGTCAGTTGTGGTGAAGAAAGGCAAAGCTCTCGATTTACTGGTTTGTCTACAACCCTCCTCAATGATCATGAGGTGTGGATTATGATCAAAACAACAAGATCTTGGCTACAACCTGAAATGTGACCCATCACGAAACTAGGATTAAGTCCAAAAGTGGAATGTTAAGAAATAGGCAGATTTTGATTTAAACGTGCATTTTGTCAAAATATAATTAATCAATGCCTTATCAATGTATCATTTGAATGATCTGTCTGAAATATAATCCTAAAAAAAATGTAAGCATTTTTTTTGAGCAGTAGCAACAAAAAAAAAACTGATTTGGAGAAAAAAATGCCTTAAAATTTTTCCCTGTGAGCTAGCAAAGTTTGTTTCTTTCCAACTGGGAAATGTTAATATACAAATAATATTTGAGGTTTTCTCTTTATATTGACATCAAAAATTACTCAATAAATTTACATAAAATTAGGATTCAGACCAAACAATAATGTATTATTTTAACCAACAAGACAAATTAAGTCATATCTCTACTTATGATTTCAGAATGATCCAGGTATCAAAATGTAGCTTTTAAAGCCAGAAATCTAAAAAAGTAGTTATAGGTCATTTTGACCTAATTTGACTTAATCCTCATTTCGATATGATGGGTCTCAAATGAGGTTCCTTGGTAGGTGGGCCGGGCTCAGCTTTAGAGATAAAATGAAGGCTTGAGCCGCTGCTCCTCTGCATTGAAAGGAGTCAGTTGAGGTGGTTCATGCATCTGATTAGGACTCCTCCCTCCACTGGAAGGAGACACCAAGGCAGACTGAGAACTTGCTGGAGGAATTCTATATTCAGTCTGGTCTGGGAACACCTTGGAATCCCCCAGGAGGAGCTGGAGGGAAGGATGTCTGGGTTTCTCTCATGGACCTGTTGCCTCAGTGGCCCACAGATAAGGGCTAGAAGATGGAAATGGTGAACTAAGATTATCTTATGTTAAAAATATCAGAGTTAGGGCCATTTTGGTCTAGCCTTGAAAATAATGTTATGCTCAGTTTGCTAGCT
This sequence comes from Anablepsoides rubrolineatus, assembly GCA_031762495.1. Classification (NCBI taxonomy): domain Eukaryota; kingdom Metazoa; phylum Chordata; class Actinopteri; order Cyprinodontiformes; family Rivulidae; genus Anablepsoides; species Anablepsoides rubrolineatus. The sequence continues at coordinate 15,658,327 of JARVGW010000136.1, forward strand.
CTCAGAGAATGTATCGAGGATGACTCCCAGCTACTACCACACTAAATTTTAACCTCAGTATTTGTAAAACTGACTGAGAAAAATCTAAAAAAAAATATATCATTTTTTTACATAAAGCTTCAGAGCAATGATTTACAGGTAAAAGCAACACATTGAATGAGAACAAATGTGAGGGAAAAGAGAAGGCCTGTCGTTTTATGTTAGTTGGCAGCTGTAGGGTTTAACCTTGTTAAAAATAATTGATAACAGTAGCAGTAAGGCACTCGTTTTTTACTCTGCTGTATAAAACATTGTTAGAAAAGCACCTAAGATGTGATTCATTTAAAATACTTCTTACATTGTGATCCACTTGTATGACTTTTTGTTTTTGTTTTTGTTTTTTTCTTCAGAAAAACATAATTACCAGCATCCAGTGTGATAATAAATATAAACCTCTGAAACATTTCAGTATGTTTTAAATTACTTTTGCATCCATTCTCTCCTAAAATGTGTTCTTGTTTATGAATATTTTTACAGCAGCCACCTCCATCAAGGCCTAATAATTCCCTGTGTAATCATGGTAAATGGGTTCATGCTGAGCCCGAGACCCACGTCACAGATTGTGCAAGAGCTCCCCCTAGTGGCCAACAGGTGTAAGGCTCAGATCCTGAACAAAAGCAGTTGAGGAGTTTCCTTCTGGAGATACTGAAGAGGGGGTGGGGGTGAAGGTCATGAATCCCACTCAGCGTCTGATGGAAAGTCTGCACAGCTGCATTGGATGAGACACTCCTGGGGACACTCGGAGGACAAGCAGCATCCATTATAGAGATCTGTTCTGATAATATCAGCTTCACCATAAAGGCCCTGAACCTACTCTATCCCCCCCTCCTGCCATCACTTTAAGTGGGCTCACCGCTTCTCTCAGCAGTCTCCTCGCTCTGCTGTCAGGAGGTGTGAGCTCCAGTGGCCAGTTTGCCATCTGAGTTCAGGAGGAGGGGGTCCGCCCTGTGACCCAGCAGGACTGACACCGACTCTGGGCCGTGCAGGCGAGCGGCGAACGCTTCGGCTCACATTAGCGCCTGAGGAGGAGAAGAGGTCAGAGGTCGCGTTGCACTCCTCACACAGGGAGAAAAGTTTCCGACATTAAGACAAACTTTATTCCAGTTTATGAGAAAAGGGTGAAGGCAGGAGCTGGGCGTTTGTTTGCACATTTTCATCATTTTGTGCATATTTTCATGTGACACTCGGCCTTAGGGAGTTTAGCCTCAGAAGATCTCTGATGGAAATCAGGCATAGTTGCATACTTTGGTCCATTAGTCATGTTTTAACAGACAGTTTCTTTTAATTTAACATGTCAGATTGTTAAACAATACTCAGACTGTTAGATAAAAGTAGCCAGACATTTACAGATACATGCATTTTGTAGTTATCTCATAAAAACACATTATCTACCTGAGTATCTCAGTTTTATTAATGCTCTAGTTCACACCTTGTTTTATGTTTTATTTGTTTTCTTGGAGGTTTGCAGCATCTCTTCCTCTAGAGCGTTCTCAAATCTTTCTCAAAGTACAAAACCTACACAGATGAGAAGAGAAATGTCCAATAACTTCGATTAAAAACCTACATTTTGGCTGCTTTGAAACATATAATCAGCTGGATTCAACAAGAACGATCAGTAGTAATAAACATTTTACTGGTTACACTTGGCTACAAATTGAATCAATAAGACCAAAGATTATATTTTAGAGTAACGTATTTTCTAAAGAGCAAGGTCTGTAAAGCAACAAACAGAAGAAAAGCACAGCTTTTAATTCTGAATGGCAGATTATGTGTAGGGTAAAAACTTAAAGAGCCTTTTTATGTGCACCAGGGGATGTTAAATGTTGCAGAAAATGTTGTGCTTGTCACTTTGTTAAACTCATAAAGGCACTACAGAACAATTTGACATCATTCCCTGGCTTTTGTCAAATGCAGGTTTTTCAGGCCAACACATTAAAAGTGTGATTTCTTCTCACCCAGCTGCAGCAGTTTTCTTAAAGCGCTCAGTTGCTGGTTGATGCAAGCAACCTGAAGCGGGGAACTCATCGTGTCGATGTGCTGATCCACGTCCACGCTGTTCTAAATCAGGGTTTTGACACACTTATGACCTGAAGAGAACAACCGGAGTCATCATCAACAACTTTATTTATCCAGAGTATTTCTGGTTCCTTTCAGCTTTTACCAAACTAGGCCCAGCTAAGATTATGCAGGCGTAATGTGACCTTTGACCTTTAGCTGCAGCCTGGTGGATTGGAGAGCTGGACGGGCTGGTCCTCTGGGGGGGCCGCGCCATGCTGAAGAAGCAACGATACACAGGACACATGACCCCGGGCACATGCTTCTGACAGGGCGGTTTGTCCATCCACAGTGCAGCTGTTCACCTGGCAGAAGTTTTACAGACAGAAACTTTATTATATCTTTTTTTTTTAGGTTTGTGAGATGCAAAACTTGTTTGTTGAGCGTTTCTATTTGCATGTTTTGCTGGTAGTTAATTTCTTACTCATTTGCTCAAACTTCAACTCAAACCTGGCAATAATTAATAGTTCTGAGCAGAAACTGAGAAATTAGTAAACCGTCTTAGTTTGAAATGTAGAACCAAAGAAGGATTTTTTTTTTATTATTAATATTGTTTTTCTCACATTTGCTCCGTTTTCTACCAGAAGTTTGGCGCAGGTTGTGTGGCCTTGCATGCACGCTGCATGTAGAGGCGAGACCTGGTCCAGAGTGTTCAGATTTACGCACAGTCCCTGTGAACAAGAGGGGGGTTAGCTGCAAATCACAAAAGTAAAATATCTGCACTATTTGAGCCCAAAATAAGATTTTTCTTTAAATATGTAAATTGTCTAACTGCCTGCTACAATGTGTTATAACTGTGCATGAACAACAACACAAAAAAAGTCCATCAAGTTTTACCTGAGCAATGAGTTTTTGCAGAGCAAGCACTCGTCCATTAAAGGCTGCGTCATGAACCGGAGACCAATCGGATTCAACGTCTTCATGTGGACAGCAACAGATATTGTACAACAGTCTGTGTAGGACATGGGGACACAGTTGAGCTGCTACTCACCGCTCATCAGGGGGTTGGAGAAAAACACAGCTCCATCTGGACACGCAGTGTCCCCTGGTGTCTCGTTGTCCCCAGCAGACATGCGTCACTGAGTAAAATCCTTTAATGGTCTGATTGTTGTCTCACTGTCAAATGTGTTTTGTCCTATCTTGGTTAGGGCAGATCTTGGTGATCTGATGTGACTTCGTCAATGCAGGAGGTGGAATTCAACCAATGAGGATGCAGGAGGAGAGACGTCTGTCATTTGTCAACACCCATCCTTTTTAGCAGTACGTGGTGTTTTGGCTTGTTTTACTCAATTTTGAATGAAAGTTAGTCAGTTGGTTGCAAGAGTGACGGAAAGGAGATGTATATTATAAATAAATGGCTGCTTATGTGTTGTTTTGACTGTCTGTTAGCAAAATATCTCATAAGCCAACATGCAGATTTTAAGGAAAATTTCAGAAGTTAGTCGTGGGATGTACATCTACAACTGATTAACTTGTGGAGTCAATCAAAATAAAAATGGCCGCCATGTTAAACCAGTTTTAGGAAACACAAAAATGCCTACAACTTTGTCGGTTTTATAGATATTGAGTTAAAATTTTGTGTGGTAGTGAGAGACATCCCCAAATCTTACTTTGATTTATCAAAAGCTCAGTTTGAAACTTTGTCATTAACTGTTCAAGCCAACCTTGTCTGTCTGTTAACAAAATATCTCATGAACCAGTGAAAAGATTTTAACAAAACTCTTAGAAAGTATTCATTAAATATACTGAAAACTGAACTGAATATCTAGAGTTCATTAACTTTTAGTGTCAATCTGTTTCATGATGGCTGCTACAGATGATCGACCATAGAGAACAAAAACAGGAATAAAGGTGTGGAGCTAAAGTTGTTGTGGTAGTAGCTGAGAGTCATCTTCAAGCACAACAAAATGCATGAGAGCAATACTGACTCAAAGACAGTAATTGTCTTACAGCTGTGTGCTTATTGATTTGAGACAGAGCTGGAGCTTCTCATGCGCTCAGGATTCAATGCAACCATTTGTTACAGCTGCAGCTAAGTGATTCTTTTTTTTTTCCTTCACACAGCCAATCCCAGGAGTTCTGTAGCAGCAATATCGTCAGTGTCTTTATTAAGAGCTACAATCACATTATCCAGTGTACAGGAGCCAGCAGAGGGCAGCCACCGAGTGCAGATGTTTAAAGCACGTCAATAGTAGAACTGTATTCCTGGGGGTGCTGTTAATCCTCAGCAGCAGACTACAAGCTCGCCACACAAATTGACTTAGTGCCTTTTCCACAGAAGGTGCGTATGGATTAGAATACCATTGTGCTAAGTGAATGAATGCACTCTTTGTTGTCCTGAATACTGGAGGCTTTTGGTGCTTTTGTTTCAAATGTCCACCAGTCTTCAGATCCCCCGGCCAAGGCAATCAGATGGAGCAGCTGACCTCGGCTGGCTGACGGTGGGGGGGGGGGGGTCTGATGCATACATGCAGTAAGTAAGCTAACCTTTTGAGCAGGACACAGCTAATGGCATTCCTTTTTTTCTCCCCATCTATCAATGAAAGGAAAAATAATCTAATTTAATTCCAGATGTTTCATTTTTGGAAATGTATTAAAATATTGTCTTTCCAGGGAATCAACTCCTCCTTCACTGTCTTGCAACAGTGAAGGAGACAACAGACGTTGTGCAGAATGGTTAAGGAAAAGCTGGATGTAAGAATTTGCACATTTCATAGAGCCATATTTTATCAACAGTGAAACATTGTAACATTGTGGTGTTGAACTTTATGGCTGCAACACATTTAATAAAATGTTGTGATAGGGTCACATTTACCACTGTAAAACATGTCCCGTTCCTGTTTGTTTCAACAGTGGGTTGCTGTTTGATGGGAGCATATGTTGTCCTACAACCTGTGCTTACTTTTGTGCATACCTTTCCAAACAGGTGAGCTGCCCATGTATTAAAGGCACTAATGCACCGTTTTACAGTCAGAAGGCAGGCTTTTGAACCTTGCACTGATAACAGGCCTGATGGTCCCTCTCCTCTTTAGTACAGAGGGTGTAGTGTCTGGGTGGTTTTTAAAAATATCTTAAAATTTAATTAGTCTGAACACAGAAGAGTTTTCTGCATAGTTTATTTTTATTTTATAGCCTCTGTTCTGCTCATTTTTAGATCAGTTCTGCTCATTTTAGACTCTGTTCTGCTTGTTTTACCTCTAACAAACGCATCACTCCTGCACACTGGAACATCAAACTGAAAACTACAGGAGTTAACTAAAGCAGGACCTAAATCACTTACAACAGGCCTTTCTTGTATTGTGCGGCTGAGTTAAGCTACAGCTTCAGGGATTAAACAGAAGCACATGATGATTCAACCCCGTGATTTGTCAGAGAGCTCATGGACTCAGTCATTTCCTCTTCTTTTTTTTCCCTTTTCCTTCTTCCCCGCAGCACCAGACCCCTCGTCGTGAGCGGTCTCCTCTTCGTCTTCATCTCCCACCGCAGTCCAGGATGGCCTCCCCTCGGCTGGAGACTTTCTGCTGCCCGAACCGCGACTCGGCCACGGATTTTGTGGTCACCTTCCAGCCCGTCCTGTTCGGGGCTCTGACTCTGGGGAGCGCCGCTTTGAGCCTCATATTTACTGTCCTGCAGGTTCTGCCAAAGCACAAAGGATACAGGAGGCTGGGACAGTACCCTCTGCCACGGCCCGCGTCCTCTTCCAGAATTCTGTTCATCATCAGCATCTGTGACATCCTGGGATGCACAGGTAAAAGCAAACATCTGACATACTTTTGTTTTCTGTTATAGTCAGTTTTCTTCAGCATGGCGCTGAGTTCTGGGTTCAATTACCCACCTCAAATTCTTTCTTCTTAACCCCTTTGTTGCACAAGTTTGCATGCAGTTGTAGATGAAAGCTATTTCAGGCAACAACAAAGAAAAAAGAAACTTTTGCGTGTGGAGCTGGTGGAAAACAGGATCTTAGAGGTTTTCCCCAAAACAAGAGAATGAGTCACGATTCCTTCCTGTGAGCAATAAAATGACTCATTACGAGTTGAGTTTTTGGGGGTTTGTTTGTGTAAATCAAATGCAGAATGGCATAAAATGCTGCATGTCAGAGGACCCTCTCTGACACTTCATCACTGAGGGAGGGGGGCAAGTGAAGTCATGTGTTTCCACACCCAGTGAGAATCATTCAGCTGTACACTTCACAGCTTGATGACACAGTTCAGGATGAAATGCAGAACAGCGTGCAGTCCGTTGCATAAAGGATTGTGGGAGAGCTCTTTAACCCTTTTTTTAGTTTCATGGAGGAAATGGAAACACCCCTATAAAACGCAGCCTGCTGGAAGTTCATATTTCCATGATGCAAAGCTGCCGTTAAATAAAAAAAAGGACTCCCCTGACTGACAGTAATTATTTCAAGCACTAAAAAAAAAATTCATGTGTGGAAATGTTAATTAAAGCCAGACGAACTGGACTCAATCTGCATTTGGCTTGTGTTGACTCCTCTCCTGTGTTAAAGCAGATTTTGTGCATCTCCCTGCTTGTAGGCATCATCTTCAGATCATCGGTGTGGCTGGGCCTGCCGAGCATCATCAGCGGCATCTCCATCACCAACAACACAGACACACTGCCGGAGGTCTTCTGCGTGGGGAGCGCAGTACGTTCCCAACCCTCATGTTCACTTATAATCATGACGTAAACTGAAGAAAACAAACATTGTCACTATGTTAATGCATATTCAGATTTAATTGCAGGACAATCTGGCTGAGTGTTAGTCTGTCACAACCTGTGCTGTAGTTATACCCTCCTGTTCATGTGTTACAGATGTGGATCCAGTTGTTTTTCAGCGCTTCTTTTTGGTGGACCTTTTGTTACGCCGTTGATGTCTTCTTGGTGGTGAAGACCTCTGCAGGAATCAGGTACTTTGCCGTTTCATAGGTTTGCCCAGTGAACATTTGAGCATCCAGGATGACATGCAACATCATGGCTGACTGTCTGTTCCCCCTGAGCACCACGAACACAGCTGCAGACTGCACTCTGATTGTGGTCCATCCTGATTTTAAAGGTGCCAAGTGCTCTTCTGAATAAATGAAACCTATGTAACAGTTGTTTACACTTACACTAAAAATATTAGACCAAAGGAGAACCGTAGCAGGACTACAGAGAGAGATGATTACATTTCATTCCTCGGCTTTAAGCAGATCCTTTAATTCCACAGCTGACACTGTTAAAAATTACTTCTTTTTTTTTGATCTTCGAGAGCAGAACTTCAATCTCCGAACTCGTAAAGTTCTTCTTTTTTACTTTACGATGTCATTTATGAATGGACGCTTCCTGGTTTGTCGGGCAGGAAACGTAGCCTTATATGACGTTTTTTTGGGGGGTGGAAATTATGCTAATCTGCTCTCCCCGTGCACGAGCACCTGGCTACGTATTCATCAGTTTACACTGCTCATTTACACACTTTTCCTGAAGATAGAAGAGTTTGTTGAATCTGACGTGACATGTTCGTACGAACCCTTCATACGAACAAAAGTAAGAGAAATTTAGGATAAGAATACGAACATACGAACAACTCAATGTGTAAAATGTATTTTTTTTACTCCAAACAAGACATGACATGTCGTTCTGAAGAGACGCCTGTTTGAAACCAACATACCAGATGAAATGAAGCTTTAGCTTTCTTTGAAGAAACAACTCCCATCTACAACCACCTTGTAATTTTAGCTCAATATTTGCCAAATTGATGCAGTGGTGGTTATTTTTGTGTTGGCTCATGTTGATTAGCTGTGGCGGCCAGTCTGAATGGGATTGACCCCCACCAACGTTAATCAGTTGATGTACATTCAAAGATTGCATTTCATAAAACCATCATTTGTTTCTTTAGATATTTTGCTAACAGACAGACAGTGCAGACTCCAACAGTTAATGAGAAAATCAGGCAAAGATCTTGCACAATGAGTATCACTTTCAGCCTGTGCTGTGAAAGACTCCTGGCTTCCACCACACCATATTATAGCACAATATCTGTAAAATTAACTTGTAGCAATTTGTGTGTTTTCTAAGGTAGTTGGATGTGGCAGCCCTCTTGAATTGAGTTGACTCCCAAAGTTAATCAGCTCTAGAATTTTCTGGACGTTTCATCAAGACCCGTCTAGCGGTTCCTGAGATGTTTTGTTAACGGACAGACTTAATGGCAAAGATTTAAACTAAGATCTCGGCTAATCTGGTATAACTTAGAAAATAGGTCTCAGCTGCTGTCATATCACATGTTATGGTAATATCTGTGAGATAGACTGAATTAGTAAGAATTGATTTTAAAAAGGTGTGAGAGGTTTGATGTCATGCTACTATTTCTACATACTTTTCTGCCCTGTCAGAGAAGAACCCTCATTTTTACTCTTAAAAAAAAAAATCACAAAACACCAAGCTGCAGCATGTGCTGTGAGCCTCAAGTCTCATGACGTGATTCTCTCCCCCCCATCAGCACCATCGTCCTCTACCACATGATCACATGGGGTCTGGCTCTGCTCCTGTGTGTTGAAGGAGTGGCCATGCTCTACTATCCATCCATCTCTGAGTAGGACACTTTCTTCTTCTCAACATAAACCAATAAACAATAGTATCTGAATAGTTAGGCGTGATTTTTGATGGTGATGATGTAATTATTTGTCCCATGTTCGTGCAGCTGTGAACAAGGCCTCCAGCACGCTGTTCCCCACTACGTCACTACATACGCACCCATGCTGCTCGTCCTCGTCGCCAACCCCATCTTCTTCAGCAGGACCACCTCTGCAGGTTAGTTCCTTTCTCTTAAATTACTCAAACAAGACAAAAACAAAACCATACAGTTGCACACAACTGTTTCATCTCCCCACAGTGACATCTTTGCTCAAAGGACGACAAGGAATCTACACAGAAAACGAGAGACGGCTGGCGAATGACATCAAAATACGCTTCTTTAAAATAATGCTGGTGTTCTTTGTTTGGTGAGTTGTTGTCATTTTTAATTAGTTAAATTACATTAAATACTGCCCATATCTGTTTTGCTCCATTTGGTCTCAAAATATTTCACTTCAATCACATTTTTTAGGTTCTAGATGTGAAGGATCTAGGATAGTTTTATAATCACGTTTTTTTTTAATGTAAGATGTTCTTCTTTCTGTGAAGACTTACCACCAGCTATCAGGAAATGGTAAAGTTTCATACAGATGCTAAGCTCTAGGCGCAAAACTCCCTTTGTGAATAAAATGCACAGAATCCACATTTTTTGTGGAGAAACCAAAGCTTCACATTGTTTAATTAACAATATTAAAATGATCCATTGTTTCCTTGTTAAAAAGTATTTTTTTCTGGGGTTACAGCTGGGTACCAAACATCATCAACGAGAGCCTCCTCTTCTACCTGGAGATGCAGACAGACATTAATGACAGCAGTCTCAGAGACCTCAGGAACGCAGCTCTCACCACCTGGTTTATCATGGTCAGTTAAAAATATCTGCAGATTTTCACTTTTTAAAAGAAAATATTATTATTTATTCTTTACGTCACCTGTTTCAGGGCATCCTGAACCCCATGCAGGCTTTCCTCAACACCCTGGCCTTTCATGGCTGGACGGGCTTGGACGTGGACCTCAGCCTGCGGCGCGGCCGGGAGCTGGCCTGGGACTCTGGCTCTACCTCTGTGGCCAACGCCAGCCAAAACGCCATGGTGGGAACGACTCTGCTTTACCAGAGTCATGTCCAGGAAGCCCAGAAGAACTCGATGGGGAACGGACAGCAGCACTCCGACGCCATCAGTGTCCTCTCAGAAGGTAATTGGTTGGTCAGCAATGCAAAGAGAACACCTGTTTATCAGGGCTGGTGATGCTGAAACTCATGAACATATGGAACATATGTTTCGATTCTACTGCTGTCTGTGCCTCCTGCTGTGTAAACCCCTGAAAAACAACTAATTTGTATTTGTAATAAACAGTACAAAAGCATAAAGTGCAGCTTTTCTATTGCAAAACGTATCTGAATTCACAATGGACACGTGTTTGTTCCTGGGTAATTTGATCAGTATCTGCAGCTGCAACCCTGACCTTCTGTTTGCAACTCTGAGCTTTAGGAAACAGATAATCAGATGATAAGCAAAGAGCAGTAGGTGAACTGTTGCATATGCAGATGAACAGGGGGAAAAGAACACCCAACTGCCTGAAACCACTGAAATAAATACACTGGAATAGGTGAGATTTATGGTGCCATCTTGCTAGGAGCTACATGTCACTATGATAAGATAAGATAAGATAAGATAAGATAAGATAAGATATTATTAGTCTCACATGGGAAATTTATGTCTCCTTGCTTGTGCTGTTTGCTGTGTCCAGAAACTTCTTAAACATACATATATCATCATATATCATACTCAAATTAACAATAATTCCTGACAATACTTTTTTTTTAATTCAAGATATGATACATTTAATAGTTAACTAAAAAATTTGCATTTACTGCAAAAATACAGCGTGAATGCGTAATGCTGAAAGATTTTTATGAAAAGCTAAAAAGAGCTGAAACTAGCCTAAAATAGGTTTTAAAAAGTAGTGGTCTGAAATAGCTGACTTTTTTTTTTTAACAAAGACAGAAATAGCATGTTTGCTAAATTATAGCAGTAAGAAGTCATCACAAAAAGGTGAAATTGGCTAAAAAAAAAAGTAGCTAAAAACACAGAAAACAGTTGAAATTAGCATAACGAATCTGAAAGAAGAAATGTTGAAATCAGAAAAATAGCAGAAAAGTTAGGAATGATAGCTAAATGTCAGGGAAAAAAAGCTAAAATCAGCCAAATGGAAGCTTAAATTAGTACAAAGAAAGTTACCGTAAAGATGTATGAACATTTTCAAGGGTTTTAAGGATGTTGAAGACAAAAAATGGCAGAAATATCTATATCTCAAAATGTATAAATAGCTGAAGTATGAAAAGTTAAAGCTGAAATGTCCTGCAGGAGCTAAATGTTTTATAGTTGAAATATCATAGAATTTGCAGAACGAGATATGTGCCATAAAATGTATAATGGAAGAAAAATGGATCTCAGTAAAGTGAATGATTGATAAGTTTTAACAGAATGACAAATCCTTGAGCTTCCTGGTTGTTTTTAGATTTTTCACTGATATGTATAGTCTGCTGCCATGCTGGAAATAACCAACTACACCACATGGCACCACGATGATGGCAGCACAAATCTCACCTCATTAGCACAGACTGCATTGTGCTCGCCCATTCCAGTGTATTTCTATTTCAGTGCATGAAATAAATGCAGTCTAATAGAACACACATTGTGTTTTAATGTGTTTTTTAATTTTACTTTACCTGGCTTCAAACCAAGGCTGACACAGTTGTTTCACTCTTGGTCCACACAAAAACTATTTTCGTCACTTTTATTATTGTACAACATAATATTGGCTTTGTTGAAGGAACTGTTTTCACTTGTACTGTCAAATTAGTTTTTGTTATACATTTTGTCTCAACATAATTTCAAAAACCCTCCTTTACTGCATTCATTTGATCAAGATATACCTCATAACCCAGCACCATAGTGAATGTTGACGTGCATGTACTGCTGGGAAATGTAATCATTTTGTTTGTGCACCGTGTGATTGTTTACAAAAACTAAAGTGATGTTCTGTGACAGGCATCTGTGACATGATGAGGATTAAAAAAAAATAAAGTCATTTATTAAAGACTTATGGTTTTTATTCATTTATAAAACCCTGATCCTAATCTAAACTTGACAGAAAAAACACATCAGTAGCACAAATTCTTATTGGTGTTGTCTGCAGTAACGCCCAGTAATCTGCCCTTATTTTGTCTTGCTAGGTTCAGACTCTAGTACAGTTGAAATCCACATTTCCAGCGAGCTACGAGGGGACGTAGACGCTGACGGAGAGTCCTTGGAGAACTCTGTGAGGCGCTAGCTGGGCTCGTCGACCAGCCAACTCCCTCTACTTTGCTTTTTGGGCAGTTTTTCTCTCTCAGATAAGACTAACATCAGGTTTAACAGGATTAGTCTAATTCTCCATTTCATTTTTTAGAAACACTTAAAATGTTGTTCAGGTAGCTAAACATTTCTAAGAATATTAAGTTGTTAGGACTTTAGTTCTAGTTACAAACTGAACTTTAAATGCTTGAAGAAAGAATTTCTAGTACATTTCTTGCACCTTTTTGTCCAGTTTACCACATTAAGCAATAGTTCAGATCTACTGAAGTAGGGTTTTGTGTAAAGGCAACAGTCAATATCTTATCTGTTGTAGATGGCTCTTTGAACAAGTCAAGGCTAGTGTGAAAATGACAGAGACCAAAGTGAACTGCTTCTATTTCAAACTAATCTAGTCAGAATGAACTATTTTCTCAAAGTTTTTTTAAAAGAACTATGTGCAACAGGTAAGATATTAATTGTTCATGCTTTCACAGAACCCAAGTAAATGTGTGAACTATTGATTTAATGTTTGAAAACACTACAAAATCAATAAGCTGATTTTGTTAATTTTGTATTTTTGTTTCCTCACATGTATTTTATCTTAATTATACCGTTTGTTGTTGAGAATTGTAAGAAGAGAACTCCTGTTTTTATTTACAATCCCAGACAAGAAAGAATATAAGACACAGGCAGGGTTTTGTCTAATATCAAAATAGAGTAATTTATTTGAGACACTGAATGACTTCAAAGTTTTGTCTTGGAAACAGGTGACAGCACCCTGGACCAGGGTGAGAGCAAGAAGAAAAGATAGTAGCTGTCACAGCACTTGTGCCATTTTGGGCTTCTTAGCATGCCGGTACAGGTCGCCAACCCACAGCCCGATTCTCAGTCTGACACAGACAATAATGGCTTTCAGCAAATTAGGAAAAAGAAAAAAATAAAGCAACGCAACACCTTTTACAATCCAATCATGAAAGACTTTAAAGTAAAAAGAAAAAAATATATATAAAAGTCAACATTGGACCTTCACTTTTGACAAAAATTGAGCATTTGCTGAATCCACCAATCATAAAAGTGCACTTTATGTTGCTGTAGCAGAGAATGACTACAAAGTGAGAGGGACCAATTGTTAAAAACAAGGCAAAACAAAATGACGGCGAGTTCAATCTACAAAAGATGCGGTCTTGATCTTCATTAAGCAGAAACGGACAAAGCTTCTGCAACCAACAACTCCCACAACCGTAACACAAGCATTTTAAATCTGACTGAACCTGATCTGCTGGGAAAAACAGGACCAATCACAGCTTCTTTTTTTCCTCCATCAACAGGACCTTTAAACTATAACTCTTCTCTTTGGACAATATATCTGAATGTTCAGAGAAATGTGCCAAAGAGGAATTACGGTGATGCTACTCAAGCTGCTTATACTTTTACAGGCTGATTCATCTGATTTATGTTCCTGCAGCTTAAAGTACAAAACAAACCTAAATCGACTGTGATTGACCTCGTTTTTCACCAGATATTCACCCAAAGGCAGGGATCCAGATACAAGTTTCCTCTATGGATCATAATAAGTTTCTCCACACATTTTAACTCATTTAAAACAGAAAAAAAGTCTGTTGCACTGAACACAATGAGTAAAGATTTAAAGATTAAAAAAAAAAAAAGCCAGACACATGCACTCCATTAAAAGCGTTCCTGTCACACATTGACAGCAAAAAAGATGTGATAGCTCAGCCAATAAAGAGCCCCTATAGATAGACATAAAGTGTACTGTATATAAACATATATACACAGTATATAAGTCTGTGTTATTCTAATTTACATCTCTTTACATTCTCAAAATTTACATCCAAAAAGGGAGAAAACTCTTCGTAAACCACACTTTTCACATCTTTTATACAAAATGAAATCTGGTAATCTTGAGAGCTGAGCAGGTCATTTTGTTGTGTGTATGTGGTTGGGGAGGGGGGGGGGGGGGGGGGGTAAGACTATTTTATAAGGAGCTTTCCTCTTATGGTCTTGATTTTTAAAATGAGCTAAGGTTTACCTCATAGCAACACATTCAATTAAACGTTCGAGAGTCCATTTGTGGAAAAAAAGTACTTTTGAAACGAACTCCGCTGGGGGAGAAGTTGAGCACCTGGTCAACGGAAAGTGGCAGCGCTTCAGTACTGAGAATCTGTTACTTTCATCCTCTTGCCTGTTGGATTGTGTGGACATGAAGTAACATATCTCAGGGGAATTATAAATCCGCAGCTTTCCCTTCACATTTTGTTGCCTCTCACAGCTCAAACACCTGTCTCTCATTATTCTCTCTTTATAAAACTTTGACTCATCTTCGCGTTTCCACCCTTACAACCCGATAACAGCTGGATGTGGAGCCTGCAGGGATCACAGCACGTCCTCACTGGAAACCTTTTTAAAACATGGATGTGCTGCGGGAGTGGAATCCACTTCTTTTTTTCAAGGATTTCTTTGCCAGTTTCCATCTTCTCTCGGGCTTATTGTAAAACACATCAACAAACAGTAAGGTGCACTAAGTTTAGGTGGTGTTCGAGCTGCTGCTGTCATCTGCTTTAGCTCCTGTGAAGAGTTCATTTCAGTACACCTTTTCAGCCCTTATTGAGCAAAGAGACAGTTTGTTGATGCCAGAAAGAAGCCATTTCTGCACTTTCCAGGATTCTTTATCTGAGTCTTGGGGCAGCTATTTTCGGAGATCAAGAACACAAACCTAAAAGTAAACAAGTAGCATGTTTCACTTTTTGGCAATTAAAATACAATTATTAGCAAAATGAAAGAATATAACTGAATTGTTGCTTACAGAGCCATCTGATGCACTGGCACCGACTTTATCCCCAGTGCTGTTCCAGCACACCTCAAAAATGCCACCTGTTCCCCGGTAGCTGTGCACCAAGGACCCCGTCTGAAACAGCAGAATAAAAATTACAAGATGCAACAAATCAAGATTTTGAAACCTTGATAATATCTTTTCTGGCTGCTGTGTAGTTCAGAATCAAACCTCCGCTTGAGTCTTACCGTGGTGTTCCAAATGTGGACACACTTGTCGAAGGAGCCGCTGGCGAGGTGTTTGCCGTCGGGGCTGAAGGCCACGCTGTAGACCGGTTCCTGGTGTTTGGTTAGAGTATGAATACATTTACCTCGTTCAACATCCCACAGTCGCACTGTCGAGTCAAAAGATGCGCTGTGTGGAAAAACACAAGAAAGAGATCAGATACTTATCATTTTTATGACAGCTATTTGATTTTATAGGGTTCTATTACATATTTAATTTATTTTACTGAAGCTCAAATCCTCTAACAGACTAATAAATTACTTTTGGAAGTTATCAGTTGTCAGTATTTGTGTTTTATTAAGTCCTGTTATAAGCATTTTCTTAGCGCTAATGAGTCAAATTTAACATAAAACACCTTTAAATTTAATCAGGTTTTTTTTCACCAGGAAGTGAGAACATTTTTAATTAACACCTCGTATTTAACAATGTATAAATAAGCAGTGCTAAAAAAGAAAAAAAGGGTAGCGAATGAAAAACCTTCAAAAATGACTAAGATATGTAAAAAAACAACAAAAAAATTAGATTAATTAAAAATGTTCAACACAGTGTTTGAGGTTTCTATTGAGCATGAACTGTTGTAATCCTGGTGATTTATAGGCAGGTGTGGGGGGTCGTCAGGGTGGACTGCAAATTCCTGGGGCACCTGAACTGGAACATTTACACATGCATGCACATCTGGGTCAGGAAGTGGGCCACTGACCATTATCTGCACTGGGATTTTGGGTTGGAACAGCCTTTCATCTTTAACATCCATGTTTCCTTCCCAAAACTCTACATCAAACAACAGTCCACCCAGCCATTATCTTAACCCAGGGAGTCACTGGTGCTCGTGTCCAGCAGTCACTGTGTGCATCACATGAACACATGACGCTAACGAGACTATCACTCACTCACACCTAGAGACAATTTCACAGTTACCAGCCAGCTTGACATGCATGTTGTTGGTTTGTGGGAGCAAACTGGAATAACCGGATAAAAACCTACTCGTGCAGAGAAAGAACATGCAAACTCCACCCAGAATGGTTCAACTGTGACACCCAAAACTACAATCTGCTCTGCTAAACTACTTTGCCCTTAACTTCCACTGTGACTGGGTGCTCTGTATGATTTCTCATGTAAACTGAGAAGAATCTCCTACCTGGCGAGCATGATGTTAGCGTTGGGGTTATTTGTGCTCGGGCCGGTGGGGCTCCACTTGATAGTGTAGATTTCTTTGCTATGAGCCTGGAGGTCATGGACACACGACTCCTGCTTCATACTCCAAATCTGGGAGAAAGCAACGGCAAAATATGAACACAAATCTCCATCTTTGTTTAGTGCAGCCTGTAATATAAAATAAATAAATAAATCAGCCCCACCTTTAAGGTCATGTCATCTGAGCAGGAGGCGAGCAGCATACCCGATGGATCCCACTTAATAGCATTAACTTCATTCTGTGGAGAACAATAATCATTACAGCGACTATTGAGGAAGTGTGTGAAATAAGATCAACGAAATGACACAAAAAAAGCTGCTCACTGTGTGGCCCTGAAAGGTTTTTAGAGGCCGGTCGCTGCCCAGGCGACATACGTGGATGCACATGTCTGTGCTGCAGGAAGCAAATGTGGTGTTGTTCTGCCAGTCCACATCCAGCGCCGGAGCTGTGAATGATAAAATCCATGTTGGTTAGGAGTTAGAAATTTGGTGATCACACAATACAGCTGAGAAACATTTTGAATATTCTTTTGGGTCATATTTACTGTTCTGAATACTCAACAATTGAACTGGAACTCACCTGAGTGAAAAGGGAACTGTTGTTTGGCTTCTCCCGTGTGTGCATCCCAAATGATTGTCGTCTGGAAAATCAAAGGTGTACTTTAAAACATGAGTAAAACATTTCTTAACATATTTTTTTTATAAAGCACAACAACAACAACTGGCCTTCTTGCTAAACTTTCTTTATCTGGACTTCTATATATAAAGTGAATAGGGATGCACAATATATCGGCATTAACATTGGTATCGGCCAATATTGGTCATTTTTAGAATATTGGTATCTGCCCGATATGTAAATCTGAGCCAATAATAATGTCTGATATTAATTTCCCAATTTTTAGCTTTGTGTTTCTGTTTTGGGAGGCAAAATGTTTGGTTATGATTATGATAGTGATATTGATGCTATATATATATAAATAATTTGTGTGTTTTTGTAATATCTGTAAATATTGGTTATCCGCCATAGCAGCATTAATTATATCAGATATCAATATCAGCTGAAATTTTCATATCGGTGCATCCCTAAAAGTGAATGACCATTTTTGTTTCCATACATGTTACAAAACAATTTTTATTGCATTTTAGATCTGGGTAAAATGTAAAAGTCTCATTATTTTAGCAAAATGTAAACTCTAGGATTACATAAGTATAAAACAATCCTTAAATAAAACACATAATCCGTGATCTCACTTTATCTACTCCAGCACTGAGAATACAGTTCCCCTTCTTGTTCCACTTGAGTGCAAATATGGGTCCTTTGTGCTGTCCCAAGGTGCTGGCCAGATTTCCTGATGAACAAGAGTCACTGTTAATATTTTTCAGAGAAAATTTCTTAAAATGAACAATTATTCACAATAACAATGCAGTAATTTTAATGACCAGGAAAACAAGGTGTGACAGTGATGGAGGACATACCATCCTTTGTCCAAATTCTGGCGAATCCATCATAAGAGCCAGTTGCCAGGAGAGTCCCATCACTCTGTTGGCAGAAAAGAAAACAGAAGCTATTTGTCTGTTTACCATATGGAACAGGTAGGAAGAGGGCAGCTTATCTGAAACCTACATTCCAGTCTAGTGAGGTGACGTCTTTGTTACTGGGAACATCCTGGCCACCTTCTCGGATACAGTGGCGGAGGACCAGCTGGGTGGAGTTTGAGTTATTGTTCTCGTTCAGGTTCCAAATTCGAGCAGTCGAGTCGCCCGAGCTGAACAGGACACAAGAGGAAGAGTTTAAGAGATTTTTTAAAAAAGAGAAACAACAGATTGCACACATTTAACATCCAAGGTTTAGTCAGGATTTGTCAGTGCACAGACGGACTCACCCTGAGGCCAGCAGATCACTGACAGGGTTCCAGGCACAGATGAAGACTTCAGACTCGTGGCCTCGGAGCACTGTGGCTTTACTGGCTGGTATCTCCACATCCACGTCTACCTCCATGGCCTCACTGTGATTATCTGCAGACAGATGGGAAACACACTTAAATCTGTAGAAAATGTAATTAATAATCAAACAACTAAATGTTACATTTAGGTTTTATACCTAAAAAAGAAAAAGTCCCAACTTCTCCAAATTTAGTGAAATTACAGAACCTCAAAGGGTCACTAAGCAGTTAGTAGTAAAACGAAGAGGCTTTTTTATTACTAATAATAATAAAACTAAGACTTTTTGAATGAATCATCACCACCTGGCCTGATCGCTGGAGTTCAGAGTATGTAACGAGGATGACTCTCAGCTACTACCACACCTAATTTAAATATAGTGTCTATAAAATTGACCAAGTTTACCTTTTTCTATACTTCAGAAAAAAATGTACTCTATCATAGCTGTAAGTGTTTGCCTTCTTTCAGAGCCCCTGCCTGTACTCTCATTTGCCCCCGTCGACAACCATCTGATCACCTAATTACTTCACAAAGACACGGTCAGCTCCTGCCGTGAGAAAACTAGGACGCACATATTTACAGGAGTCGACTTACTCATGCTGTGTGTACCGTTTTCCTCGCCGTTAACAGTGGCTTCTCCGTTCCTTGATGTATTTGTTTGGTTTCCGGAGGTTGAAGCGGTGATGGTACAGGCGGCCTGCTGTTGGGCCAGTTTGTCGCGGAACGCCTGCTGTCGCGTCTGCACCACATCAGGCATTACTGCATCGATGAGCGACAGCGACTCAATTGGTCGACCATCAAAGACCGTGCCGTCCTGACAAAAGGCAAACAGGATTTATTAATAGTGATTTTCCATTTCTACTAATCATTCCTTAGAGAGGTGACAAGTTTTTTTTCTGCAAAGACAGAACAAGCTGAATATGAATAAAATGTGAAAAGTATTTCAAGTTTCATCTGTGGGAGTCACCTCATTAATGCTGATTTCTGCCTCCACATACTGAAGGCCTTTCTGCAGAATGGAGATCAGGGCAGCAGGGGGCACTAGTGTTCCGTTAATGTTTGACTGGCTGATGTGGCTCTCAATGCCAAAGGTGAATGCTGAGTGGGAAAAACCTGGAAACCAAACACCAGATACAAGATGTCAACAAACCAAACAAATATTGAAAGAAAAAGTCAATTATGAGCCAACCAATCGAGCTAGATACCAGTTTGTGCAACATTTTGTAAGCATTATGCAATTTAAGAAGGCATGCCCATGTCAATGTTGACTCCTCAGATCTGCTAAATGCTTGCACAAAACCTCTTGGCTTCAAACACAGTCTCTATAAAAAGTAAGAAAAACACAGCAGCTAGGATTTCAATCACTGATTCAAACTGTAGGGATCCAGATTTCAGGAATGAATATGACTACAGGAACACAAAGATGTTCACATTCCATGAAGGGAGAGGCCAGCTTATTGAATATTTCAGTGAAGGTGTGTATAACTTGTTTAATCAGGCGTAACATAAAAACAGAATTAAATTATACGCTCCACCAACAGAAATGCAGAAGTCCATTGCTAGACTAAATCTTTAAATTTAGTCACGTATATACTCTAAGTAGATTGATTTATCTACATACACAGCTCCAGTACGTCTATCAGGCATCTGAGAGACAAACCTGATTCTTGAAGATATCTGTAGACCAAGAAATTCACTTCATCACTGGTAATACTCATCTTAGCCCAATGAGAGGGAGGAGGTATGATGGAAGGCTGAGCTCACTCCTGGGGGTACAAAGAAGGAAAAATAAATAAATAAATAAATAATAAAAACAAAGAGGAAGACAAGTTTAACTGTAGGTAACAAGTTATGTGGTTTGGCACATGGTATTGTTTCTTTACTGAAATCAAAACAAATTGCGCTCACTTTTAGTCTTGTCCACTGATGGACTGATTCCTTGTTACGATGTGCCTTAGCTAGCTAACCTACAAAATGCTACCAAATAAATTTAATAATCTAGACATTAGCTTTAAAGTTTTTGTTTATGCAAACATTACTTTAGAAACCCATTAATTACTGAAAATTATGTTATTTGCAAGTGCAAAAAAACAGCAGCAGTAGCCACTTGTAGCACTCCCTGCAGAAACAACATATTTCAACAGGATAACCGCTCGCCCGTCCGTTTTCTGACGCTTATCAGGGATCGTGTCGCGGGGGCAGCAGCCTAAGCAGAGAGACCCAAATTTCCCTCTCTCCAGCCACGTGGGCCAGCTCCTCTGGGGGAATCCCAAGGCGTTCCCAGGCCAGCCGAGAAACATAGTCCCTCCAGCGTGTCCTGGGTTCCTCTGGGCCTCCTCCCAGGATAACCGTGTAATGTGAATTTATCAGTTATTTAACATTTAGAAAATAGTAGCTTAATAAATCAGACTAGCCATTAAAGTGTGTATATAGTCAAAATTGAGAGTCAAAAAGGGGGGGGGGGATGCTTTTATGTAAAAGCATAATGTGTAATGATAATAAAGGTTCATTCATTCATTCATTGAGCTTTTTAAAAGCTAGCTACAACAGGTAAGATATTAATAGCTCATAACCTTTCTATAAAACCCCACTTAAAAATGATCTGAACTATCTGATTCATTATAACACCCACAGTTGTGATCTCTGTGGTGCTTCTGTTTGCCAGTCAACTCCAAAAAGAAATGGCTCTTATAAGACAAGAACGATAAATGTATAAATCATGCATTTGGAAAAAGAAGAAAGCAAAAATCTAAACTGTAACCTGAGAACAAGATGGGATATTTTAGGTTTAAAATTATTTTAATGCCCTCCCATTAAGGGGTAAAGAGACATGTAATTTGCAGAGAAGGCATAAATGAAAAAAGGGTGACATCAGGTATTAAGAATGCAAGGCTGTCGTTCCAACTTGCATTCCAAAGACCATCCAGGCCCACTCAACATTTGCTTTGGTAGCATAGCAACAAGAGAGAGATCGAACAAAATAGAATGGTGTTGTCCCAATTACACGTGGGCATTAAGCCAGAGGGGCTGAACATGCTACTCATGATGAATTATTTACTCTTTCACCTTGATATCTTCTTTCAGTTGGAATTAACCTTGACTGTACAAACCACATGAATGGAAGATGACAATTATAAATACAGCATTATTTTTGAAGCACAAAAATCCAAAAAAACTAGATCATCACAGATATATTTCTAAAAAGATTTATGTTCAAAGTAGCAAAGATAATAAAACCATTTTTGCTTCCTTCTACCAAAATCAAATCATAACCGTCATCAGTCGCCATGTTTGACTATAGTGAGCATGTTTCTTTTTTTAGGTAATTAGTTTTCATATGGGACTGAGGAGGACTGACCACATCAAAGCAAGTCAGTCTCTCCTCCCAGAGCAGCAACAGCTACATACCATACAACTGGAAATGTAATTAACAGGCAACCTAGAGGGGCTCAGGTCCCATCAGTGCAGGATAACAGTAATAATCCCTCTATCAGATAGGCCTATGATGCTACCATCCATTACACAACTCCCCCAGCATTCAAGGCTCTTTTGACCAAACAATGAGCCTTCCAGGAAACCATGCTCCAGCCCCTGAAACAGTTCTATAGTTTATTCAAGCAAGTGAAAACAGGACTCAAGGCCTGAGTGATTCGACACTTAGAGAAAATCTCTCTGAAGTGGTTTCAACCTTAAAAGACCATTAAAATCTCCATAAGGCAATGTTGTTTGACTGGACTGTTTGAACAGGTTAATTGATCTCAAGGTAAACTTATCAGCATTTTTTAAGCAACTGAACCACATTTACTACAAGGCTACTTACAGAAGTGCAGATGTAAAATTGATAACCGTGTGCCTTTCAGTAATGCAAAGAAAAGTCAAGTCGACTGGGCTTATTGCATGCCCTGTACAGCATCTAATCCCCACGGTTTGGGTTGCTATAGCAATATGAATCATGTCACAACTGAGGGTAAAATAAATCCAGAGCCAAGCAAACCTGGAAATATCAAGCCATTCCACTGCATTCAGTTTAACAAATCACAGACACAAAATGTGCTGCTTGCAAAACGGGCAATTTAAAGAATTGAACTATGCTTTACTTCTACAAAATAAAAATCAAGCCCTTTCATTTATCATCATAATTTGATGTTTGAGATTTTAAAATGAGGAGTTTATATGCATCAAGCATTTTAATATACAGCAATGTAGTACAGCTACGTTATTATTTACCGTTATTTAACCAGGCAAGTCCCGTTGAGTACACGTAACATGAAGTCTATCAATGAGTCATGCAGCAATGAACTAAAAAGTGTATTGGCCCATCAGTAGGTGCGTTTCCATTGACCATGAAAATGCGCAAATTAGAATTTCGATAATAAAGTTGCTCAATGGAAACACGT
>JARVGW010000136.1:15683161-15699002 GCA_031762495.1 Anablepsoides rubrolineatus
TTCGAAACTGTGTTTTTTCGACATTAACAAAATATCGGCAAAGTTTTGCGCACATTTGCAATGGAAACGCAGCTAGTAAAATTAAACCAACAAACAGATGAAAAGAGAAGACTTTTTTTACTTTGGGCAAGAAAATGCAGGATAAAAATTCTTATCTTAACCTCCAAATTATATTGACACAGTTTTATATTTCATGTAAACAAAAATGATTGATGCTACTGAACTGTTGCATCAAATAAAGGTATGTTAAACCCATAGTACAGCGCATACCCTGTCAAATAACAAATACCTTTTATGAGTATAACAATGCAATCATAAATTTACATTAACAATGGTGACTACAGGCAACAAAGACAATGACTAAAAATAACAAAGGAACATAATGGGTTAATGATGAGAATGCCTGCTGGGAATATAGGGCTCATTAGTATGTTTATTGCACTTTGGAGGAATTACTCTACAACACTCACAATTTCACCACTGCAGTGGTGCCCAAACATTTTTGAGCAAAGATCAACTTTTGAAGTGGCCGTTTGCCAAGATCTACTTTTCTAGTTTCAATATCAAACACACTGTTACATTCCTACACCCAGGTAAATACTGGGATATAATAGAACTTCTTTACAATTCTCAATTCCGCAAAGGACAGCAAATCAAACAGAAAATAGATTGTTTGCAGTTTTAACTTCAGTAAAGAGTTGTGACAAACCAGACTGTCTACCTAAAACACCTACACTTACCTACCAAAAGAAAATAAAACAAAAAGATAATTTCCTAAGCTAACTCCTGACAAAGAAACAGGAGAGAACTGGCGTTCAAACAAAAAGGGCCTCTTTCCCTTTCTCTTGCAATTAGTGCTCACTATTTAGAAGAGATGGCTTTAGGTGCAGATTCACAAATCTGTTTACAAAACTCAATGACAATTATTTCAAATACCCAATAAGCTGGAACATCTAAGCTTGAACCAAAACTACCGTACACATTAGTTCCTCTGTGGAGAAAGAAGGGTGGAGTGTCATCTGCAGGTCTAAGGGATATCTTCATCTGCAGCAATGCCAGCTGAGTTTTTTTTAGATCTTGAACTTTCTGGGCTTGTAGAGCTGTTTTAGTGGGGAATTCTGTCTCATGTAGTCTGTGGGCTGATTTTGACCTCCATCGTCACCACGATCCATTAAGAAGACACACTGAAGCGGCCAGAACACGTCTCAATCCAGGACTGAAATATCTTGTGAATGATCCTCATGTTTTATACCCATTAAACCTGTGTTCCTTCCTTTCTTTGTTCTTTACACATTGCCATTTTTGAGATAAAATCAGTTGGTTTTGTTCCTTGCTAGGTCAAGCTAACTAAAAATAACAGCAGTCCTCTTTTTCGTGATATAAACTGTTATGTTTAGAGATATCAATCATATTTTCTAATAAAACTGAACTTTTCTTTTGAATTTGTTGATGGGATTTGTTGGTGATGATAGTGTGTAAGGTTTCAAGCGGATGTAGAAACCACAGACACTGTCTGCTTTAGTTTCCAATGATATTTATAGCTGTACTTCTATTTACATCACAGATAATGCAGCAGAATTATCCTCACACTTGTGTCCTTGTGAGATACAGAGCTGCTCTGTGCTTGCTGCCACACTGAAAACAAAACCTAAGCATGTCTGCTGCCGCATCAAGTTTAAATATCTGTCTCTAAATCTGGAGCACACTGTACTTTGATTGTTATGGTCCTTTGATGCAAACTGCAGAGGGAGAGGGGGAGGGGGCAGCACAGCATACATTGACAGAAAGAAACTGCAATTTTTATATGAGCTGCTGGCGATTAGCTAGATGCTTTGAGAAAGGAAAAAAAATAGGTGAAATGGTCTGAAAAGCTGCTTCATTGAGCAACAATACCACATGTATTCAGTATAATCTGAAAAACAAATGTGGGCCATGAATGTCAAATATTCCTTCCACACATTAAAAGCAGAAGTGATGTGCACTGGAAACATACAAGAGTCACTGTGCAGCACTCAGCTCTAATACAAAAAAAAGAAATACCGGAATATTATTTTGAGCAATAAAACAATGACATCGCTAACTGTCACAGCAGTCGGTCCATTTCTTGATGTTAAATATAGCATACAATGACTTGAATGTTTTCCAACAGCTTCCCAACATGTCCAAATGCAACACTTCCTACAACCGATAGAAACTGACTGCTCAAATAATTACAAAGAGCAACATTTCTGTCATACATTCACCCTTTTTTTACTGAATAAACATCCGTATTGCTTACTCTATAAAAGACAAGCCGTCTCTCAGGTTTCGTGAGACAAACCACACCATATCCAAATTTTAGGCTCTAGCAAACACTATACTGCATAATTACCCAATAGCCATAAAATAAACTTGAATAACGACACAGAGAACTATAGTTAATATCTGGAAAGTACATATAGATCTGCCAATAGATGAGACTTTAGTCCAGTTCCTGAAGGAGCAGTAATAGAGGTCAGCACCAATAAAAGCTCAACAAGGAAACAGTTCTGTTTCAAAATAACCTGTAATAAACCTACATTAATTTGAATTCAGTCATGTGTTTCAGCTGTATGTGTTGCTGATCACAACATAAAACCCACGCACATGTTCAAGAAGGCTGCTGCATTCAGGGCTGCAGGAGCGGGCACAACTCTGTATTCTTTGCACAAACACATTTACTGTGATTAATATTTCTCACAAAAATCCTGAGACTAACAAGCACAACTCAAAGACAAAGAGAGACTGAGACTGACAATTTCACGTGTCCATGAGACAACAGGGAGCTCACATTTTTGACTGGCTGACTGTCCAGTCAAAAATAAACTTGCATGGCCTAAATAATTAACTATTCTTATCATCTTTGAAAGTCATCCTTAATGTTTCAACACAGCCAGCAGAATGCATGATTACCCTATCATGTTTTCTTAGGTTACAACAAAGACACACTGCTTTCACTGCACTGTTTATTCTACACTTAAAAGCAATTGACACCAGTTTAAAAAGAATTAAAATATTATTTAAAGATTCCAATTTAGTTTAAAGCATGACTTGTACTAAAACAAGAATTTGTCTAAAATACCAATGGACAACAAGAACGTCAAAGTTTTAATGTTTCAGAGATCTATAAACCTCAAACCCAATCAAAAGTGTTTTAAGAATACAAGGGGACTAAAATAACTCGCAAACTTAGTAATTCAAGTCAAGGCTCACAGTGTGACATAAGAGTCATGGTGTGAGCTCTGGGTAAAAACAGGACAGATGAGTCACAGAAAATACAAACAGAAGTCATTATTTCCAAACTACTTTTATGGGCTTGTTATGGGGCAATGTAGCCGCAGGTTGTGGGTGTGGATGAGCTTAACGTGTCGAAAGAGATTAAATGCAATCTAACAACTATAGCTAAGTGCATACAAATATTTAAATATTTACCAAGACCCAACCAATGATTGGATCAGAGCATACAAACTGGTCAAAAACGCAAGTATAGTTGAAACAGTTTGGACATTTGTTTATTTTATTTTTACGTTTTTAGGTTATAGATGAAAAACGACACAAAAAAATTCCAAATTAACTTGATTTAAGTGGTCGTGAAATATAACTCAGACATATTGCTGCCACTTCCTTCATAAGAAAAACAAACATCCAAAAGCAATTTTATCACATTTTAAACAGTATCTGAGTTGAATACCATCACTCTACTCTACCTTAAATCTGATGAAATTATTTCTGAAAACATAGCTTTAAAAATGCCAAAATAGTAAAGCAAAGAGAACCATAAAAGCAGCCGTCTCCTACACATGCAGTTTTGAATACAATGATGTTAAAAAACAGCATACCATAGACCCCATTTTCTCCTGAACAGTCACCTCCTGACAGATGTGCAAACAAGACCTGGAAACAGCAGCCATTTTCTCTTGAACTGCTCTGCTGAGTAAAACCCGCCTTTGAAGCCTCTGGTTGGGCTGCAGTCTTGAGGGGGAGGGAGGGGAATGTGAAAGAGAGTGTGGGGGAGGGGAACGAGAGGGGGGTGGGGTGGTAGAATGGAGAGCTGGGTGATGAATAATGATTTCCAACACAGGTAATCACAACAACCATTTGTGTGTTGTCTTCTGTCTTTCTCAGCGGGTCAGTAAGTGACGGCCAATGTAGGTCAGCAACGTGTGGGTGAGTGTGTGTATGTGTGTGTGGGGGGGATGGTAGCCTATAGTTGCTGAAGGGAAGCACTTCTCCCACGGTTCCTTTGGGTGACAACGCTTAATGTTTACCAGAGGAGGCAAGCTGAGCGCCAAGAGACACAGACGTCTGCAGGTTTCCACTCCAACCTAAGACTCCACCCACAGATTAATATCTCTTTACAGTATAATAACCCTAACCTAAAATTACCTGTTGAAGCAATCCACTAGAATAAAAAACTAGTAGGTTAACTCCAATACATAGATTGGCACACACTTAATAGGCCTAATCTACTGGGATGTTCAGCAGATTATGTAAAAGGTTTTTCATTTCACTGGTTTAGCTCATTCACTTTGAATCAAACAAAAGCAGCATAATGCTGCACAAGAGTGTGATTTTTAGTCTCTGTTTTGGTGAAATGTGGCATTCAGTGTGCCATTAAATGCTAGAGATACAAAAATGGTGAGTAAAAATGCATATATTTACCACAAACATATTTGAGAGGAGCATCAAGGTGCATATTGGTTAGATCCAAACTGTGTCTTCAGAGAAACACCCCCGTGACAGATCGCACGCAAACATGACATTGAAACATCAAACCCCAGCTCTGCCTCGCCAGAAATATACTCTACACGAGAGATTAGAATTTTTTTTTGTTCATTCTTTCTCTAGCAACAAAAAATGGTAAAACATCTCTCCTTTCTGCATTTGTAAAGTTAATTATACAGTGTGGCAGGACAGGCTACAGTCACAACACTCCCTCTTTGCCTTTTAGGAAATAATGGGCAGATTTTTTGAGAAACTCATTTACAGATTTGAGCAGTTTATGTCAGCTTTGCATGTGTTACTCAGAGTCAGAGCTCCAAGGTTAATTTTCTACCTTGGAAAAGCATGGGAATAATGACAGGGTGCAAAGATAACAAAGCAATGTCTTCAACTGGTAGCACCAGAAACTAACACCCAGCCTCATGTTGAACCCATTGACACTAAATAAAAAAAGGGACAACTCCCAGCTGCCATTTGTTGCTGCAAGGTAGAAACCAGCTTCTAGCTTAGGCAGGGAAAGACTTGTTTCTTATTAAATTTTATATAATAAATGTAGAAAGATGTCTTGATAAATTAAATTTAATGCACTTTACCAAGTCTGAAAATGTATGATGAGAAAAAATGATCTGTAAAACTTCTATTACTCTATCCAAAAAAAAAAAGTAAAAATATCAGGGCTACATAACCATCCATGAGTATAAATTCATTAGCTGCTTTGTGAAAACATGCATTATTCAAAGTGCTCTGGTTGGCCTTTTAGCCTGTAAATTAAGTAACTTAACTTCACCAAGGAAGTCTTTTTTACTTTCTCTTAATTGCCAATACTTTTGGTTTCAATATAATTTGACCTAAATATGAGATTTCTTAAAAAAAAACCTTCACATTGAAAAAAAAGAATGGTTATAATTGATATTTTGTTAGAAATGGATATCCCATTTTGTATTAAAGGGTATAAAAAGCTAGGTATTGTATGCAAATCTTTGCAATATCTTACATTTCTGTCTGGTTTATACAAATATGATATTTAACACCAAGGGCAGCACATCTTAGTATAGCTCCTGTTTAAAGTCCAGCTTTTATAGAGACAATTTAAAACTTTGTTTCCTCTCATAAATTTAAAAGCATTTTTTGTGCCACATCTAAGGCCTTGCTTTTATGCAACCACACTCCGATCCGACTACAAGTAAAAAAACAAAAAAGTGCATCATCTTTTTTTTTTGTATATTTCTACATTTAGCTATTCAACGGCAAGAAAGAACTAAGTGTTCCTCAGCCAAGCATCTTTTCTAATGAGATGAGGATTGCACAAATAAGTCTAAACACAGACACAGCAGTGTGGGTGATACAACTGTTGCCATGGTGACCAGAAGATCTTGCTTTTCCATCAACAGCTGCTCATGCCACCTTAAATACCCTGCACTCTCCCGTGGCTTTCCCTCTATCTGACATGAGGGTCAAACCAACAAGCTAGACCAGAACAACGAAACACTGATCTGCATTCTGAGTCCTTCTGCCATTTCTTTAGCTATTTGCAGCATGTGACAGTAACGCTACTCACTAAAGGTTTCCCATCGCAGCTAAGTGTATCTGTGTCCTATGCACTGCATTTACTGTACATTTACCAGGACTCCATAGTTTTGTGTGTATTATAATTATTTTATTAATACTCTAGATTGTTAAAAAATAAACAATTTAGGTCATCTCAACCAATACCACCATCTTCCTTTGAAGTACAATTCTTCAGTGAAACAAAAATGCCATGATAATTGAAGTGTTTTGAGACATTATGGTCCTACTTAAAAAAGGTAAAGTATCCAACAAACCATTGTTCCCACAATAGGGCCACTCCATTTCCTCACCTACATGGCTTAAAAAAGTACAAAAAATGCAATAGGAAACATGGGTTTCACTTCCTCTTTAATGATGGACCTTTGTTGCCCAGCCACCAACAATCCATAAGTGAGAAAAAAAGTTGCATCGAATACAAGAGATACACACCAAGCAACATAGAATAAAATGCATTTTCATGTCTTTTCTTGTGCTGCTCCTTGGCTGTAGAATAGCCTGCCTCCTCATATGAGGGCTCCACAGACTGGCATGCTTCAAAACGCATCTAAAACCTCTCTTTTTACTCAATGTTTCAATGATTTCCTTTTAATAATGTGTTTTTCAGAAAAACTGTATTTTATGGTCTTTGTTTTGTTGCCATTTTATATCAATTCCTTTATTAAATGTAGCACTTTGAGATTTTTGTAAATGCAAAGTGCATTATAAATAAAGATTGTTATTATTATTGGTTTTATTATGCAAACAATTGTGTCTGGAATCAAATGCTAGTTGGGAAAGGAATAGTGCTTGAATAGGTGAAAAGAGAAAGGCCTGCAACATTTGTCAAGCTAATTGATTATTGACTAACAATACAATTCACATTGGTTTATTCAATTTTAAAAAGAGCAGACAAGAAGTAGTAAACTGGTTAGGACAACCTACTGAGGCCACACAGTGATAAGTACAAAATGTTTTATGATTTACAAAATACTAGGGTGTGAGAATGTGTAAAAACTTCATAGCTATACTTACAGTGCCTGGTCGAAAAAAAAGTCGCCACCAAAAAAAATAAAAATTCACAGACTAATATTTCGTTAGACCGCCTTTAGCTCTGATTACAGCACGCATTTGCTGTGGCATAGTTTCGACATGCTTCCTAGACCTGACCAACTACAGCAACCCCAGATAATAGAACTGCTCCAACAAGATTGTAGAGTCAGCACTAGGCATGATGGATGCATCCTCGAAGATGATGGGTCCCCACTATCCTTCCAGTTTTTAATAATGTGTTGGATAGTTCTTAAGCCAGTTTTAGTAGTTTTGTCTGCTTGACACATGGCAATGATTTGACCCTTCTCAAACAGACTAACATATTTAACAAGACAACTTTTGACATGGTGTTTTAAGAAATGAGAAGCAACTCATTGCACCAGTTGGGGTTAATAACTTGTTGCCAGCTGAAAGATAATCAATCGCGCATGCAGTAAATATCAAATAGGAGGCTCGAACCTTTTTGCTCAGTTACATCCAGGTGGTGACTTTATTTTGGCCAGGCAGTGTATAATGCTGTAGTCAGAGGGAACTCCCGTATGTAACCCAAATGCAATATAAAGAATGACATGACCTCACTCCAATATGTATTAATAAAACCCTAGTTTGTACATATTTTTCATGTGTAATTCAGCACTTGTTTTTGAACACCATTAAAATTAGATCAAATGTTTAGAGCAAACATACATAGCATAGTATATTTACAGCACATATGGCTGGGCGGTATGACCTAAAATTCATTTCAAGGTATAAATTGAATTCTTCATGGTAACGGTATATAGCGCGGTAGAAAATCATCATAAAAGTAAAGATAATGCAATTTTTAGAGCATTTTTTGTTTTGCAGAAAACTAATTTTAATCAAACCCAGGAATTTTGCTTTAATATCTGCTTGCCATTCAATGAGCTTCTGCCTGTTGAACTGACCCACAGCTGCTCTCCAGTGTGCTCGTCATCATCTTCATCATCAGAGCAGAAGCCGACTTTACATCAGCAAGATGGATTTATGACTGAAGGAACGTCCTCGTCTTTTTATCATCTCTGTGGGAGGATTTATTCTCTCTATACGTGTTTTAAAATGCTATAATTTCTTCATTATATTTCAAACTCCTGCTCAGTTGTCTCTGCACTCACAGCCATGCTGACACTGGTGCGATGACGTAACTGACGATAGGATGGTAGAGGGTAAATTTCTACTGTAGGCCAACTTCCGAGCATTTTTAGTCTACCGCACAGCCCTAACAGCACATATGAAATAACACGAAAGAATGAATTGCTAGCAGGGTATCTGCATGTTTTAGCAAGAATTTAGATTTAGAATTTATTATTGAGATATTTATTTTTGTTCATATCGCCCAGCCCTAATTCTGTGAACAATGAACTCCGAACACAGCTGAAAACATTGATAGAAAAGCTTTTGATATATATGGTTGAAACTGTATTGCTTTCGTCTTTTTGAAACTTCTGATTTCAAAATAAAATCCATGTGTATCGTGTGTGTACAAGCTTCATCTATTCCACATGTTGCCATCTGCTTCCCAAACAGAAAGATACATTCTGAGAGCATTTGTGTAGAAATATATCCATATATTTATTAATATAGCTGCAATTTGGACAAAATTATGATGTCTTATTTTGTAAATACCGATGTTATGCTCCTTCCTCTTCCTGTTGGTGCGACGTAGCCAAAAGAAAAAAATTAAAAATGGACTCCGGCGCAGCTCCGGCATCTGGCAGAAATAGAATCGGATCTAATTTTGCCAGATCGCCGTCTGCTCACCTCCGCCATGCGGAGCCAGTGTAAATACGCTCATTGATTATAATGGCTGCGTATTTGCTGCGGAGGTCGGACCGGACAAAAAAGACAAAAAAACAAAAACAAAAAACTACACAACTATTCCAAAGACGTTGCCTGCCACTGTTATCACAAGACTTGCACACGCATCTTAAATGTAAATACTATACCAACCAGCGTCCATGTCATATAACCTCCTGTAAATGTTTGTATATCAGAGTGTTTATTAATACCTACTAGTTATCTTAATTCTGTACTCTTTTCAAGTTTAATGAAACAATTAAGCTGTAAAATGTTACATAGTTTGAGCAAATTTAAGTTTATAATTCATTTTGACTAAAATTAAGTGAAGAGGCAATTGTAAGACCATTGAAGCAAATATCCACATGGGCCATTTGACCATTGATCTATATCACTGGATTGGATCACCTATTAGCCACTATAGCTAGAGAGGTACATCAACAAAACCATACCGCTCCAATGCGGACTGTCAATCAATCTGTCACAAAAATATTTGTAATTACCTTATTTCTTATCTGATTTCTATAAAATATGTCTTAAATTAAAGCTGAAAAAATTGCTGATGTTGTGATATGTAAAAAATAAGTAGTCTCCCAAAAGATAAATTTAGAACCAAACTGAGAACTTTTCATTAGGTTTTGCTAATGGATTTCCTATGGAAGCTTTCTATCAGACGTCAAAGCTGTTTCACCCATATTTTGTGCAGCTCAAATTTTCTTTGTTTATTGGAAAATCTAATATCAGAAAATTTACATTTATTTGAAGCTATTTTTACCTGTCCATTATAAAAATAATGACAAATTTAATTGCATTTAATTTTTATTTGGTTTTAATAATATTCAGTTTGAACAAGCTGAAGAAGAATCTACGCCATCACACATCAAGCGGATGAATTTACACACACACACACACAGGCACATCCTTGTACCTAAATCAAACTGAGGACATGGCATTGACTTTCATTCATTTGTGTAACTGTAAAACTAACTGGTCTATTTCTAAAAGGGGTCAACCGATACATCAGCCGGCCAATATTTTTGGCCAATATTTGCGTTTTTCCTTGTATCGGTATCGGCCAATACATTTGTCCATTCGGCCGATCCATTCTTTGCGCGAGCGCATGTTACCGCCCCCTCCCTGGGAGAGAGCGGCTGATAATGTTTTAACTAGACAGAGTGCCGACAACAATAAGGGTGAGATATGAACTTTTATTGTGTTTTAACTGTCTAATATAGCTGTTTCTGTCCTCTGTCTCAGAATATGAGGGGGAGAGAACTAGGGCTGCAGCTAACGATTATTTTAGTAATCGATTAATGTATCGATTATTCTGACGATTAATCGAGTAATCAGATATAAAAAATTGTCATGTTCTGCAGTCATTAATTAAGCTTATTTTATGAGAAATACAATTATTAATTATTGTGAAGGGGTAATCTACACCTGCTGATGAGCCTGCTGCAATCAAAGTAAAATTGCAACACCAGTTGTATTAATTCATGCATTTTAAGCTCCAGTTACTTGTTATGTATGTGAGGTTTGAGGAGGCATTACTTAAAAGCATTCTGTCATTGAATCATTTTTAACCATCACAGAAAAATCTAAATGCTGTAAATTTATTGTTATGGACTGGAAAACTGAATCTTTTTTTCTTTTTTTTGACTTATCGTGTGTGGCACACGATAAATTACATGATGTCCAATCCAGTAATCCAGATCAATGCATTTGACATTAGAAACTCGGTTTGGATACCATTTTATAACTTGGATTTTATTGCAGAAACATTATTCTTTTTAAGCTCGACAATATTTTTAAACACAGTAAACTAATGACTTATTTTGATGGTTTTTACAACAACAAAAAAATAATTCAGTCAGAATTTATTAACTGTATGTTAAACTATGAGCATTGTACTACCAGTGGTCAATAAGATGAAGAATAATCTTCACTTAGGTGGAGACTAATGGGGATCTGTTTTTAATAAATAAATACATAAGACAGGGAGGAAAATGTAAAATAAAAACAAGCACCATTAGAGTCATCACTGTTTTTCTGAAGCACATTCCCTTTCATTTGATTTCCAACTTTTCACACCTCTCACATGCTCTGAAGTCTCTGTGCTAATTTGGTATTTTTGTGGTTTTTAATTAACCAACATCAGATATGCTGCATTGACTGTGTTGCTTTCTAAGTGTTCTATTTTCTGTTCAGATTAATGTTTGGCTTGTCAGTTTTTGCTGTAACCTTGATCATTAAGTGCAGGAATAATATATAGCTTAATGTCAGCTTTATCATTAGTAGTTGACCTTCAGAATGAGTTAATATTACTTTATTACAAACAGGTGAACAATTTGTCAACTAGTACATAAATGGTACTAGTATAGCGCCACAAATTAGCAGATAAATATTTTCTACCCATGTCACCAGATGTTTTCAATGTCAGCCCCATTTTAAAGTGGATGTGTTTATATTTTTTCTAAACAATACACTTCAGTATGAACAGAAAACTTTAGAAAAGATAGAGAACAGAGCATTTCCACAGTACTCAGTTGAAAATACAAATACAAAGACAACATAGCTCAAGGGCAGCGAGTTTAGAAGTTTACTTCATGTTAACTTCATTTGCACATTTGACAGCTATGATATATTAAGGCAATGCCACACACAACAGTGCACGCACACACACAAACAAACATAGTCCCAAAGGCTACAGTAACTCTGCTTAGGTTAAGAGATCATAAAATAAAAGCTGGATGGCTTCCTTAGTATTAACAACAAGCTGTTTTATCATCCATACAGTCAGAGTTTTAGTACAGCACATGGCATGTACAGAAAGTCCCTTTAACAGATGTTGAAATAAATACCTCTGTTTACAGATAATACAAATCAGTAGAGTTTACTTCAAGTAGTGTAGCCAGCATCATAAGTATAAATATTTAAAATAAGCACTAGAAGTCTTCTTTTCACTTCAGATCTTTGGTTTATTCTCGTCAATCTGACCCATTAGAAATATATTTATGCAAGGGTTTTGTGATGCAGCTTTTCAAAATATGCTTACTGTGACATCTAGAAAATCCTCTAATTTATTTCTAGAATTTACTTATCCATTTTATAATCTCAGATTGCCCAATCTGATATGGTGTAGTCCTATCGCTTCCCACCAATCTCTATAATCTGAATCAATCATAAGCTTCTTTATTGCTTCATCGATCCTTGCAAAATAAGACAAAATAGTGCTGTTTTTATTATGCTGTATATACTGTCACTCAAACACATTAATTTTATGTCCTCTTAATTATACCATAAAAATAATGCATATATATATATTATATATATATATATATATATATATATATATATTTTTTTTTTTTTTTTTTTAACTAAAAGACAAAAAGGTATGTCAACGTGGCTCAATGACAATGGCATGAAAACAAAATGGGACAATGCAAAAACGCTGTTTAAGACATTTCTCACAAGCAGGTTCTTGCACAACTTCCTGGAAAGTCATCCACCAGCAGTATCAGTGTCTCCATACACCTTGGTTGCTTCCTGAAAACTGATTTGAAAATCACTTGGCAGATGCAGTTAATGAATGCAGTATAGACTTGCTCTATGATAGACGACGTGGTTGTATTCATTTACTGACTGACCTTGGGTGGAAAAGAAAATGTTGGTTTACTGGCTGAGCACAATAACCACTCACACACTAACAGATTGGAAAAGTGTGAAGGCTTCAAATGAAATAGTTATGAAACATTAAAAAACAGCATGTAGCTCATACTGTACTGAACAAAGAAACAGTTTAATATTTAGGCTACCACACTTTTAAAAAGGGTTAGGGTTAATGAGTATTTGTTTTGATTTAAATAAACAGAGTCTAGAAACCACACACAAAACTTCACACAATGACAAACATATTCCGAGTTAAATCCAAAGCCTAAGCAAATTCATAACTGTGACCAAGCCACTACTTGTATGGGCGTATTTTCAGCGTAACCACGCGTGTGCCAGTTGGCTGGTAGCCCTGTGAACGCTGAACGCCTCTTTGGGGTGGGAGAGAATGGCTCACCTCCCCCCACGGCCTATCATAAATAAATACTGCTACAGAAATATTTGGTTAGCCCGAAACAGAAAATTGTTGCACCACAAGACTGAAGAGCTTTCTCGGGGACTTCCTTGCCCTACTTTTGAGCTGAGGATGCCTTTCTGTTTTTAACACAATATCTCAGAAGGCTCTGCTCTGTTGCCTCACTCTCAATAGATTTCGAATGGCTTATAAAAATGCATTTAGGGCAAAACAATGGAGATGTAGTGTAAAATAAATCAATTATGTTTTGTTTTATTTTTTAGGTGATAGGTTTTGTTTCCAAACCAGAGATCACACACAGAACTCACAAAAGATGGTTTGTTTGGTGTTAAACCTGTCATAAAACAAGACCAACTGCACACTAATATTACTTCATACTAAT
Source organism: Anablepsoides rubrolineatus (assembly GCA_031762495.1). NCBI lineage: Eukaryota > Metazoa > Chordata > Actinopteri > Cyprinodontiformes > Rivulidae > Anablepsoides > Anablepsoides rubrolineatus. The sequence goes on from JARVGW010000136.1 coordinate 15,696,781, forward strand.
TACACAACAAATAAAAATGAAGCAGTACAAACTGATCATAATAAGTCAGGAACTGTAGTCCATTTGACACGAAAAAAAAAAAAACACTGATACTGGTCTTTTGTCTTCAGTAGGACTATTTTCATAAGACCTGGGTCAAATAACTGCAGTAGCAAAGACATTTATCAGCTCTGGCTGACAGTAATTGAAACATGACACCTAGATGGACATCTAGGTCATCTCAGACACAAATTTCATCTGCTCCCATTCAGGGAGGCAATGAACATAATCCAGGAGCCCCGAGCGTAAAGAAACTAAATTACGGTTGGGTGTACACTGTGCTACTTTTGAACTTTCCCCAAACAAATAGTCACACAGACAGGAAAGAATCATCATTGGTTAGAACTCAAAATCTGTGGTTGCTCAGTGTACACTTAGAAAAAAACTGTGAAAAAATTACTACCAAGATTTACAAAAAGAACAATGTGGAGTGTGTGCTCGGAAAACCTATAATAACCAAGCAAAAGGAAGTGATGACGCACTGGTCCAACGTGATAAAGGTGCTGTAAATGCTGTTTATTGGTGTGTTTATGATATGTCAAATGTAACAATAAAATAAAGGAACAAAGCAAAATGTTAATTAGTGATGGGTTCATATGATTCAAGGTAGTATTTCACTGGACCGCAACTAGTTGACAAAACAGCATTGGTAAAGTCGTCACTAACATCTCAAAGTTGTTCTACAAGTTAAAATACAAACAAGTTCTAAATATGATCAAAAGAATAGTGAGACAAATAATCCAAAATAATTCTAGAGTCACTACTAGCATCTCAAATGTGTTTAATTTTGTCACATGCACCTTCCTTAAACTCATCTCAAGAGCAGTAGGGGTGTATTTTGACAAAATAATAATTTTAAAAACTGGTCTTAAACTGTCTATTTTGATCCAACAAGTATTCTAATGTAGATTAAAATTGAAATATGGGCCAGCTGCCATAGTGGGTACAAAGAAGGCAAAGGTTGGTAACAAAATAATGTACACCAACAAGAATACAGTTTTACAAGCCACTCATGCAAAAATAGGCTGTGGTTAATAAAAAAGGTTGTTAAAACTGTTAACACAGCCACGTGGCTCACTGGTCACAAACACCCAAAATTTAGTGAGACTTGAATGGAAAATTAGCGTATTTTCTAGTCTCCAATAAGTTGCAGCCCAGTGAAACACAAGTTAGGTGAAAAAGTCCTTACAACGCCTCTGGTTATTCTCAGCCACAGAGTGGATGAAGTAATGTTTAAACTGGGGACGCTGTTGTTCTTTTATGTGGAAATGGGCATGTTTATTTTCTACCAACACGTACAGCTGAGTGGTTATGTCAGTCTAAATTTTTTAGTGAATAAGGCATCCTGTCACACAAAATGCTATGTTTTGACTTGTTTACCCAATGTCCCATCATACAGTACTAGTGACATACTTTATATCAAGTAAAACCTGTTGAAACAATAACAATAAGAGGTATACATTGGCATGTATCTGGTGGATTACAAAAACAAAATGAGGTTAAGATGGTAAACAGTTTTAATGCCTTAATAAAACACTTTGACTCCAAGGCCAAGTCAGACATTTTCATTTGTAGATGAGACTGTAGTATCCATTAATTCAGTATTTTTGTCTTAAAGCTATATTATTAATAAGGCAAGTGTGCTATTTAGTTGTTTCTGCAGCACTGCAACACATACAGCCTAATATTGCAATTATACAGTAGCATTAATTGTCTCTGGAAACTGGTGGCAGTTTCATGTACAGTTGAAAGTCTTTCCCCTCCCCCACACATGCTCTTTTCCAACTCAGCAAGCCAATATAATGCAAAATAAATGTATAATTCACTTATAAGCTTATACATACGAACTGTGGCTGTAACTCCTTGCGTTGGGGGGTGTTTTTGTTGATATTTAGAGCCAAAATAAACAAAAACTACTTGTTCAACCACAAACAAGAAACAACCTCTTACCTCCTGAAGTGCATTCTGTCATGTACTTCAGAGCTTAAAGACAATGTGAGCATTAAAAGTGTCAGAAAAGTAGCAATTATGCCAGGGAGTAAATTCAAAAGACGCAATCAGAAATTACAACACACGTGTGGAGTCAGTGAGTGATTAAAGCTACGTGCCGGTGTTCCGACAATTTGTGCAACCTATCCATTCCTTCTACTTTGTGGCAATGCGCATGCGCAGATCGATATTAC
>JARVGW010000136.1:15720278-15743947 GCA_031762495.1 Anablepsoides rubrolineatus
GTATACGATTAATGCCAAAAAGTAATCGATTAGTGTTTTTCTGACGATTAATTGCAAACGATACGATTATGCCCAACCCTAGGCAGCAGAAAGGCTAAACAAATTCAATCTCAGAAATGTCATAATGATTCACGTGAATGCTTGTTAATTTAAAATATTTTTATGGTTATTTCATGTGCAAAAAGCAGCAGTTGTGGTCCCACAGAAACTGTAGCGTTTCTAGATAGGGGCACCTCCTAAAGGAAAATGATATTTTTTCCTGAATGAACAAATAAAGCAAAATTGGCAAATGTCAAAAAACAAACAAACAAAAAACTCATTCCCATTACTTATATAGTCTTTTTTGTTTAGACAGGAGTTGTTTTAGGGTGAGATCAATCCCCTTTAGTACCAACTTTAAAAGAAATGAACTATCCTTTTAAGGTACTTGGAGTATCTAGCAAAGCACAAGTATGTTCTACAGAGAATTCTAAAGTGTTTCACCTAAAGGAATACAGAAATACCACACCGTGTCCTTTACATGAAAATCCTTCATATTTATGCATTAAAACTTTATGGATTCATGACACTTTATGGATTCATGACACTATCAGGACCAAATGTTTGAGGGCAAAGGTGCCACCTGCACAGTAATTAGAGGAAATCTTCTGCAGTTTACACAAGCGTGCTTACATCAGTACTTGTCTTGCTGACCTCAAGAAAATTTGTTTAGAGATCAAACAAATTCTCAGAGAAGCAGAGGTTACCATGCTCTTCAAAAACTGACCAGAGGTGTGCTACAGCCTTGGTATAGTGACCCCACTTCTCCTCCTGGGTTATAAACACAGACTTTAAGTCGGTCTTTTGCATTACCCTAATCAATCAGTAAAGTCAGGCCTTAAGCGAAGCGGCACAAGGGTATATCGTGACTGGAGACAAGAGGGTCAAATTTACTTGTTCGTTTGATGGATTGATTGTTGCAAATGCATTTTCAACAGCATTTTGTGATGACTAATGATGTTTTTCCTTCTCTTTCATAGAATAATGGATCCTTGGTATGGTGCCAGAATCACAAGCAGTGCTCCAAGGTAATGCTCTTTCATGTCTTTCATGAATGAGATGCATGCCACGCACATGCCTCATTATCAGAGAATAATACGAGAAAAAAAACACACAAAAAAAAAACGTTCTAGTCACGACAGGACTTGTCTTGTCATGGCTCTGCCGCAGACATCCCTGAACTGTTGATGCGAACTGTCATGAGAAAATATCCTTTTATCATCAGCTAGTATTTTTTACTTTTGTTAATACTCATTTGCTCTTCTAATTGGAATAGGGGTTTAAAAAGTACATCTTCGGTGGACTAATGCTTGTGTGTGAAAGCAGAGCATGATTGTTTTTCTTTTCTGCTGTCATTTGGAATCTCAGTCATCAGCGCGCGTCCCGCAGGGCTTGTTTGTGTTTTCTGCCCTGTCTCAAAGAGGGCTGATACAAAGCTAGTGTTGACAACCCCTCTGAAAAGATAGTGCTGACATACTACATCAGACTCTCCTGGAGCTGCTGACAAGGCCCTCGGAAATACGCCATAAAGACCCTAGGCTGTAAGCACCACGGATCTAAAATAGGAGGAAGGATGCACTTGCAGAGTGCGGTCCAAGCAGTAATCTCTGCATGACTTTCTATAGCTGTCAGAGGTCCTCATCGCCTTATGCCAGCAGCAAAACCAGGATTCATCACTTTTACATAAATATCCTCAAGAGAACACGTCTCCCTTTCATGAAACGGTGTATCTGTTTCTACTCTCCTCTGGCTTTCCCCTAAAGCAGTAGAAACTTATCAAAATAACATATAGGAAGAATGTTTTCGTAAAGGGATGACAAATCGCATGTGGTTCCTCTGTGTGTTTATCAGCCCCTATATCCACAGACATAATTCACTGAGGAATGCACAGTGAGAATTTTTGCAAACTGATTGTTATTAATTGGAAAGTCATTGAAAAACAGAGTGACTGCAGTTTTTTTTAAAGCTCACTTAACATGGCTTCATGTGTGCTGCTAATATTAATCACAATCAGTGTCTGGTATCAGCCGCCTGTGCTCAATTTCTTAATTCCTTTTTTGAATTTCAAATGCTTTCCTGAAAAAAATTGCATCTGGCTTGGCTGCAGCCTAACTATTGTGGTTCGTGCTACAAGTATAAATGCGTGTTACTTATCTTATCCTACTTACAACATAATATACTGTTGCTTTGGTTTACATAGATCACCCTTTCCGGAGAAATAGCCACCCCTAAAAAGTGATATCTTAGTTTATTTATGTGAGATTCTGTGCAAACGTTATGCATATGAACTACCTCCTTTGTATGTTGGCGGCCGCTGAAAGCGTCCAGCCGTCTACATTTTTTACCCACTTTTCCATGCAGGAAAGCTGGTGCCTATTTCCAGCAGTCATTGTGCGGGAGGCAGGGTTCACCCTTGACAGTTTGCAAATCACTGCCAAAAGGGAAAGGATGGACTGTCAGTCATAACATAAAAAATAGGTGCTAACAGATCACGTCAGATTATGTGAGATGTTGCATGAAATTAGGTTTTATTCAGAACATAAGATGATCTTATCCAGAAATCTGGTTTGAAAGGCAGCGGGTGACATGCATTCATTCTAGGAAAGCTAGGTCTTTAATTCTGTACAGTTCTTCTCTTTTCACTATAACAAAAGTCAGTCATTCCACTCTCTCATGTTTAAAAAAAGGATTTGCAGACTTCAGGTTTAAGAAAAACACAGTTTTCATAATCAACTATGAAATGCCTCAAATATCCAGAAACTTTTTAATGAACTTCTTTTTCTCCTGGCTATAACAAACCTGCCTGTTAGCACTTCTTTATCCCCCATACAGGCTTTAAAAACACGAGGCTGGAATTGATGTGAGCCCTTAAAAATAATGACATGTTTGTGTTGCGGCTCTATAGCGCTGACACTCCGCTGCGCTGCCAGTTCAGTTTGGAGGGCTCTCCAAATTTAATTAATTTAATTGAATCCAAGGTTTTGGTTCAGCTGTTCGGGATTGCCGGGGCAGGGCTTGGTGCTTAGGTTCAATTTGTAGAAAGAAGTCAATGTTTTGGGAGCAAACATCACCACACTTCAATTCCACATCAATGGTTCGAGTGCACACTCAGGCCTTGTATCAAAACAGATCTATTGTGGCCACTCGAACAATTCTGCTAAATGGGCCCACGCTATATACAGTGGGTCCCTGTGAATAGCTCTGCAGCCGCTGATTAGCCTCTTGACTTCATGAACGGCACACAGTCAAACAGAGAGACAAAGACATGACTCTGGGGTGGATGTTTGAGGGCAGGTCTGTCCATTAGGGAACTCTGTTAAGGAGCCTTTGAGAAGGTAAAAGTTAAGAAAACCTGTTTAATAGCTGCTAACAATGCTGTGACCCTGTACATAAAATCCAATTCTCCATTTGTGATCAGTAAATGTGGTCATTTTGCATGCTGTGTCCAGACTTGTCCCCCGCCTTTAGCTTTCCTATTCTCATGATAATTAAACTGCTTACCCACTCACTCTCTTCTGAACGGACTGAGGTGGCATTTGGAGAGACGGGGGGTCATTATAATGCCATACCACAGGAGCAGCAGACAAACTGTGTTCAACAGGGAATCGACAGTGTAGCATTTTCACAACTACACACTGTTACCATTTTGTCTCCTTAATCATCAAACCTGGAGAAGTTCTGATATACTTCTTGAAAGTTATAAAAACTACCCCGGGTGTTTGCTATTTTTCCCCCCTCTGGTGGACCAAAGTAAATAGATTTTGTGTGTGTGCATGAGTGTTTATGTAAAAGCAGCCATTTTCAGAGCATAGCTGACCGTATTTCCCTCTTGGAATAATAAAGTCATCTATCTATCTGTAGTTACAGGGGTCATCCCCCCCCCTCCCCCCAGTGGGTGTGATCCAGGCTCCACATCAAATGCCAGCATTGACTCAAGGCACCAAAATGCTGGTGTGCAACAAAGTGGCATGCTTCATTGCTCAAATGTCTCTCAGGGAAGGACTAGGAGAAAGGACATTGTGTCTGGATAAGTTAACCACAGGAAAGAGGCTATCGCTTTTTATTTTTTGAGGAGTTTCAGGCTTTTCTTGCAAGAACAGTGACTCCCCTGAGCATGTTCTGTATATTTTCTTTCATTTAAACTGCTGATTTAAACTGTGATGAACGATATAGCAGCTTTTTAGATCTTTTTAACATTTTGCAAAGGGAGATGTTTTAGAATGTTTTGAAGAGCGACACTGTAGTTGTTTGAAGGCAAATGAGTCAGACACATCTTTCACTGATGTGTCCGGTGGCTCTCCTAAAAGTCCTTTCCCATCCATTGCATCACAAGATTCAAATTCCAGCATAATATTAACGAGTGTTTACTCTTTTGATTACGTGTGGCTTTCGTTTTTCACATGTTCAGAGTGTTCCTTTGATTTTTTCTTCCTGAGTAACAATCACTGGAATGCTACTATGTAACATTCAAAAGTTTTTTTTAAAGCCCCCCCCCCCCCCCCCCTCGACCAACCCCCACATTTTCTCACGCCAAAATAAAATGGGCAACCTTCCTCCTCAGTTGTTCTGTCTGTTTTCAGGGCCGGTTAATTCAGACGCTTGTTTGCTGGGGATTGGAAGCTTTCACTTAAAGGTTTTATAATTACTCACAGCAGGGAGTTTTCTTTTCTTTTTTTAAGGTGCTTGTGCATTTATCCCTTCTTTGTTAGTATAGTTTAATTTTAATTTGGGGTTTGGACGTCTTGTGTCATTTACCAGAGGGCCACATAGTGCTGGACACTCACCTAAATGTAATATACAAACAAACAAACAAACATATAACAGTTTAATTTTTTTGTTTTGTTTAATAAATATGAATACTAAATGAATATAAACAATTACTTTAGTAAGCTGAAGTGCAACGACATAAGACGTCTTGAGTGCAGATTTCTTGGTGGTTCTGGTAAAAAGTCGCTGTTGTTTTTGTACATGTGACTTTACTGAACTTTTCATATTTAGCTTTGTGCATCATGTTGTGGAGGTGACATATTAACATCCTTCATGGCAGACAGTGTCTCTAAGCAGACTTAACATAAGTTTGCCTTGAATTTCTGTGAACAGATGCATACAGGTATCTATCCAGTTTGCTTTCCTCCATTCTTAGCCATGACTAATCGTCTCTTCCTCAGTGGTAGAGAAGACGTGTGCGTGAGGTGCCGTTTGTGTTGAACGTGTCATCTAGTGGCAGAGTTTGTCAAAAACACTTGTGTATTTTTGTAGTTTTCAGAAATTTATCCGGGGGCTGCTTTGAGCATTTTTTTTCTTTTTACTAAAAAAAGCCCTGAAAGGCCTGACGGAAGTCACCTGTGGGCCTGGTGTGGTCTGTGGGCCATCAGTTGCCCATCCCTGTTGTCTTGGTCTTATTGTAAATGGTTTTATTGTGCAGAATATTACTTCCTTTGGTAGACATGGTAAGTTTTGTAGATGTTTGGTTCAAAGAAGAATTATCTTAAAAAGTTATGGGTTCTTCTGCTAATGAAACCATAAATGTTTTTGTTTTGTTTTATTTTATTTTTCTACCAGAAACTTTTTTAAAGAGGCAATGTCTTTTTTTAACGAGGGGGAAAATTGTGGGGAATTTCCTTCCTTTTTTCAGCCATCATACAGCAGACTGACAGCTGGCAGTGACAGGTTGAAGACTGCTACTCTGAGCTATGCACAACCCCGCACTGTCTCTGTCATCTCAAATAAAGTTATATAAACTGTGTGATGTAGAAATAGAGGTTTCGACTTTTTAAAACCAGGATATATCTTGAAACCATCTCCTTCCCATTTGAGGTGCAGTAAAAAAACAACAACAGTAAAATATTGCATGTTGATTGGTAGTTTTACAGCTGGGCATGGCCAGTTTTGTTGGGTGTTTGGACAGACTTTAAAGCACCTTTTGGTCATGTTGAGGCCAAAATGTGTTGCACCTCAGTGTGTTAGTCACATTACCAGCACTAACAGCTCAGAGCGAGCCGGGTTCAGCAGCCGATCTATCATGTCGACTGAGTCTGGATGTCCTGTGTATGAGCGTGTAACAATTTTCGAATGGGCTCTAGCTCATGTGAGGATTATTCTAGGTGCCGGCGGTGATCTTGCAAAGAGGCAGCTCTGTAGTTTCTCTTGTTATTTTTTATTATCACCTACTTTGAGGCAGTGTGTCAGCGTGTGTGTGGGTGGCAGAGGAGTGTGAAGCCTGGCTGGTCAGTCCCAGCAGGAAAGGCCTGATCTGGACATGGTTGTTAAGTTTCATTGGTTAACAGGGGGGGTCGCTTCATTGGCTGCTATCTGTGCAGCTCATTATTCACATAGTGGGTGGCAACAGGGAATGAAAACCCCCACAGCAAAAAGAAAAAAAGAAACTGAGACATAGCCACAGGAGAGGAGACGAAGGGGCTCATGGATCTGCAGTTTAGACCACTTCAGTGGTGAAATCTTACAATCTAAAGCTGCTCTTTGCAACACTGCCTGTTCAGTATCAATATGACACACGCAAAGAGAAATACACTCATATACCACCCCTGTGCTTTTCCTGATCCTGTAAAGCTTTGGAATAGTAGTCATTTATTTTTGAGATAATCCAACTTTCACAGATCGCCAGATTTCCCATGTTCTCCCTGTCAGGCTGGATTTCATTTTCCTGAAGGATTAATGTAATCAAAGCTGCTGTGAAATCCTCTTTTAGGAATAATGACCAAGTCGAGCTGACACAATCTGCCGTCATCCTAATGTTTATTTTCAATCAGCAGATGTATTGGCTGAAAACATAAATGAGTTTTTTATTTTAATTTTTTCTGCTGAACCTCTCATGTTGAGAGGTGCTGAAGCAAAACAAACAACAAAATAAAAAACCAAGTCGGCCTCGAATGATTTTAATATTTTGTCCCCACACTAAAATAATAGAGCTAGGAGTCAGAAGAGTGGAAGGAAGATTAGAATGTAAGAATCTTATAGCTGATGTACTTGGAAGGTGGTGGGGCTTATCACTCCTCTAGCTCCACTCAGAGCCGCCTCATCCCACTGATAAATCGCTGAGATTGTGTGTGACAGTTTCAGGACGACTGCAAACCAGAATTTATGTCAACGTCGGACTGATCAACGGCTATGTTAACCTCAGACTCGGCGACAAGTACTTCAAGCCGAGGGAGTTTATACCTTTAGATATCCAGACTGAACACGTGTGAGAGATAAAGAAAACAGCTTTTCTTCTCTTGTTTTTTTTTAGTTTTTTTTATGTTGGCGCTTCTGTTTGCTTTCTCCACCTACACGAGTCATCCCTCTCAGCATGCTCAGGTTTGCCCTCTTTGTTCGACAAACTGCAACACAAACAAAAGCGAATGCAGTCGGGAGTAAAGGCTGGTTTTATGTGTCTGTTTTAAGGTTGCGCACCATTTCTCTGTTTAAAATGACACCGTTAATTCAAACTGAGAGCCAGAGAATGCAAGGAGGATTAGTGTTTTCGAAACTCTTAAAAAAGGCTAAATAATGTTGGAATGTGACTGGAGCTCAGAATTAGGACGGCTTTTCTCCCCTCAGATGAATGTTGTATTCTTCGTGTTGTTGGCCTACATTGGGACTGAATCTCCTAGTCGGGTCTTATTTGATTTGAGATTTGTGGGGGAGGAGGAGGATTTAGACAACTTGAGTGGTCACTGTAGAGACAAACCCAAAAAAACCCTTTTACACAAAAGTTTTAAACAAATGTCACACATGATAGGTTGGTACTAAGGCTGTGTCCAAATTCAGGGGCTGCATCCTTCGAAGGCCAGTTACATCACAGCGATGCGCATGGCTCCTCCAATTGCGGCCCACAAATGTGAGATTTGTTTTTGCTTGTAATGCCAGATAAAGCGAGAGACAGGCTTACAACGAAAATCTGGTGGTACAAACTTTAAAAGTTGAAATTGGTTGTGTTGTTAGGCTTTTGTCATTTGCATAGACATGTTTTAAATATTGTTCTTGTCAGAAATCAGCAAAAACTAGTTCATATGACGGGTCCCTTACATCTCCATGTATCGCCTCTAAGCTAAATTTGTTAATTTATAATATTTTTCATCTATTTTTGATCTTCATTGCTTCTGTTTAGCACCATCATTATTGCTGGGTGACAGGACATACGCCGGAGTAGGGGCGGGAACAAAGCTGAAGGCTAAATCGACTTTTTTTCAGTTCATCGCAATCAACCACTGACCCGGCTTGACTGGGTAGGCCGGCTCCTTCAAAGGATGCAGCCCCTGAATTTGGTCTGTGTTGGGGATCACTCTCAACTACTACCACACTAAGTTTAAGATTATTTTTATGTTTGCTATGGTTGATTAGCTGTGGCAGCCTTTTTGAATCAGGTTGACTCCAAAGAAAATAATACATTCAGGGATTACTTCCTGAGAGTTTTAGTTAAATCCATCCAGTGGTACATGAACCATTTTGCTAAGAGACACACTCAGACAGAGATAATTACATCATTGCCTTACTTTCATGGTGGCAGGCCATAAGGATGGTTTTGTGGGTAAATACAGTGAGCATTGTGTGTGCATTTCACAGAACAGAGTGTGTGTGTGTTTGTGTGTGCGTGTGGGTTAGCTTTCCCATGCCACGTCGCGGTGAAAGGCCGCTGGCCTCTTTATCACCGATCTGACCCCATGCCATGGATACATCCTGTTGAGTCGAATTGTCTTAGAAAGTAAACTGAGCCCAGAAGAAGGTGATAACTGAGGCTCTAGTTACACCCACTGTAACTTCGACTCCTGTCACTGCAGAACACAACACGAATTGGCAAAAGCACCTGAATGAGCCCTTATGGAGGTGCTGGGGGTACCCGTGTATGTGTGTGTGTGTGTGTGTGAAGAGTCTTTAAGTATTAAATGAACTGGTATTGCGTCCCACAGAAAACAAAGCGCAGATCGGGCTGAGCTGTGTGGGCCTTTTTCTGCTCATAAATAAGGCAAGCACCTCTGATTGTGGGGTAAATGTATAATTCATGTGATGCCCCTCCTCCTCCTCTTCTTCGTCTTCTCCTCACTTTCTGCCAAGCTACTCCTTTTCAGCTCTTTGTTGTCTGCGCCCTCAACTGCATTTAAATTAATAATTAAAAGGATGCTCGGAGAATGTCAGCGATACCACCTGCTGGTTTCCTCTCTGGGTCTTGGAGGCTGATTTTGCAAACAAGACACAAAAAGGTTGGAAACACTAAAGTTTCATTTTCACCCCTCCAGAACTGGAGGAACATGGAGATTTAGTTGCTTTTAACGATGACAGGATTATGACAGTGGAAAGTCTCACAGCATATGTTTGTTCTGGAGCTGTAAAACACCTGGAGCTTTGAGACGTATGTCATTATTTGTTTAGTGGGGAAATTTGAAGCTGCCTGTGCCAATATTATTTTAAATTAATGAGGGGAGTTTTTCTAAACAGATTTATTATTACATATAAATCCTGTTGATTAGAGAAAAATAATACGAAATTTACAGGTTTGGATCATTTATTTATTTATTAAGTGCTAATTATTAGCAGGAATTGACATTTGTCTTTAAATTGCTGTTGGAAAGTATTTGCCGACCACAGATCTTTTTTTTTTTTTTTTTTTACCAAATTTCGCAGAAGTAAAAAAGATGTCATAATGTGTTATTGCATCCACTAATACATTTTTCTATGATTTATTTTATTTTATTTTTTCACAATACTATCACCCACATTTTGGTGGTAGACAATTGGGTGATAGTTTGTGTGTGGGTGTTTGTCTGTTAGCAAACTATCTCCTGAACCACTGGACAAATAATAATAAAACTCTCAGAAAGTAACAGCTAGATGTACATCTACAACTGATTTATGTTTCTGAGTCAAATCAATATAATCTGGCCCCTCAGCTAATCAATCATAGTAAACACACAATTAACTAAAACTTAGTCAGTTCTGCAGATACTGAATTAAAATGTAGTGTGGTGGTAGCTAAGAGTTACTCTCTACATATTCCAGGTTTAACAAATTGTGCAAAGTTGACGTTAAATGTTGAAATCAACCCTCTGTTAGCAAATAATCCCATGAACCACAGCATATCATTGAAACTCATTGAAAATATTAATTGGCTGCACCACTAAAGCTTATTAACTTTAATGCACAATTCTCATGTGTTATTTTTTGTTCAGAAGCTTGTATAAAAGCAAAACAGAAGATTTAACAACTACGACTATGATCTTTTATTGCCCTGAAAAATCAGACTAACCTTGTTATTGATATTAAAAAAACATTCACACTGATTCTATCAGCTTTGATGCACCAACTAAATATCATCCGTCTTCATCTCACAAAATGTGGCATTTTGATAAGCACTCTCCAGCTGATAGAAAAACTCATTTGAGTTGACTGCGTACAGAACTACAAACTCCCATCTGAAGTGAGCACGCTGTTAATCTTTGTGATCTACCTGATCCAACCCACTGTCTGCTCAGCATACACCTATGCTGATTTACTGCCGCTCGATAATTAAATACACCATCTCTCACAGACTCGACACGCTGTAAGGTCACGTTAGGTTGAGGAAATAGTCTGCCTCTCGTTTTTCCTGATTTACTTTCTATTTTACAGTCCTTTGGAACTTAACGGCACATCAGAGACAAATCAGAAAGTCATACTAGCATATGATTTTACACTCAATCAGATCACAGCTCAAGAGATTGATGAAATGTGTCTCAGCTTGCTTTAAACTGAAAGAAACTCTGTGCCATGAATAAAAATTAGAGAGAAGAAAGCAGGAATAGCGTGAAGAGTATTGCCGTCATCAAGTGTTATCGAAGCAAACTGTTCTGAAGACTTCCTGAGGAAAAGTGGGAACTAAATTTTTATTTATAAAGCCCTTTAAAACTCCTCAAAGAATCAAAGAGCGTATAGTGCAATACAATAAAACAAGTAAAGACTCCTTCAATACAAACTAACAGAATAAAAACAGGAATAAAACTATAAAAACATCCATACGAGCCAAAGAATAAAAATGAGTTTTATGTGAAGATTTAAAAAGAGCTAAGGAGGATGCATGTCTAATGTGTAAAAACAATTCTCTTCAGCATTTTTACCCAAAAGCAGGTATCTAAGTGTGTAGCAGGTCAGAAAGGTAAGAAGTAAAAGACTATTTAAAACTAATTATTTTTTTTAATTGTTTCTAAAATGAGTTGACAAACTGATGAAGATATTTTAAACAGGTTTAAACAGGTTATATTATTTTATCTCTGTGCCATTTAAAAGTTGAGCTGCAGCATTTTGCACTATCTGTAAACAGGTGACGGCAGAAGCATTGACTTCAACATACAGAGCATTACAGTAGTCTTACTGTGAAGTCAGAGAGTTGGGACGGTTTCATTAATGGTTATAACATGTGGCTTCATTTTAAGAACTGAATGAGACGTAACGAGGTAATGAATGATGCAAGGCAGAATATGTGAAAAGGTAATCTAATATAATTAATAATGTCATTTTTTTTAGGCAAAGATGGATGTGACTATTACAGGTAGTGTTTGTAACTTGGCTTGAACGACTGTTGAGCTTGCCTTCGGGCCTAGGCTGCCCATGGAAATAGATCTGTGAGCTCAGTGGGATTTGTCTGGTTAAATAAAGGTTACATAAATAAGAAAAAAGACAAACTGAATGAAAAGTTTTAGAAGGGGAAAAAAAGCCAAAATAATGATCTGTTAATAGTGAAAAGATGGCGAGCCAGGTTTGTTTGAGCTAATAAAAAGTTCCACTCAGCAACTTCAGTTCAAAAGCAAAATCAATACACTGGAATTTTACTTTCTCTGTAATGATTACCTTACATTATTAATAGAAATGCCCTGACATCTCTGATGGATTAAACCAGAGTGGGACTCCTTAACTATAAACATGAACCTAGACTCTGTGGAACAGCTAACCAGTTAGATGTGGCCTTGTTCACCCTCAGAACTTGATAGATTATTTGTTCTTGAAGTTTCTGCTGCTCGCTGCCCATTCTGTATGCTCTTGATTAGAGGAGAGTTGGGTTTTAAAGATTTTTAGGTGTGCTATCTGAGCTTGGATACACGCAAAAGGCTAGTGTTTTTAGAAAAAATGCATTTATGTAATGCAACACAAAAGCAGTCTAATGAATCAAGAAAACGCAAGTAAACCTATTCAAATATGGTCCAATAAATGGTATAGTTCATGTCACAGTACCTTCTGTATTGGTATTGCTGAAAAATCATTATCTAGCTAAAGAAACCAACAGGTTACATGAAATCTTAATTTTGATTGAACTTGAAGTCATGCTTATAGTGTAAGTAAATATTAGTTTCATCTGGTTTTCTGAAGAAATAAGTAAAGCTGAGTATTTTCTACAAAGCAATGGAAATTTATGATCTTCTAATGTTTCTTGGTGGAGGCATACTTATAGAGAGAAAAGTATCAGTCCAAGTACAAAACCTCAGAACTCTATTGCTACCTATGATGTGTGAGGAGTATTTGTGATGTACTCAAACTAGAAACTCTTAGATGAATCATCACTATTCTAATCTATTTCCATCCAACCAACATATTCAGATTTTTGTTACTGAATTCTGTTTGATTGTATCAATGCAGAACTGCAATCTACATAAATATAGACTAAATCACAACAGTTACATGCAGGGTTAAACTGGGGTTTGTGAAGATGCGGATTCTGGGTTAAAACTTAAAAATATACTGCATAATAAGCAAAAAATGTTTCCTTGGAGACAGACTGTGTGGGTTTCGTGGATGTCAAAAATAACATCTTAGTTTCTGGAAAGATATATTGTTATTAAACATAATATTCCTCTTTTTCTGGATATTGAAGAAGTGCAGACTTTGCTGCCATACATGAAAACACAGATATTTTTGTACTGGCTTATGGTGTACACTACTTACAGACTGATACTCAAGCAAATAATTTAGAGCTGTACTTTTGTGGATTTTGACTCGGCAAGTCATTGCTGTAATATAACAGCCGCTAAACATTAAGGAGCAGCCAATTCGAGCTTGCACTGTGTATTTATATCACTATCAAAAATGCCAAAAGTCCTTGAGAGGAGGGAAGCAAACATATGTTACTGCATAACTAAAGAGAGGACATCGATCAAGGCCTGTTCTCCTTGGGAACTCTTGTCAATATATAGCCAACACCCCCTGATGACAAAGGTCAACATCAGACATTAATATGTAGAGGATCTATGCAGAGGTAAGGCCAGCAGAAAAAGAGAAGAGGAAATTTAGAGTGGATTTGAGCGGACTTTGGTTTAGCGATAGAGGGGATGAAAAGCAATTAAAGTAGGATAAAGGAGCAAAGGAGAAGTTACAAAATGGAACAAGGGATGTTGTGGGGACAGGACATCCCCCCCCAAAAAAATGAAATAGTGAGAAGTGAACACATCAAGTCAAGTGCTTGTTTCGCCACACGAGACAGAACTCGCAACTGGGTCGATAGATACGAGCGGAGAGCTGCTGCTGTAATTGAGTCTGGTTTGCTGAATGTGTGAAAAGCACCGGGGTAGCAAAAAGGAGCCATAACTCGATGAGACTGGGAGGCGAGATTTACAATGTGTGTGATCAACAACGGCGATTCCGCCATATCTGGGTCTGTCAGAGTGGCAGGAAGCCGTGGGACAGCAAAGGCACCTTGTAAATAATCTTTGGCACCAGTGGAGCCTGACACTGACCATTGGTGCATGGGATCGATACACTTAACCCTAAGCCTTTGGGACAATGTTGAGAAAAAAATGCTTTGGGTTTATATTTTAGCAAGCTGTGCAAAGGGAAAGCATGTTTCCATGTGAATTTGTTGTCCGTTGAATTCCGTTTTAAAATATAATAAAATATATGTATCCCATGTGAATGTCCAAATGGACAAAAATAGAAAACTGCCATAAGTTTGAATAATGGTTCATGCATTGTATTGTACACACTGTGCATTGTTAAACCTTGGGGCAGCCCTGACTGGTAGCAGTTCATGCTCCATAAACTAAAATGTAACTCTTGTGTGACATTTTATACAAGGTCTTTTCCATACTTGCTGTTATTTCAGTCGCTCACTCGGGGCATCGAGTATTTTTATGATGGGTGGAGATGCTGTGATAGAGAAAGCCAGCTCTATGCGCGGCACCCCCACTTTCCCCTTCCCCATGTCTCTCTGCTTCCCACCCCACCCACCTACAAAGCCCCAACCCAACCATTCCTACCAACTTTTCTCCATCATTAAAAAAAAGAAAAAGAAAAGTGAAGATGGGTTGTGGTGTTGGCCACCATTCAGCCCGACTTTCTCATCGACCCCACAGAATGCCTTTCAGGCTCCCCCAGAGTAACAACTGCTGCATTTTATTACAGCGTGAAATGGGGAGTGAAAGACCGCTGTGGATGTTCCTACTTAACCATGCGGAATGTGTCACCATCGGGCAGGACGATAAGAGGACAAAGAGAAAATCAGACGCTCAAATGCAAAGAAACAACCAAGGCTCTTATAGATACTATATGGCCATTTATGTCTTTTGGGGAGGGGAAATTTGTCCTGAAATATGTTAACATCCCATGGCATAAATACATGCATTCCTTGTGTGACTTAAACAGATGGTAGCTGTGTTACCAGCCTGAGAAATTTGCTTGAGGGAGACCCAACGCTGGCAGCCCAACCAAGCACATACATACGCTGTGTCCAGCTCAGTTTTATGTCCACTTTGTTTACAAAGACGGCTTTTAATCCAAATATTTAAAGAATCTACCATATAATGTGAACACTTGCTTTTTTCATAAAGACATTTTATTAATGTTTTGGTTTGTTATGATTAAAATACACTTGTAAAATTAAAAACCATACGTTTAAAAGCAATTCATTTATGTGTTTATAGAGGAGAAGGTACACAAAAAAGTTGCACAAAAGAAACTTTTTTACCAAGCATTTTTTTCTGAATGCATCAGTAACAGGGTTTAGATTGAGTACCAAACTGTGTAAATAGGAATCAAGCTTTTGATTGATGATAGCACCTTTTGTAATTATATCCAGCCGTCCTATTTGTTTTGGCAAGACATCTGTCGTCGGACCGCCTCTTCCCTCCCTAAATGTCAGGATGTGGGTGTGGCCGTGGAGCGACGCTGACAGATTGCCAGTTTCCAGCACACCTGCAGAGAGCCCTCTGTCCCAACACAGATGCTTATCATTTATTAATAGTGTCGTTTATGATATATTCACTTAAACCTTCAAAGTTTCTGCTAGAATTCAGTCGGTTTTATTAGTTTGCAAACGTTTCCCCTGGTGAGTTGTAGAAAAAAGAAAAAAAGGAAAAACTTGGACGATGTGGGTGAGACAACACACAGCCAGCATTCTGATTTGTGTTGCAATATCATTAGTACGCAATGTGCTGTGTTAATTCATGCAGCCTGGCACTGGAGCTTGAGCATCTCGAGATAACGCTGATTCTATTTTTCACTTGTATAGTTGGGACTGTCGTGAACCAGAGAATTTTTTCGTGCCTAAAAATGCCAGAGGAATGCATTCAGTCTCTGCTCACGAGATCTTTCAATGTGCAAAATGAGCTTGATCCCCGGGTTTATATGTGTATTTTCAGTGATTTGTAGAGGGGATTTGGGGGGCTTTAACACGTGCGTCTGCTAGCAGAACGTCCTTTAGGCATCGGTTCAGCACGCCGTCGCTGCCTCGACACTTGGTTGTTCCTGCTTGGGGGCTTGTATAAGCCTGGGATGCTGCTTCGCTACAGACTGTACTCCCAAAACTCTCAAATGAGAACAGAATAATGATATAAAGTTACCGTGTTATTCATAACAGATGATTTTCAAACTGCGCAGACTGAAGCCTAACTTTGACAGGGCAGTCAAGCTCAAATGTCATCTTAAATCCCCCAAGTGTTGAATTGGTTTCACCTGTTGAAACCACACTGGCTGCTCCTGGAGCTCTCTTCTTTCACCAAGGTGTCGGGGCTTTTTTGTCAACTCCATTTTTTTATTAGAGTGATATCCATACTGATGTGAAACAATTAAGAAAATCCCTTTACTCCCAACCCCATCTGCACACTGGAGCCAGCAGTTAAAAGACTCGACATGCCACTTGCGCCTGAGTTTATTGGCTGTCGCGAACACTGCTGGGCGAAGCAAAGAGTCGGCCGAGAGGCTGAGTGTAATTGAGTGCTGGCAGCCTTGTCCGCACTCCTGATTGCTGTGTGTCCTTCAGAAGCAAGGTTTATGTTTCATCATGCTCCCATCCACCACACTCCATAAAAAGCAAATAAACTTTTCACTGGCAATTGTATTATAATGACAGAGCAAGCTAATGGGCAAATTAAAGAGTAATAAATACAACTCTGGCCCCCCGACTGAGATGTGAAATTTCTTGCATCAGCTTTGGTGTTTAACATAGTCTCTACTGTACAATAAATGGCCTCATTTAACCACTCTTCAGCACTGTACCTTACATAACGCCATGTTATTCTAAGCTGTTATTAGGAGGCTCATTCTAACCAAAAATCCATGTCTTGTTAAAATCTCTTCCTAAATACAAACATGTCGGACACCCTATGAGGATTAAAGGAGAACGCCTTGAAAATTCATTATTCAATCTACCTTTGCGCTGTAGTTGATGAAAGAGTCTAAATTAAATAGGGTTGAATGAGGGGCTTTGGCAGGTTGTTGTGTGGTGCGGTTTGGGCAGCTCCCAGCACTGTACAGATGCAGCCTGGCAGTGGTTTGACTGAGCTTGCTCTTCTCTTTCACACCAGCTCCCAGCAGCCAGCTGCAGAAGGATTTAAGAGCCTCGCTTCTCCCAATCTGAACCCCAACGACAGCAGAATCTGCCTGATTCTGTTGGACATGCTGGCCTGTTTGTGTTAAACTGTGTTAAATTAGGAGTCCATTGTTGTGTTTTAACACAAGAAAAGTTGGACTAAATTGGTAAACTTAATTTCTGAAATCACATCATCCCATTATGTTTAGCAGAATGAGTTTAAGCAGCAGTCAATACAAGTTTATCTTTTTGTTTTCTTCTGCCTTTTTAGAACATTTAGAAACATTTGTTCCATGTGTTTATACGTTAGTAACAAAGCAAGTTTGACTTTCAAAAAACAATCCTTTTTAAGCCCTGTTTAAGAGAAGTTACATACAGTAGATATACATATATACGCTTTTTGTTATGTGCATTTTATTTGTTCATTATGAAGTGAGGTTGTATGGATTGCCTATGACCAGTCAGGCTGATCAAGCAATGGATCAAGGGGGGTCTAGAGGTCTTTCCCCAGAAATAAATGAAAAGAAATTTAGAACATCAGTAACACACTTTCTGGCAGAGTTCAAAATCAGCAGTTTTATTTTGTGTTGAGCTGTAATACCTGTGTCATTTTACAAGACTTTAACAATTAACTTTTATTTTTATTGTTCTATTTTACTCAAAACCTGTCGTGAAGTAAGAATAAAAAAGTGACCTTTTATTAAAGTAAAAATAACCACAGTATCAAATATATTAAAACTTCAGGGTAAATAATATTATAGGAACAAGTTAAGAAGAGTTTAAAAAATATGCAATGATGCAATCACCGTCATCTCAAGTCGTATTGAAGTGGAGAACAAGCGTTACAATAACTTTACCGCAATCTTTCCAAATGAGAGTACCTACTGCACTAAAAGTAGCCGGTGCAAATGCATTTAATTTTAGATTTTACAGAGTGAAAATTGCCAGCTGCCAAGTTTTTTTTAACCCTATGTAAAAGGGTTCTGCTCTATTCACTGCTTAATTCACAAGGGAGACAAGCTAATATCTTAAATAACATAAACAACTGTCAGTAAAAAAAACCTCAATGTATAGTTTGCTTAAACTTATCATTATTTATTTATTTATTTATTTTAGTTTGACTTAGACTTATATGGTGGAAACCCACTTCTTAAGTGGGCCCTTCTCCAAGTAGGGCTTAGCTCTACTTTCTCATTAGCATTTCTCCTCTGTTCGCCAGACTGACATCACTCTGGCTGCTGTCTACCCCAGATAAAATACTGAATGCTCATAACTACTCCAGGCAGCCCCTCTTAAGGGGGGGGGGGGGGTGAAAAAATAAGCAGAACTCTTTCTTTAAGAGCTAGTACCAGACTCTATCAAGTCTAGACATGAGCAGGAAAGGTGGCAGGATGAGAATGAGGTGCAGCAGTATGTGGGGCTACTGGTGTTAGCGATCAAAGAGAGGATCTGTCAGGACTCACACGAAACAAACCCAAACATAAGTAGATTTCCAGCTCTGCTTGTTTCAGTCTGCTTATGACAGACAGCCTCTTTGCCTCTCGTTGGCTTTTGTCATAGGCTGTCAAAGTCCTTTAAAAGTATCCCTGGCATTTGTAAGAAAACGGGCTGTGACTGGTGTGAATGTGGCAGAGGAAGTGCCTGAGTGAGGTGCCAGTAGGCCACAAGCACAGAAGACATCATCTCCACGGCAGCAGCAGGTCTTTGATGTGGCTGATTCTTTTGAATAACTGACACCCTTCTCTGTTTCACAGTGTCTGGAGCCCTGTAAGGAATCCTGGGACCTGAAAGAAAACCAGTGCCAAGATTTATGTGAGGTACGTTACCACCAAAGATCCAGAGCTTACCTCAGATTTGGGTGTTTGCGCTTTTCAAACTTAAGGAGGGGGGAGAATCTACTGAAGTAAAAGTTTGAGAGGGGTAAAAAGTACCTCTTTCTGCACCGTAATGACATCCTCTGCAAGGCTGAATCAGAGTCACTTAATGCATTCACCAATTCAGTGAGTCATAAGCTGAAACCTAAACAGGACAGTCACTGTTGACTCAAAGAGCTGCCTGTTTGTAGAAAGTCTTTAAAAAGTAATCTGGCATATATTTTCCCTCTGCTTCCCTTCTTTTTTTTTCTAATGTAGCCCCTATTTCCCAAGAAGCACTATGAGTGTCTGACAAGCTGTGAGTTCTTAAAGTCTGTGGAGGGAGTGAAGCAAGGCGACTGCCCTGCACCCGAGAAGGCCAGTGGCTTTGCTGCAGCCTGTGTGGAGAGCTGCGAGGAGGACGGAGAGTGTTCAGGAGTCAAAAAGTGCTGCAGCAACGGCTGTGGCCACACCTGCCAGGTCCCCAAGAATCTCTACAAAGGTAAGAAGGAAACAAAAAGAAACAAAAGTCGCACCACGTTGTGCGTCATGATCCTGCAGCAATAAATCGCTGCGCGAGATAAAAGTCTGTCAGAATTCAGCGGTGGCTGATTTGGCAGCACCGGCGGTCGGCTGTGGATAAATGAATGTGATGGCAAACACTGAGCAGCTGCTTTGTTCGAACGTACAACAAAGGGACAAGTGTTGTATCAGTTTTCAGCACAGCCACACAAAATCACATTACTCGAACAGATTTCATCATGCTCATGGCACAAGTACTTTTCCAACCACAGTGGGACACATTAAGAAGGCTGTTAGCGTTTTTTTAAGGAGCTGGGGTTTCACAGCCTGTTTGTTGCCTGAGGCTGTCCCTTCTTATTCTATGGGTGCAATATTTAAGACTGATCCAGTGACCAAGAAAAAATGCCAGCGTTTTGGTTTGTAAATGCATCTTTGATGAATAATAGCTGTCAGCACTGTTGTTAATGACTTATACATTGCAGTCATTTGGAACTGCTTTATAGAGAAACTCCATCCCCTCCCCTTTTTTTTTTCTTTTTACTTGAGTGCTTTTATACTCAGACAGAATACAAAACAGTAAACAGTACACAAAGTGACAGCCATCAATGAGATTAAATCTGAATCAGCAAATTACACAACTAATTAAAGAATACCTGAAGTGGGTAAATCCTGCCACAACCTAATAAAATGTGCCAGCAAGAAACTTTACCCACTTAAATATTATCAGATCTTTTTATAAACTACAAATATGGAAATGTAAATAAAACGATGAAAAAATAAATATATGTAGGTAGAAATAATATTAATAGTTTTTTAAATGAGTGTTTTTCTGAACTGGAATTGAACAGGGGATGCAAGTAAACCTTAATGATTTTGGTGCAAGATATTCAAGTGGGTTGGAGTTACACAATGTATAAGAAGAACGGAAAGTTTCTTTTTATTTTTTTGCTTGTTTGAGGTGGTGCACAATGGTAGATCATAGTAAGCAGAGAGAGCAATTTTACCCACCAGCAGGTACAATGGCAAAGACAGGGGGTGGCCTCTTGTGGACTTGCCCATCGTAGAGTCTTTGGCCCCCCTATGGATCCCCCTAATTATTTTAGGAAACTACTTTTAGCATAAAAAACGCAAAAGCATAGTTTCATCGGGGGACCAAGAGAAGAAGTGCTGACAAGTGATAGACTTCAGCCCCTGCTAAGCACATGCTCAGTTTGCATCATCCTTATAATAAAAAACATAATTTAAGCTTATATTCAAAACCTTTGAAATTCAACATTCCTATTTCCTGCAGTTGTCTTTTAATTTGGCTTTTCTATCAGTGTAATGTGTGTACCCTGTTAAGTTTAATGTATTTTAATTACTCCAGCTGCAATGGCAAAATACATTTTGTCAGTTTGGAAAATGGTTTTATTGCACAGCTTTGCTTTTTAATGTTTCACCTGCATGTAAATAAAAAGAGAACAATTAATAATGCAATGAAGGGCTCAGTGAAAACCAAGAAAATCAACAATTATTTTCTGTGTATTAGACATCTGTGGATATATAAATGAGAGAACAAGAAGTAAAATTAGCAATTATATATACATGTAGGTCTCTAAGCATTTAACTGTGTGCACTGATGCTGTCTTCCACTTAGCTCATCTCCCTATTTAATTATGGCTTTGTATTATTTCCAAGAGATAACAGATTACAGTAACACGGTTCATCAGCTAAATAAGGGCTACTCCCCCACCCCCCTCTTTTTTCACTTAATGGTATAGTATCAAATAAGTCCATGGTCCGCTGGGTTTTTAATGTGATTAATTGCTCCAGTTTGCATCCCTCTCTGCTAAACATCAGCTTGAAATCGCAGCGAAGCAAACAGATTATCTCACCTCTATTTTTGACAGCGTGCTTGGAATCCTAAATCTTTACTTCCATCTCTTTGCATTGTGCTTCGCCCACGCATCCTTCATGCCGCTCTGAATTGGAATATATAGCTCTGGTATGAAAATTGTAGGATAAGCTTAAGAGTTTTCCAGACTCACGTATCTCTCTAAGAGGGTTTAATGGTGCCGCCCAGGGCAACTTGATTTTCTAAGGGTGCTGAGTCGTTATTGTGAGAGAATCGAGTGCCCCTGAACCTGGAGATGGTAGCTACAATATACACGCTGTCAGCAGCTCACAACTGCTGGCCGCCTAAGGCCATAACAGAGTTTAGGAGATGGAGCAGCAGAAGATGAGTTTAAATCAAGCTTTGAACTATTGCAGTGATAGACTGCAGGGGCGTATGCTTTGAATCACAGTAAGCATGTTTTACTGTGAACTCCATTTAGTACCGTGCAGCAAAAACATGCGATACGTGACTTATGGAGGGTTTCTAGTGGTTTTATTTGATTAGGAATTGTCTCAAGGGACTAGATGGTGGATGTCGGGCTCAAAAGGTGCGTGTGGCGTTAATCTGGGAAAAAAGATGAAAGCCTTTCTGTAAACGTCGACAGTCTCAGCACAGTGACCTCGTCAATGAAAACCACTCGCTGCACAGCGAGACCTTCTACTCCAGCGGCACCCCAGCAGGTTCAGTCCAAACACAGAGCTCGCGACAGGCCTTCGTCAGCCCCACGCTTACGCTGAGGAGAGTCAGAGAGGAATTCCTGTCCCGGTCGTCTGTGTTAAAGGTCTAATTAGTCGCTCATGGTTTGAAGAGCGTAATTGCTTCTTCGTGTGTTCATGCAGTCTTCGCCGTGATGAGCCATGGCGCTGGAAGCTATTAGCAAACACAAGCAGGGCAGAAATGGAGCGTTTCCCCCCACGCTGAGATCACTCTCAGATGTGTGCGTTCAGGTTGGGGTCCCCAGCTCATGGCCTTCGACAGGAAAGACTTCACTCTTCAATTTCTCAGAGACACCAGACCCCCGCTGAGCCTTTGATGTGCGATAAAACGTTATCTCCTTTCATTGCTCTAAGTCTCATTAAAGGAAATGTGCCTTAAATAAAATTGTGGCTTTATTAGGGTCTTAAGTTTCTAAAATTTCCGTACAGTCTTTTAGTTTTGTCAGTTCTCCACTCTTTTGAAGAAGCAGCTCTGCATGTGACACAACCCGACATTTTTTATTTTTTGCATGCTTTCTGACAAATGTGTTTGTCAGATCCAGATGAAATCTAGTGAGTCATGTTCACACTGTCGCTACAAGTCCGTCAATCAATCACATTCACATCTGACTTCATAGAAAGCATCACAATGTTTTTCTGAACCCCTGTAATTAAAGCAGTCATTATGACAGTACGTGCGTGAGTTTTGAGAATTATATTCTCGGAGTGTAATTATTGGCATGATACCGACGCGAATGAACAGCGCACTCTCGAGCACGCCTCGGCGGCAGTTACATCATGGGTTGGAGCGCACGTGTGGCCCTTGATAGATCTGTAGGATGTTTGGACTAAACCTGACGCTAAAGTTATGTTTGGAAAGAGCAACCTGAGTGAAGGGGGTCATTCCTCCCACATGTAGTGAAAGAGAGCGTCGGCCTGCAAGTGTTTGTGGGAGGATGAGCGAAGGCAGATGGGGGGAGAGGAAGAATGCTGCGGTTCCCTTGGTGTTGATCGCAGCGCAGGAAACGTGACACGTTTGCTCGCGCGCACAGAGACACTCGCAGACTCCCAAGCTTCAGTGCAGCTGTGAAACCGCAGCACAATGGCCCCCAGCTGTTAGTTTGCAGAAAGTTCTTATCAGCGGAACAAAACATAGTATGGACTCCCTTCACTATTTTTATATTTTGGCAGGCGTAGTGTAATTGCATGGGTTTGTTTGTTGTATTAGTAATATATCTCATGAACCAATGAACAGATTGAAATGAAACTCTCTGAAAGTATTCATTGGATGTGCATCTATTACTGGATACCATTTATAATTGGTTCAAGGTGGTAGCCACAGCTAATCTACCTTTGCATACATCAAAATGTCTCTAACTCAGTCAACTTCACAGACATTGAGGTAGAGTTAGTAGTTGAGAGTGATTCCCAACTCATACTCTGAGCTCCAACAGAGACTTTGTGCAAAATCAACACTTTTTGTGTGTTAGCAAAATATATAACAGCACAATGAATGGACTTTAATGAAACATTTAGTAGATAATCTATAGATGTACTTCTACGACTAAATAGCAGTTTGATACAAGAAAGCTGCCACAGTCTATTGACCCTAACAAATACAGAAGTGTCTATTTTCAGTAAATCTTGCCAATATTGAGCAATGTTTTAGAGTGGTAGTAGCTGAAAATCATTCAACACATATAGCACTAATAGCACTAACAATTAGCACAAGAATTGTGTTTAAAATTATGGGGCGGCTGTGGAAGAGTGGTTAGGGTAGTTGTCCTGGAACCGGAAGGTTGCCGGTTCGATCCCCCGTCCAGCTGTCACAGTTGTTGTGTTCTTGGGCAAGACACTTAACCCTAATGCCTCTGATGTGTGTCCCATCAGTGTATGAATGTGATTGGCACTGATTAGTC
>JARVGW010000136.1:15745733-15784855 GCA_031762495.1 Anablepsoides rubrolineatus
GTCTCTGAAGGTGTCCTGCAGATTGTTCTCCATGAAGAGCTGGTACAGAGCCACAGCACCACTGCAGCTCCTGAACTCATAAATGTCTGTTCAATGTTTAGCTTGGTCCTGTTCAGCATTGGGTAAGCCTCCATGGTGGAGACCTGGAGACCTGGAGGAACCTGTCTGCCTGCAGCAGTGTAGCACTGATGAGATGCTTGTGAATGCCTCAAGATGTTGTCACAAACCTAAAAAAATAAATCCACAAATTTAATTCAATATGGAGAAGGCTACAAGTGAGCTTTTTAATATTAAATATATAGAAAACAATTTAAGTTATGAATACATGTGTTAATTTATTATATTAACAACAAATTGTTGCACATCTAAGGTAAAATATTCTATTCTATTCTATTCTATTCTATTCTATTCTATTATATCATACCTAGCTGTGTTCACAATTATAAAACAGTATAACTATTATAGCACTACTATGATTGAAAGCATTACAAAAGTCTTTTAGCTTTTCTCTTACCTGTTTTAATCCATGCTGGCTCAGATCATGATGCTTGAAAAATGAGGCAATAAATCAAAACAAACCATTAGCCTCCTTAAAAGCAGTTAGCTTAGCTTGTTGCTAATCCAGGTCTTGGAAAATGATAGAGTGTAAACTCTCCTTCTGTCTTTGTTCTGCTGCTTTTCATGTCCGGCTGATCGGGTTCAAGCTCTTTTACTTTAAGCTTCTCCTGGTATGTTCTAGTCTAAAATGTTTTTTTGTTTTAAGAAACTTAGCTGAGTTGTTTAGTGTCTCCATGCTCACATCGTATCAGTATACACCAAACCACGCCCACATACACTCGCACTCGAGGCACGTTATTGTAAGTCCACCCTAATTGGCTGAATCCTGTGGCTCTGGGCTGATCCTGGGCTGAACAGAATTAGCCCCAATGAGCTGCAAACCGAGGGGGCGTGGCAAGACGTCTGTCAATCATTCTGAACCTTTTACTCTTTGATGCGACTGTCTTTCTGTTCCATCTTTATTACTGCTCTTTGATGCGACTTCTTTTTCTTCTTCCAACATGTACAGCAATGGTAAATCCAGACTTTTGCCTATTCTACTTAGCGCTTCAGCTTCTACAGTAGATCACACGGTCATGTGGTTTTGACCAACTCCAGCTGTTCTATAGAACCTCCTTGGGTTAGAAACGGATAAAATGCTCTTTGTGGAAACACAGTCTTGATTACGTTGTTTACCTTCATAACTAGCCTTGAGCGTGCGGTGATGCTTTTTGTTAAACGTGGAGCAGCTTTGGTGGAGGTCGAGCGTAATGGTCTGAAGTGCTGGCTGATTTATTAGGAACAGTGTCATGTGTTCGGCCCTGTCCTGTACTTTCAGCCTTGTTTTTTCCAATCTCCATCTCATTATCACTCTGCCCAATGCTCAGTCAACAACTCTCTATATCTCCACGGTAATAAATCTACACGAGAGAGTTAGCCTGGCTTAGCTGAGCGTGTGGCCTGGACCTGCGCCTAATAAATCTCTAATCATATATTTATCACACACGGCCACGTCAACTCTGTCTGAGAGGCCGAGTGTGAAGTTCAGCGATGCAAATTACCTTCTTGTAGGTTCATGCTGGTGTGTATTGTACCTGTAAGAGACAGAGAGAGAGAGAGAGAGAGAGAGAAATGTTTTGCGCTCCATCTCGCATACCTAAATGCAAACTATGTGTATCATCACCAAGATTCACAGCTACTAAAACATTAAAGCAGCAGCCAGGAAATATCACAACTTGCCACAGTGAAAAAGATGATGCTGTTAACCCGCTGCATGTACTAAATCTATTGCAGTGAGGTCATGTCTCATTTTCAGATCTGTATCTCTCCAACTCAGATGTCATTTCTTTCCAGCTTTCAGTCACCCGCGAGAGGAAAAAGAGCAATTCTCATGTCAGAGCTACATCTCTGCTGTTCCACGCAGAGGGGATTTTAACTCATCCTGCACTTTTCTAGGAGTCCCCCTGAAGCCGAGGAAGGATCTGGTGTTCTTGGAGCAGCCTTCAGGTCAGCTGGAGATTCGCTGGTCGTCCAAGTTCAACATCTCGGTGGAGCCCGTCCTCTATGTGGTGCAGCGCCGCTGGAACTACGGCATCCACCCCAGTGAGGATGATGCTACAGAGTGGCAAACAGTGGCTCAGGTAAAAACAAAACAAAACAGCAAAACATAATAATGCATGGTAATATTGCATGTAATGTTTTTATACTTAGATTTTGACGGTATTGTTTTAATCTGATATGTTTCATACTGAATTTACAGCCTCACTTAATCCAGCATGCGTCATCGTACAGCTGTAAAACTGCTGTGCATTCCTCACACTCAGAGTCTTTGAAAGTTTGGCAACGAGCAACACACAGATGACTGATGTGGCTGCAAATGCGCAATCGGGGCTGTGACCTTACGTAAACCCTGACCCCTCTGGTTTGCTCTCCACCCCACCCCAACCCCATCTGTCCCTCAGACTGCAGAGGAGCGCATCCAACTGGCTGACATCAGAGCCAGCAGATGGTACCAGTTCAGAGTTGCAGCAGTCAATGTCCACGGGACCCGCGGCTTCACTGCGCCCAGCAAACACTTCCGCTCCTCCAGAGGTCTGTGTCTTTACGGTCATTTGCATGTATGTGTGGTCAGCTCCTTGACTCTGACTGCCATTCAATGGTTATGGTTAGAAGCATAAAACAGGTGAAGACTTTGATGTTTTTAATACAAGATTTGACAGCTTACAGCCATACAAAGCATGTTTCTATTAAATAGGACAGACCTTGAAACATAACACGTGTTTTTTTCCTTTTCTTTTTTAAAACGATGTTATAAAATCCCTCAACCTTTCGTTGGAAGATTAAAAGAGACACTTTCGATGACAAATAAGGCCTTGTCATCTTTGAAGCTTTTGAGTTCTACATCTCTATTATGCAGGAACATACTGATTAAGAACAAAATAAAACTGTCAATGCCAAAAGTACACTAACCAAATTTGACTTATGGTGTCCACACTGTTTAGGTGTATTTATTTAAAACAGAGTGAGTGATTAAACATGAGTTTTCACGTACCTTCTCGAAACAATATTTAAAATTCCCTGTGTCCTTTCAGCAGGTTACACAAATGTAGAAGAGTTTTTAGTAATAAGATAGGTCAGCATGTGTTTAAAATGAACTTTTATTCTTAAAAGATAGATTTCCACCTCATTACAGTCTTATTAAGAAATGTCACAAGTTTGATCTGGTCAGGATTTAGCAGACTTTAAATGAATGTGTGTTGTCTAGATTCCAGACAAATTGCTGTAACCTTTTACATCCTAACCACTGATCGGCATGTTTTGCCACTCCTCGACTCAAATGTTCTGCATATTTTGCGCTGCAGAGGGTATTTGTTAAAGTTGCGCGCTCTTGTTTTATGCTTTCATGGATATGTGACTAGAATATTTTGTCTAGACTGCATCTGATTCATCGTTTGCTTTAACAAGACTAAAAACCCCTGAGTTCTGCCTCGAGCAGCCTTGAGTTTACTTATGTGTATATGTGCATGAGTTAAAATATATACATGCAAAAAAAAAAAGGTTCACTATGACTCACCATGTGCCAGTACAGCATACATAAAGTATTAGTGTATAAATGGTGTGTTGACCTGGGCTGTCAGTTCTTCATCGTATTTTTGCTCCCTGGAGCTTTATGGATGGCCGTCAGACAGAGGCAGAAACCAGGTGGGAGAAAGACTGTGCTGCAGGGATGGAAACTGATCTCCAATCAGGCCAATCAGTGCCAGAATGTTGATAGATTGATGAGAGTTGTCTGGGATTTGATGAACCACCATCCAGTCTGTCAGGCAGTTGTTATTTCTCAGTACAGCCGTATCATCTGAATGCAATTTTGCACAACCATACTTTGTTAGGGCAATTTGTACGAATTGACTGCTTATTTGTCTTGCACAGCTGACATCAACTGGGTTTAAAAGACCCAATGTGACCACTTGTGTTTTTGGACCGAATCAAATTATCTTCAGGTGAGAGAGGGCCGCCGCGAGGAGAGCCAAGTGGGTTGTGGCACGAATCAATCAATTTCTCATTAAAGGGACCGTTCCCCTTTGGTCTGGCGTGTGGCTCCGCACTGGGTTAACATTGAACAAAACATATGGACAAGTTCTGAAGCAGCTTTATTCTGGACGGCGCGCACATTAGCGTACAGGAATGCCGGGTGTGGAGCCAAAGTGAGCAGCATGTGTTTGTTAACCCCTGACCTGTGCTCTCAGTGGTGCTGAATGCTGTCATAGACGTGACATGACACCTGTTATAACATCACAAGGCAGATTGTCAATGGAGGGCTAATTATTTACACTGAATCACTCTGGATGCACCCCCCCCCCCCCCTCACACACACACACACAGACCATTTGGCTGTGATGCAGACTTCAAATGGTTATTATTTCTACCTGAAAATTAACATACAAGAATCCTGCTTTGATGCACAATTTGTCACTTAAGAAGCCAAACGCCTCGTTTGTCTCTCTCCTAAAGTGTTCACATATGTAAACACTGCTTCTATTAATGCAGTTCTGACTTGTGTTCTCCAGATCCATCCTCCCCTCCCAGCCCAACTAATCTGCACGTCACCAATGTGACATTAGGGGATGAAGGCCTGGTGACGGTTCGTCTCAACTGGACTCTGCCAGAGGAGCCTGATATTCCCATACACCACTACAAAGTGTTCTGGAGCTGGACCGTGCCCAGCAAGTCGATGGTGCCATCTAAGAAGAAGAGGAGAAAGACCACCAATGGGGTAATCCTCTCTTCTCTTGCCTTTCTCCATTTTGCTTTTCTTTCTTATCCGTTATCCTCTCTAAGACGCCACTGTCTCGTCTAGAGTTTATTTATCATCTTTTCCTCCAACCCACTTCTCTTTGAAATTACATAAGAATGGCATTTATTTATGTTCACTTGCAAGGCTATCAGTCACACATATTGGTACAATGTGTTCTTCATTATTTTCCTTCCTTAAACTGATGAAGGAATCCTTTAAACAAGGTTAAGATCTGATGGGGAACATAATAAGTGTGATGAATAGCCCCCTTTTTAAGTGATAAATCACGACTGTTTCCAAAATATCTCACTTGTTTTCTGCTCAGTAAGTATTTTGAATCCATTTTGCACAACTTATTTTGTAACCAACTTATTTATAAACCCATACAAGTCTTTATTTGTTTGTTTTATCTGAGCAGCTTCAATATGCAATTTTCCATAACTGCACTCACAATCCCTGAAATCTGATCATCAATTAAATCAAAGAAAACAATGTATTTAAACTAAGGGTCAAAATCATTCTAAAACACTCTCTAATCATAGCATTAATAATGCCATGTTCAAACAGAGTACCATTTATTTCTATTATACATTCTTTTGTTATTCCTTGGAAAATCTTTGCATGATGGAATACTTTCAACTATTCATTCCAGCAAGAAAAAAAAAAGAGGATTCATGGCTCTTTTTGTGGAATGTCAGAAACCAAGGCTTCAGTTTCAATTACAGCAAAGGGTTGACGCAGGCAGATGAATCTTTGGCAGAATTGTAAATCTATCCATTGTGTGTTTTTCACTTAGAGAAGCTGTTGGCCTGCCACAGGGTGAAACAAGACGACTCTTATGGACATAACAAAAAATATATATTTCGTAAGATTGCACATTTTTTAAACTACAGAAACACTGTTGCACCTTTTCTAACATCAACACCCAAAAGTGTGTGAAATTAATAACTTCTAGCAGAAAACAGACAAAACTGTGTTGCAAAATGAGCTAAGCTTACTTACAAAAAGAGCAAAAAAAAACACTTTGACCCCTTTTAAAAAAGTGTTTGATGCTGAGCTGAAGCAGAAATTAAATTTTTCCTGCATGACTGGACAATTCCATGACTTCACAGCAAGAGAGCCAACAGTGGCAACATTGCCAGGTGAATGAGTGTCAATCATTCCACAGCTGAGTGGCTTTAACAACAATATAATGGTGTTTGAACCTTCACAGACCAGGTCAGCTATACAAAAGCCTTTTCTTTGTTT
Organism: Anablepsoides rubrolineatus; assembly: GCA_031762495.1. Classification (NCBI taxonomy): domain Eukaryota; kingdom Metazoa; phylum Chordata; class Actinopteri; order Cyprinodontiformes; family Rivulidae; genus Anablepsoides; species Anablepsoides rubrolineatus. The sequence goes on from JARVGW010000136.1 coordinate 15,751,813, forward strand.
TATTTTGAATATAAATTTTGTTCAATCAAAAATAACATGCTCTGGTAAAATCTCTGGTAACATAAAGAAAACACGGGATACTTTATTATACAATGTGTATATCTACTGTATATGTGTGATTAAATACACACATGGCTGACTATCTGTGCAGAGATACTTAAGTGGAAAGATAGTGGTGTGCGTGGACTTTTTCTCTTGAATTAGTTTTTAAAAATGCATAGCAGATGTGGCACAGAGGAGATAGAGGTGGGAGACACCAGACACTGTTGACACATGTACTACTGGTTTCCACTTTGGCACCTCGGGGGCTTTGAAAGCAGCCTGCTGGTAGAGGAATGTCAAAACACACTCAGTCAATAAGAGGAACTCATCAAGTTCACGCTGACGGTGGAATGCTGGAAGTCCAGCACAGTGAAGAGTCCCCGGTGGGTTCTGATAACACGACTCTTTCACAAACCCCCCCTCAAGGCTATCTCCTCACCACAATCTCTTCCTCAGCTCCAGATGTGCTCCTAATAAGCTTGGCTTTTCCACAGACCTGCAAGTGGCTGAGTTCGAGCCGCGACAGTGACAGGGCTTTGAAAGTCAAGTGACAGTGTGGTAACATAAAAATGCCAAAGTTTAAGTGTTTTTTTTTTTTCTTCTTGTTGCTGCAGGCTCAAAGCTGGGTGGATCTGGAGGGACTGCAGCAGAATAGCAGCTACACTGTGGAGCTGCAGGCTGTCACCTACTGGGGACAGGTGCGCCTGAAGAGCTCCAAGGCCTCACTCCACTTCAGTACCTCCCAGAATAACGAGTCAGGTAAAGACTGGGGGTGATACTTTACTCTTCGTTCAGATGTAAGACCTGTCAAGCAGCTGCAGTTTGGGATATTTTCAACAGTTACTAATGTTTTACATCATCATCATCTTCATGGTGGTCCAAATAGTTTATATGTTGTGTTGCTTTTATTTTATGTCATTTTAGTGAGCAAATCCCAACAGAAATCACAACATTTTACCAAACATTGTCTAATTTAGGGTTAACTAGTTGATATTAGTTATTTTGGTTCAAATGAACTGCAAATATTATATAAATATGTATGCAGCCACCTTATTGTAAGTGTAAAAGCCATTGTGGAAGTGAAATATGTAGCAGTTTAAGTGTTAGCTACTGTTTTGCTGTTGTATTAAATAAAGAGTTTGTAGCTGACAAGTATGCGTTACTGACTAGAAAAGAAAATCAAACTTACTGTCGTTTTTGAAGCTTTAGGTGTTTAAAGCTATCCTGTAAAGCTTTTCTCTCTGTCAAGAAATAAAAATAAACTGACATGACACATGGTCTACAACATGTCCATATAGCACCTTAAAAATCAAAGTTTAGACAATAAAAAAAGTCAAAATATAAATTTTAGCTGCATGGAGGGTCACTTAGACCCAAAACAGAAGCAAAACCAAGATAAATCTACACGACTGTAATTACAAATGTATATGGGACTGGCAGAACCCATCAAGCAAAACCTTCTTTTGTCTTTAGTTTGTTTTCTTCTCATGAGAGTTGAAATACCAAAAATGTCCAAATAAACAAGAATTGGCAAAGGTATGCTGCCAGTACGTCTGCAATCATTTATAGTTTGTATTTCTTCAGCAAGCTTTGGTGAAATGTGAGTGTGTTTCTTTTTGTGTGTACGTCTCTAAAGGGAATTTAACCTACGACCTTTGCAGTGTTGCAAGTATTGTGCCCATTGAGTTACAGCATATTGATGCATGAAGAATAAACTTCTCTTTGTGCTGTTTCATGAATCCGACAGAAATATATTAGCTTGTTACTGTTTTAAAGGCTGTGCCATAACACAGTTAATATTGTATCTTAGCTACAGCAGCAACACTTCTTTCTTCTCTTCCCAGCAAAACTGGTGCTCAAGTCAAAGAAGGAGGAGATATCCTCTCTTGGTGCGACCTTGGCCAAACGCCCCTCTGGCCCTCTTGAAGTAGGCACGCCCTTCTACCAGGACGGTCAACTGCAGGTCCGAGTCTACTGGAAGAAACGAGGAGGTAAGCCCTCTGTTTTTAAGCTTTGCCTGAATCAAATTAGCGCCCCATTATTTCCATCAATCACTATGACTCATGCAGATAATAAGATGTTAGGACTGATTCCCACTTGCTTAAACAATGGTGGATTCTTACCATAAATGTGTCAATGTCAATTTTATTTATAAAGCACTTTTAAAAACAGCTGATAGCTGCACCAAAGTGCTGTACAGCAATCTACAAATATCACAAAAACACAATAATTGCTAAAATACACAATAGATTTACAGCCAACAATAGTAAGAACAGATAAATTACAATGCCAGGCCTTACTTTAATTAAATGCCTTTGAATAAAAGTAAGTCTTAAGAAGCATTTTGAAGTTTTCCAAGCTCTGAGCAGATCTAATATGAAAATGTGGTGTCAGATGATGTAAATAAAGCAATGGGTCTTGATAATGGGGTTTGGTAATGTGAGCACTCTGCGATGTGAGTAAAACCTGCACATGGACCTGCAGAAAGGAGCCACCGTTTAGCAGAGAACAATAAACACACAGAGTTGGAGTTCAGCTGCATTCAATAGATCCTCACGTTAGCTTTGAATGTGTTTTGTTTCACAAAAGCTGATGTCATAGGGAGTAGACATGGCAGTGGGTTGCAGCACCACATGGGGTTAAAGACTATAAGGAATGCCTGTCCCGGCATCATCCATTCCCCGAAAACTTTCTGCTAATACCAGAGTGAAAATATGGAAACCTTGAAAGCCATGGTCTCAGGGTAGCCTGTCAAGTTCCATTCACTGGTCTATGTTATGTTAGAAATACATGTCATCGCCCAAGCCAAACTCCACATCCTAGAGTCAAGAATGCAATCCCTGGATTGGGACGCCTGGTGAGACACCAACTGCTGAATTGGAGTGAGGAGAGCAGGGGGACAGAGTTGGCGCGGAGCTGTTAGCAAGTTTGGCTCTGGATTCGGTGAGCTGAGTGATGCTGACAAGGATCAAGCATGGCTGGGGAATCGCAGTGTAGCACAGCAGAGTTAATCCAGGTTCCCGCTTTGTTTTCTGCCTCTTGTATTGTGGTGTGTCTGCAACAGCCTCTCATTAGTCTGAAGGATGGCCTTGCTTTTAACTAATATAAACATGGAAACACACAAATGGCCCGGAAAGCTGGAGTCTCTGGACATCTGGTTTGTGTGACAGAGAAAGGGGACAGGTTAACTGAACCATGATTAAACTCTCACTCACTTGTGTCTGTGATCCAAAGCAGTCTGACCTCTGGATTTTCTCCAGCAGACAAAAGAGTACGATATTGTACATTAGCTCTGATAATGTATCTTTGTCTGCCTAGCTTTGACAACAGACAGCACTTTGGTTCTGATTCATCAAACGCTGCAGCGGTTCTGTACCCTACCTGATTTCCTTGTCCTATTTCATGTTTTACATTCCACTTCCCCTCTTCATCAGACCCAGCTTAACCTATCTTGTTTGTCCCCCACTCCCCCCACCCCAAATTTCCCGGTTCCATGTAATTCCTCTCTTCTGCTTCCAATGAGCTCAAGGGCTCCAAGTACCAGATCTGTGTCTCAGCCTTCAAAGGACCCCTTTTATCTCCCCGCTATAACCCAGGCTCCCGCTGAGGGGTGAACATAGCACAACTCAATTATTAATCGGAGAAGTATTTAAAAAAATATATATCCAAGAAACACAGTTGAATTAATTATAAATCTTGTAAGACAAGATGAGGGCGATGGGTTGATAAACACTGTGGAGGAGTTGATGAGGAGATTCTGAGGTGTAATGAAGCGATGAATTTCACTTTTTGTGATTTGCTTTTAGGTGACAAAGAGGAAACTGTAAATGATGAGCTAATACAAACATAAAATAAAGAGCATTTATGAGTTTTTTTTAAGTTTGTTTTGTTTTATAGATATACAGTATGAAAAGCTTAAAAAATGTAAACATGATAGATGTAACTTATGAAATACCAATACTTTATTCACATAAGATAAATGCATGGGGGCAGTTTTTTTTGCTGTAATAATGAATATGTACTGAAAATAACCCTGTCTGTGCCCATGTTTGGAATTAGTCATTTACTCTTTTAAATAGTCTTTTCTTACTTTGATGGGGGATATGTAGAGGCTGACATTTTGCAAACTATAAAACTGCTGTTTCTTTATTATCATATTTTAGTTAGTCCATTGTTAATATAGTTAATATATAATATATATTTATTTGACATAGAAATATGTGTCACGTCACAGCGAGGTTATCTCAGGTCTGTCTCCTGGCTTTCATGCATGGAGGTTGCATGTTCTCCCAGTGCACACGTGTGTTTTCTCCCACAAACCAATAAGTAAAAAACAATAAAAACATGATGTTATGTTTATTGGTCACTCTAAATTGCCTGTAGAAGTGAGAGTGTGAATGCTTGTTTATCTTGTTTGTCTCTATGTGGCCCTGTGACAGACCTATGGCCTGTCCCGTGTGTAGTGCACTATCACAATGTTGCAGAAAGTTATTATACAATGTACTTATATTTCTTTGACATAGAAATATGTGTCACCTCACAGCAAAGTTGTTGCAGTTTTGCCTCCCGGCAGTGCGCACAGGGGTTTTCCCCTGCAGACCAATAAAAAAATAAAAAAACACACACGATGAGGTTAATTGGTAACTTTAAATTGTCCATATGAGTGAGAGTGTTACTGTTTGTTCATCTCGTTTGTTTCTATGTGGCCCTGTGACAGACTTGTGACCTGTCCAGATGTAGCCCACTCAGTCACTTCTGGAAATAAGCAACAACTGGCTTGAACAGTTGTAAAGGCAAAACCCTATTTGTATAAGGAGCTTTGTGAAACTATGGAGAAGAAATGTTGGATGGCCTCAAAAGGATTTTAACAAGTGGTACGCCAATGTCCCCTGTCTCTGAGGGACTTAAATAGTGAATGTTTGTAGTTTTTGAGATGTTTTTTTCTGGATTGGAATTGAATAGGCAATGCATGTTTTTGATGCAAAATATTAAAGTGGGTAGAAATTACAGTGGGTTGTATTTCATTGCTAGTAACCATCTCAGATTTTGACATGGCAATCCAGTTTTTGATGGGGAGTTTTGTTATGCAGCCACACACCCAAATGGAAGTTGGTACATTGCTTATTTTTTAAGTTATCCAGCTCACAGTATGGATGAAGGATATTCTCAATTCCCCACTTCAAAAACCAACAATCAGTTCAGGTAGAAGCAGAAAGTCTTTGCCAACACTGCTTATAGTTAGAGTTCTACTGACCTGATTTGGAAAAGAAACTGGTGGAAACCGGTTTTAATAAGATCAGGGCAATAAATCACTGGTTAAAGTAGTTTCTTCAGAAGCTCCTAGTAATTGTTCAAAAGTTGAAGTGTGTTGTAATGCTGGATAAGATAACCTCTTTGATTTCATCATTACTTGCTAATAATTATATTACAGCACTATTGCAAAGAACACTGTTGGGTTCACTTTTGTATTATTGTACATGAAGAAGAATAAAACAATTTATTTAGAGAATTGATTATTTGATCTACATTGTTTTTGTTGAACCAAAAAATTTGTTTTAAATGAAAATGAAAAAACAGCGCCAAAAACATCAATAAAGTAAATTTTTAACTGCCTTTTTATTGGGAGGAGACAAAGGTTGCATTTACAGTTCCCTTTATTCTGCTATGTGCGTAAACGTGATAAGCCGTTCCACTTTTTCCTGCTTACAATTAAAGCTGGTCCACTCTGTACACAGTATTTCCTTGCTCCCTCCCCTTCAGATCAAAAGCTTAAATATAAACGTAAATGAGACTCGTGCAGTCGTTGCCACAGAGAGGAGAAATGGCGCAAAAAGCAGTTCAGCTGGACCGAGAAGCTTTCTGCTGTTCGATCTGTCTGGATCTGCTGAAGGATCCGGTGACTATTCCCTGCGGACACAGCTACTGCAAGAACTGCATTAAAACCTACTGGAATGAAGAGGATCAGAGGGGAATCCACAACTGCCCCCAGTGCAGGCAGACCTTCAGACAAATGCCCTTCTTGAAGAAAAACACTATGTTGGCAGTGTTAGTGGAGCAGCTGAAGAAGACCGAACTCCAGGCCGTTCCTGCTGATCTTGGACCTGAAGATGTTGTCTGTGATGTCTGCACTGAAAGAAAACTGAAAGCTGTGAAGTCCTGTTTAGTCTGTCTGGCTTCTTACTGTGAAAAACACCTTCATCGCCATTGTGATTCAGTGACGTCTAAGAAACACAAGCTGGTGGAACCGTTTAAGAGCGTTTGCTCTTGTCATGGTGATACGATGATGTTCTGCCATGTAGAACAGAAGTATATCTGCTATCTCTGCTCCGTGGATGAATATAAAGGCCACGACACAGGCTCAACCACAGCAGACATCATTGAGCGACAGAAAAAGCTCAACGTGAGACGAGAAGAAATCCAGCAGAGAATCCAGGATCAAGAAAAAAGCGTGAAGCTGCTTCAGAAGCAGGTGGAAGTCATCGATCTGTCTGCTGAAAAAACAGTGGAAGAAAGCGAGAAGATCTTCATTGAGCTGATCTGTCTGATCCAGAAAAGAAGCTCTGATGTGAAGCAGCAGATCAGTTCCTGGCGGGAAACTGAAGTGAGTCACGTCAAAGAGCTTCAGGAGAAGCTGGAGCAGGAGATCAATGAGCTGAGGGAGAAAGACGCCGAGCTGGAGCGCCTTTTAAACACGGAGGACCCCAACCAGCTTCTACACAGCTACCCCTCACCGTCAGCTCTCACTGGGCGTCCACGCTCATCCAGCATAAATGTCCGTCCTCTCAGGTACTTTGAAGAGGTCTTAGCAGCTGTGGTGGAGCTCAAAGATAAACTACAGAACATCCTGATAGACCAAAAGAGGAGCATCTCCCCGGTAGCCACTAATTCGGATGTCTTACTGTCACAACCAGAGCCAAAGAGCAGAGCTGACTTTATAAAATATTTCTGTAAAATCACTCTGGATCCAAACACAGCACACACACAGTTGTTGCTATCAGAGGGGAACAGGAAGGTAAATGTAATGAAAAAGAATCAGTCTTACATTGCCCACCCAGACAGATTCACAGGATGGTGTCAGGTCCTGAGCAGAGAGCTTCTGACTGGTCGTTGTTACTGGGAGGTGGAGTGGAGAGGGAAAGAAGTTTCTGTAGCAGTGGCGTATCAAAACATCAGCAGAGCCGGGAGAGGGAACGAGTGTGTGTTTGGACGCAACGACAAATCTTGGACGCTATTCTGCTCCTTAAACGGTTATAAATTTTGGTACAATAACGTCAAAACTCCCATCTCGGGTCCTCAGTCCTTCAGAATAGGAGTGTACCTGGATCAAAGCGCAGGGATTCTGTGTTTCTACAGCATCTCTGAAACCATGACCCTACTCCACAGAGTCCAGACCACGTTCACCCAGCCGCTCTGCGCCGGGCTTTGGATTGGTGGTTTGTTAGACTTGTCGAGTGCTGAGTTCTGTAAACTCAGATAGACAGAATTTACAGAGTTTTCAGCGAGTTTCCATGTCTAATCATGGAACAGATTTAATTTTTTTCATCTTGGTTGTTTCATGTCTAAATGACAGAAATCAATTGCTAGAAGATATCAGCACTTGCTTTTCATCAAATGTGATATTTTGTTTGTTTTTTGACATGTCTGAAAGAAATTGAATGTTACTACAAATAATCACAAAACTTAGTTTACAAGGACAAATTACTACATAGGTTGAAAACTATCAGTCTCAGCTAAACATTTTTAACATCATTTTGAATTTTCATATGTTTAGAGTTTTATGAAAATAAATGTCAAAATAAAACTGTCATTTTGGGATTAATATTTAGCTTCATTTAGTAGGTTTTGGAATTCATATTCCTATTTTATTTAAATAATCTTTGTTAACTAACATTTTTTTGTGTAAACTATTATAACCACAGCAAGATGTTCAGTTTGATTTAAGTAACTGATGTTTATGTTGTTCCTACCAGAAAATGTATAATCTATCAGTTCTAGTTAATAAAGTTAATCATTCATCTTTGTCCTTTTATTGCTCATACTTGATATTTTCCACACTCTATATATACACAAACTGGACAAAGCTAAAACAAGGATACAGCTGAGTTTATAGGTGTAATTCAGATTGTATAGTTACATTTTAACCTTGGTTTTCTGATGTAGGCGACTGTCCCTGCGTATTTCAGACGGACTGGCTTGTTTGGTCTTGTTTATTTCTCTGAAGAGCAGCTGTGCAGTTGTCTTCTCAGTGATAGTTTCATTTAAGCTAGGAGCTTGAAGTCAAGGAGATTCATCATCTTCACTTAAAGAACCAAGATAACATTGTAACCATATGTTTTCTTTTGTTTCGAGATTATTCCTTTTATATATTCCATTTGTACAAAGCATGTCATGAAGACAACCTCATGAGGAGACAGATGTCTGGTACTTTAAAGAAACTTTGTTGTTTTTTTTTTATTTACACTATTTGATACCAACCACGTCATGACCTCCAAGATGCAAAACCAAGACTGTTAAACGATTGACTGTAAGATAAACTTGCATGTAACTAAATGTTTAAAAGTTGAGTGTAGTGAGACCCACCTTGCCCTAATTTAGTTCTACTCTATTCTCTTCTCACGGTACATATTCAACTTGTACAGCTAGATGAACATTTTCAGTGCTCTGTTTATGATTAGTCATCCGCAAGTTAAAAGTGAACAAGAAAAGGCTTACATGGTTATGTTACAAATAATAAATGATAAAGTTGATTTAGCTTTAGAGGATGGTGGATAAAAATGTCCGTTTTGATGCAGTCGCTGCCATGGGACATGGCTCCCTGACTTTCAGGTTTGCTGGCGTGAAATCATCAGCTCACCGCATCTTGTCTGGAACCTTGGCCGAGTAGGTCCTAGAAACCTATAGGAAAGGTTGAACTATTGGGAAAACTGCTTCAGTTGGCCAATCATTTGGAAATAAAAAAGATAAACCTCTTTGATAGGTTCTACTCAATGTTTGCTACACAAAGGGGGGGCCGGCTGCCACATTCAGATGATAAAACTTAGAGTAGACGGAGACAACCATGTTCCTGTTTTACATATGATAGCCAGAGATAGAGGCTCTATACCATAAGACCCATGATATAACCATGATATGGTTTGAATGTACCATAACACCCAGTGGGATAATCTGGACTTTGATTAAAACTTGCCCAAATGACCAGAACTGAAAAAAAGAGCTGACTAGTCTTCTTGTATGTCCAGATCTAGTCTTCCAAAGTTCTGACATGGCATAATGCAGACCGGTACTGCTCAGCCTCCTGGTCCTCACCGGAGGAGGAGACTGACTGAGAGAAGCTGAGGGAGGACTGGCAGGCTCAGTCAGAGGACAACAACTGACCCGTTTTGGCAGAAAGCCACAGTGCTCACCTTGGATTGATAGAGCCTCTTATTTCCCTGCAGATATTCCAACCAGCAGATATGCAGCTTTAGTTTGAGTCTTTGAAAGTTTGGCAGCAAACAAACAAAAAAAAGACAGCTTTTCTGATTTTTAGTCTGATTTGATTTTTTTATTTTATTTTGTGCTTAAATGATTTAGGACTCGTGCATATGAGGAATTTTTAAAAAGGGGTTCTAAATGATTGCGAAATTAGCCAAAACTCTTACACATACTGTATATTTACTAATCACTTAGTTGCCTAATCTTGACATCGACAATTATTGTTGACCTAATGAGTACTTTATGTTTATTAAATGCATTTGGGACATATGCTCCCTAATGCTGTTACCTAAATTAAATTTTGAATGTAGGACTCGCCCTTGGAACAGAGCAGGTTTTTGTTTGATTAAGTTTTAAGTAAAAGGCTCTGCATACTGAGTGGTTTATTTATTTTTTTAATAAACTGCTTACCGTTCCATTCGCTCATGCTTCTCTCTTTTTTTTTTTTTTTACAGATCCGACTGTGAGTCGCTACCACGTCCAGTGGATGCCTGAGTACTGCAGCCACAATGAGACTCGAGGACCATCGAAATCCGTCACGCAGGTTTGTCCCCTGCAGACTCACCAAACAGTCACAAAGGGCAGTCAGCGCACGGAGCCGTGATTTGATTAGCAGCCGAAGCCCATGCGAAGCACGCACCTAACCTTTTGTTTGATGCTTAAAAAGGACAACTCTGCTTAAAAAAATATCGGTTTAAAAAAAACCCAGCTCCACTGAGTGAACCCAAAGTCCTGTTATGTTGGATTTGCATTTGCTGTTTTGAATACTATGAGTCAGTAATTATGTTCAGGCATGTGGTGTTTTGGCCAATAAAATGCATTAACTTGGAGAAAGTTTCCCGGAACGAGGGTTCATTCACCTCCAATAGCCTCAGCCGTGCACGAGGATTTGTTTTAGGACCCGGTCCTGTCTGTGTAGAGTTTAAAATGGGGGGGCACTCAGGCTGATATGGGATGGCAGAGTCTGGCAATTAACACATTCTTTGGGAAGCAGCTCTTCGGTTGCTAGGAAATGTACATTTTCCATAGATCAGCGAGGAGGATTCCAGACTTGTGCTTTTATGTGAGCGCAGAGCCTCATTCACTTTTAATCAAAGCTGTTTCATATCAGGGAGAATATACACCCTGTCCTGAGAGGATTCCTTATTAATATAGGCCGTCTTTATTACCGCAAGGTCTGAATCCACTATTCAGCTAGTTTTTTTTTTTTGTTTCCTTGGAGAAATGAGAAAAGTGTTTCGTGTTAAGATCAATAGATGATTAAATTTTGAAATCGGTTCACGGCGTAAAGCCACAGCAGAGAATATATTAGCATGGATTTACTGGATATTCTCTTTTCAGTTTGCACATGAATCCACTGTAGTTGCTACTCCTTGTTCCTTTAATGTATATTCTTCAGTATTGTCACTGCCAAAGGGTGGGCAATAAAGTTTTTGCATGTGTTTGCTGCTGCTGCCTCCAACATACTTAAAGTGCTACACATTTCACAAGATCCTTGCTTAAAACTTTAGCTTTAACTGCTGGAGTCAGCTCTATCTGTTTGTTAGCAAAAAAAAGTCTTAGCAATCTTATCATCTGACAAAAACAGCTCTTACTTCATCAATTCTTAACACGAGATTATCTTGGTATAAACTCTGGCTTAGATCAAAACCATGTGGGTGTTCAGTGTAGTGCTGTGATGTGGGGCATGTTTCAGTCCTGGGTTTGGAAAGTGATCTACCCCCAGTGCTGTGTATTCAATTATCTCCCAAGCTCCATGGGACCTGACCCGGGTGACACGACAAAGTCATCTGGGCTGAAAGAAAAAAAAAAAATCTGTTTCTCTGCTCAGGAGAACTACATCAACCTCCCAGGTCTGCTGTTCTCCTGCAAGTACAAAGTCACCGTTCACCTATTGAATTCCAAGAAACGCTCCAAGGACGAGAGCACCACCTTCTTCACCCCATCCTGCGCCACCATCCGGAGCAAGACTCACAAACACATCCCCTGCCCGGGAGAGGGAGGTAAGCATTCAGCCGCCTGACACGTGAAGGGCATTTTAACATCGATCCACTTCAGTGTGGACACAGTCATTTGATTCCTTGGCGTGTTACAGTGTCATGACAATGCAGAAAATCTATACCGGCGTTGAAGAAATGCCACCTTTTACATTTCTATTTTTGACCTAGTAATGAGAATATTAACACCACCTTTTTTTTTTGTTTGTTTTACAGTTACTGTGCTTCCAAAGGTTTTGGCTAAACCGGAAAACCTGACAGCCTCTTTCTCAATTAATGAGGGAAACATTACAGGCAGTTTCCTGTGGCGTGTGTCCAGGGTGGCTCCTCATCAGCGAATCACAGGCTTCCAGGTCACCTGGGCCGAGATAAACACTGAAAGCCGGCAAAACAGCCTGCCCAATAGCATCATATCGCAGTCCCAGATCCTGCCTCCGGTACGTCCCATCCCACTGGAATAAGATTTCATGTTAAATCTGACACATTTTAGCAGAATGACACAAACAACCTTTAAATATTTGTAAAATATGCAGTTAGAAAATACGTTTGTCCTCCGCATTTCAGTTTACGGCATCTGCCAGAGGTGACAGTGATTTTAGGATGATGTTGCTGTGGCCTCTTGTAATAAGATGTGTCATAAAGACAGGCACTTATATAGATCTGAAAAAGTGTTGCATCCTGTTGGAAGTTTTCCTCTCCTGCCTCTTCATCTGCCTCCACGTCTTCTTCTTTTATCCTCTGCAAAAGTTCTGAAACAGCCGCTCTTTGACATAATCTGCTTCATCAACAGCACGTTGTGCCTATCTGCACCTCCCAGCCTCCTGAGCTTGTCTATAAATAAAACCACCTACTGCACACTTTATCAAGCTGGCAGCAGCCTTATGAATACAAAAGCCTTTGTTTGTGTCTGTGGTTTCTGCAAAAGACGGTTATAAATCTCTGTTTCACAGCCTGTTCAAATTAAAACCCTGTCAAATTCAAAGGCTTGAGCCGTTGTGTCTTGGCTGATAACGTGTCCTCTGCTGCTCTCCTCCCTTCACCTCTCAGGATCATAACTTGCTCGTAGTGTCCAACCTGCGGCCGTCCACCTACTACAGACTGGAGGTGCAGGTCATAACAACCGGAGGAGAGGGTCCTGCCACTGTCAAGACCTTCCAGACCCCGAACATATTACCGGTCATACAGCATCGTAAGTTACCATCAGTTAAGGTGAACATGAGTGTCATGTAGGCATTTTTACTGTGGTAAAGCAGCTCACCAAATCATCCTTGTCTGTCACCCCAACCCCCTGCATTTCCTCCTTAACTACATCCATGAACCTCCTCTGTGGTCTTCCTGTCCTACTCCATGGCACTGATTCAAAGTGAAATTATCATTACAACCAAATTTGATCCCCACACAGATAAAAACTAGGTACACGTTGACTGTCAACCAGATGTAGCCCCCCAGAGGCAAGCAGAAGGCAGCAAATGTTTAAGACTCAAAAGAGGGCTGAGTTTACTGCGTGGTTGTATTTTAGACTTTATTAAAGTGTTGAGGGAAGGATTTTGTTTTTTAAAGCGGTCCCTCCATCTGCACAACACACATAAAGAAAGTTATTTTAACAACAACAAATTATTTGCATCCTCTTTCTAGATTCAAGCTCCTGCAAAGGAAATTAACTTTGAGCCCAATATTCGTTTTAAAACTAGCAGCTTTGTCTGTTCAACTTATTTATTTGCTTTTCAAAGTTTTTTTCTTGGGTTTGAATGCAAACTTAACAAAAAAGCTAAAATAATGAAAAAGTGAACTGCAGATCATTTGCCGCCTTACAAAACAACATATTGAACTAAGTTTTGCACAATCTTCTAGTGCTTGCATTATGTGATGAAAATGACTAAAATTAATCTCAGTATCTATATAATTGATCATGTTTTAGCCATTTTTGTGTTTGCGCATGTTGATAATCTGTGGCGGCCATCTTGAATCAAGTGCTATCAAAAGCTAAAGGGGGGAGTATTATGTATTTTCCAGGGACATTGTTTAATTCTGCACAGTCCAGTAACTGTTACCTGGTCTTTATAAAAACACTGTGTATAAATTTTGACTTTGTATCATAGTCTAAGTCTCTTTAAGAACATCCTACCATTTCAGACACTTCTACTTCAGCACATCTTAACAACAATGCTTCAGGGGAGGGAGCTCAGCTGAAGAATGAGTTCCAGGGAGGGGCTATGTACAAATAGGCGGTGCTTTGTACCAGCAAGCATTCAGGCGTCTTCAAATGGCGTCCACAGGAGATTCAAGGATTTCTCAAACATGCATGAATGAGTGAAAGCAACGCTCAAAAAAGTTGATTTTGCATAATAGCACCTTTTTAAAATAGTCGTAGAGAGACCCAATAATTATTTTCTGAGCGTTTTATTGAAATCGCCCAGTGGTTCATTCAAGTTCATTCAGAGATTTAAGGTGATTTAGAATATTTTGATAATCTAGCCAGAATAATCAATAAATTAATAATCCTTGTTGCTACATTTGACAATCTGAAGGTGTCTTAAAGGAGATTTTTTTTTTTCCCTTTCCAGGACCCAGACTCCGGCAGCACCACCCTCATCACCAGAAGCCGTCGGTGGAGAGACACTGAGTGTTTGAGTCAAAGCAAACCCAACAGGGAGAAGAACCCGCAGCTCTCTACTCATCTCTGCCAGGGAAGGAAAGCCTGGAGCCAAACAAGGAACACCGCACACCAGATTATGAAGTGACACCCATAACCCTTCTTCCTTCTTCTTAAGGCTCTACAACATGTCAGCTCCTTCTTATCCCCACTCTGCTTTCACTGGACGGGTTTGTGTGTGTACAGTAAAACTTATACTTCATACTCTGTCCCCCCCCCCTCACCCACCCCGCCTCACAGACTCAAACAGGACGTGATGAAAGAACTCTAAAATGTGTTGCAATCCAGTCGTGCACAACAGACCGCCCTCTGGTTGGATTTGGTAAAAGCCTGGTTTTTTGGTGGTGGGGGAATTTGATGGGACAGGGTCAGACAGTAGGAAAACAAAACAGAACCTTTGTTTACTTTTGAAAAGAAATGTAGAAACTCATCTATTTATTTTGTGTTACCCTTTAAAGAGGCGCTTAGACATCCAGTCTGAACTGATGTAACTAAAGTCCTGTCTAACCCAGAGTATCTCATGTAGTATGTTGCATGTAGTACATTTGATTTTAGAGCTGTAAATGAATTACTTGCTTCGAGTTGAAAGCTCGTAATGGTTTTGCATGATGACCGTTAGCATCCCCGTTGGCATGAAATAATGTCTGTGTTACCTCTTTTCAATATCCTAGCAATATTTCCCTAACAGATTAACAAATAAATATATTGGAATTAATATGTCATGTTTATTAATAAAATTATAACTCGTGAGGAAATGAATTGTACATGTTCTTGGCTGTAGAATTATTTGTCCCAGAGCAGTCAGTGAATGTCTATATTTATTTATGTGTGTACTACAAAGTTTGGTTTTTGATGTGCGTGAATGTGGATGTTTGTGTTTTGTTTTATTTTTGTCTCAAATTTTTGATCCAAGAAAAAGAAAAAAAAAAAAATCTTGTAAAGACATTTTGTAAAAATGGAATTGTAAATAGAGTCTTATGTTACATGTTATTTTTCCATGCTAGAAACTGTACAAACTGCTAAGTAATAAAACAATCCTTAACCTGTGCCCTTTGCTGCTGGTTTAATTAGTAATTCTTGCTTTTCCTTCCAGCGTTCAGCTGCTTGGGAATTACTGCTGCTTTTTTTTTTTTTTTGCTTTTGCTGTGAAATCCATCATGGCTTCATTCAGTGATTGACTCAGGAGAACTGAGACACATGACCTACAGGTCCATATAAACCAGTTGTAAACATAATATGTGGCCTCTAAAAGCACTTGTATGTTTGAAAAGTAGTAAAGTCCCCCTCGCTCAGCAGCTTTTTTTTTAACCTTTATAAAACAAGAGGTGTAAATGTTTACACAAAAGTAAATTCCTGTCTCATTGTGCAGATTAGTCCCAGTTATGTGTAAGTGTCTCATCAGTGTGATGCCAAATTTATCAATAAAAGTTACAGGTAAGATATTCATTGTTTATGACATTTTCACATTTTAGACTGGTCAAAATATTTCCAAAATCAAAACTATTATAAATCTGGTATTATTCATATTTTTGGCAACTTTCCGTCCAATTTTATGAACCACGACAGCAGCAGGGATTTTGGAACCTTATTATCCTGAGATGATCTCCAGTGTTTCTGAGTTTGGAAGGTTTCTCTGCAGATGTTTGACAGGGTCATGTCTAAGCTGGCAGGACAACTCTGACATGTTGTAATTGTTCTCTGTTAATCAGTTTTTGACTCTTTCAGCTGAATATCTGGCTTCACTGTTTCACTGGAAGCTTCAGTCCTGCACATTGCCAGCTTTTTTTCTGCAGATCTCTGGAAGTTTGAACTCAGTTTTGTAGATTTCTCTTTTTTTTACTTCTACCAATAATAGGCCAAGCCAGTTTGGCATTTTGAGAAAACTACTTTAGGGGCAATTCCAGTTCTTCCTTTTTACCCTACTTGGCATTACTGAAACATATTTACAGTCTGCCAGGTAGAAATGAGAAGCCCACATTTATGCTCAAGCATTCATTAAAGTGCTTTTCTTTGTCCCAGTTAAACAGGTTAATGACAACTAGTTTTTTTATACTCCAAATATAAGGTAAAATAAAACATACCTGCCCAGAATGCAAAACAGAAGGGTACCAAAATCAAGAGGCCAAGGGAAAGAACTGGACTTTGATCCAACATTCTGCAGGATCACATCAGGCAGTTTGCAGAAAGAAAACTTGGCTCTTAAAGCTTTTTTTTTTGTCTTTTTAAACAAGACAATGATCTAAAACATACAACAAGAGAAGTAAAATGATTAATTGAGAGTGATATCAACATCTTGAAGAGACATGTCCAGAGAGTTTATACCTGATTCCCTTCCAAAAATCTGTGGGTTGAACTCAAAATGACAGCAAAAAAGCCTATTCTGGCCTCTATAATTAGCAATTAATAGTTGTTATGATTAACAATTAAATTAAGCCTTTGATTGCTGTGACAGGAGTAAAAACATGGGCGTTGTGGAAAGATGTAAATCAAATAAAAATTCACTACAAAAAAAAATTCAGAATAGATCAAACTAATTAAGAATTTTTTTATTTATTTTTTGTGGTTTTTGTCATCTCATTAAATTTGTTTTCAGAAGCTGGAGCTGATTTACGTCAATGGTTAGATCAGTGAAAAGCAACAAGAACAGCTTTCCTTTTTTCTCCATCATTAGAAGACTCAACCCACCACTTATCCTCATGCTGTTAGACATCCAAACCTCACATTATCAACCTAAAACCTAAAATATGTCTATAACCACAAATGTGAGGTTCATCTCTTATGATTTATTACAAGCTTTAGAGCAAAAACTCTAATTCATTTTAAAAATGCTGCAGATTTGGACACATTAGTCAAACTTTTGTGTTAAAACCCATTAACTCTTCAAGGGTAAATAATATATTTTTATTTCCCCCTGTGTCATAATCTTATTTGTCAGTGTCCACTTAATATCACACAGCTTGTTTTGTGTGTTAGTATAAAACAGTAATGATGTCATGTTTACTAAGAGATGACACCACCCAGATATTCAAAACCTACTTGAAGTCTGCTCTTGTCACCGTTTTGACAAATTATCCTGAGCCCTTAATAATTCAGTGCTTCACCACCTCTCAGGGATCCTGTTTATGTACAGTTCTATTATGTTGTAAGAGATTAGTTCCTTGGTCTGTGCACACTAATCCTGCTCCCTTTTCTTAAAGCCAGCCCAGTGTTTAGCAAAGGCTCTTTCCTTTTGTGAGAGCCAGCCCGACCCTTCTCCCTTTCAGCCTGTCCCTGTCCCTCCCTCTCACACAGAATGCCCACGGCATCTCAAGTGTGAAAACCTCGAAACAAAAGGACCTCCAGCCTCCTTTGAGGCATGTTGCAAGATGGCCAAGTCTTTGAGAGGGTATAAAAAAAAAGAAAGGGAAGAAAAGCAGTAATGAAATAATAGTCTGGTTGTCAGAACAAAAGCTTCGTCTTTGATGATACAGGGCCTGGAAGGGTTTGTGCACTTTGCATGACATTTTAGTCCCTGTTGTGCAAGTCAGGCTGGGGATATTGCTTTCAAATTCAAACAAATACTGTATGTCTGATGACAATGTGCAATTCAATAAGCCCAGTCAGTTAAATATTTACCTATCTACTGGTTGACTTTAGAGATTTTTCAATTATGGTCAATAATAGTGCAGTAAATCCTTTCAGGAAACCACAAAGACTGGCTGTTTCTCTCCCACATTTCCTCTGACTTGTTGAAGCAAATGTTCAGATCGTTTGAAATGATGCTCTGTGGAGAGGTTATGATCAATCATTACCTTACCTGTTCCAGATAGCTTTCTGAATGATCCAATTTTAGAGGAATGACTTTTTTTCTGATCTGACTGAACTCTGAACTAGTTTCAGTGGAGCCAAGACCAAAAGTAGGATTGCTGCTGTCTGAAAACAATTAAAAAACTGAGATACAAATACCTTTTTTTGAAATGAGCATATCTTACAGTTTCAGAATACCCTGGTATCAAGTAGACATTTTGCTAATTAATCTTAAAAATAACCCGATAATTCTATGTAAATAATAATATAATGTAAAACTGAAAGAGATGTAAAGTTTTAGAACGTAACCATAACCTTTTGGTTGAGCAGACAGGTTTGCCTGTTCAACCAAACTTTTGACCAGGCAGTTAAATTAACACGAACCTCTATGAGATTCTTGGGAGCACCATTAGCTCATCAGTGTGGTCAGAATTAAACTGATGTTGTTCTGAAAGTTATCCAGAACAGGTAAGATATGAGCTGTTCATTCCCTCTTCACAGAACCCCACTTTCAAAGAGCTTTCACACAATTCCTGCAAACTAAATGAGCCATGATATGCTGTTTATCAACCCGAGCCACTTTTATTGCTCATGGTATGAAACTTGGCCCAGCAGCTGAAACTTTACTCCCTAAAGCTTGGCTGGAGCTCAGGTTTTGATGCTGACTTTGAAGTACCAGGCACAAAAACAAAGAAAAAAGTAAGGATGGACCTGACATTCCCCTCTTTTCTTTTTTTTTGTTGCGATGACACCAATCGTAACCTGGGTGATTTGAAAGCTCCAAATTTCTCTCTCATGCAATGGCTGCAGGTCAGTGAGATCATCGAGCAGTGCTGGGCATTCGCTCCAAATCATTACCACATGCACCCCTGCGCTGCTTCTTGTTCAGTGTGATGAGGTGGAATATATTGTCTGTGAGGCTGATGAAAAATAACCAGAGTGTCCCCTCCTCCTCTCCCTCCATTAGGAGGAGCAATGTTGCTTTAATGCCGTGGTATGGTGAGAAATCTGACCTTGCCCCGGGCCGTGGCATGTTTCTGGTTAGGCTCTGGTGCGTGGGACCAGGCGAGGGGACACATGAAAGGATCTCCCTGTCAGTCTGCAGAGATGTTCGGTCTACGTCTAATGAGGACCAGAGCCTCGCAAGACGGACCTGAGAACATGCATGCCGCACATGATACAAGAATAAGAGCTACAACGCTGCTGACAGGCGGGGCATTCCTTTCCTGCTCTTTATAGGCTGATGAAGTGAAGAGCTGGACAAGCGTGTCAGTGCTGTAATTAAAAACCATTACCAGGTCGGGCAGTAAACCCGCAGCCACCTCCAAAAGCACACTTGTTTCCTTCACTTTTTTTTTTTTTTTCATCAAAGGAACAGTTTCTGTTTCTCCGTATGAAAAAGTGGTTTTACTCAGTGCACACAGTAGAAGATATCAAACCAATTACTTTGTGTTTTTTCCAAATAAACAAAGTTAGCAGCCTATAAACTGCACATGTAGCTCTATACAGCATCTGTCCAATAAACGCCTGTGGCTAATTTGTAGTAGTGGGGATATGTTGGACTATTTTACAGAGAAGTAAAAACAAAACAAAAAAACAACAACAACTGTAAAACAAGCAAATCTCAAACAAAGTGAAACAAAACAAGGATTTAAAGAGGAGAAAGAAATAATTTGGCAGATTCAATCTAAGATTTCTATTTTAAAATTGACGGCTTTAATTTTAGAATTTACCTAAACAGAACAATAGAAGAAAACATTTCTTTTTCTTTTTACCATTTACAGGAAAGAGCTGGTAAAAAGAAAGAGGGTCAGGGTCATGAGGGGCTGGAGTCCATCCTGGTAGTGAACCAATGAGGGGCAAAGTTCACCTGAGGGGGTCAAAACAAAACATAAAAACATTTTCAACAGAACAGCAGAGAAAACCTCAACTTTTTTTTTTGTAAAATTCACCAAAACAACTATACTAAACATGTTTTTAAAAAAAACATAATTTATGTTCTGTGTTTTGTTTTTTCGGCACATACAAATAATGATTAGATAATAATAACTGTCTGTGTTGTTTCTGTTTTGATTTTTATCTAAATTACAATATATTTCTAATGTGTTTACTTTGCTCTCCTGGTTTATCTAATAGTTATATTTTTCTTTAAGTAAAAAGCATGCAATACTTTCATGATTAACAGGGTAACGTAGTTGACTAATGAATTATGAGTTAAAATAGTTTGTTTCTGAAATGCAGTGACAAGCCAAAAACATTATTTCTACAGAACTTGAAAAGTGCCAAATGAGAAAATAAAACAAAGCTCCATGAAATTACATTCTCACGGTCTATAAAGTTGTTTTATTTAAATCATTTCTTGGATTTGTAAACGGAGCCAACTGCTGTACAGTTGCACTTCAGTCTGTCAGAGAACAAGGAATGGAGCATTTTCTGGGTTTGGTAAAGTTGGACAGATTCTCACTTCTGGGATTAATAACTTGAGCACAAAATGTTATTAACTCATAACTTTCACCTGCTTTCAGCCATAAAAATTAAGACAAAAAGCAACTTGTTAAATATAATGAAAACAAACAGGACAGATACATGGGTGTGTGAATCTTTAGCCACATTACAGTTTGATCTGATTACAATTCTGATGCTGAAATGTGATTATATAATGATTAAGTGACTGTGTCCTATTTTACATAAAAATACACTGATTCCTTTATGCCTAAAGAGTAATAATAAAAAATAAATAATAATCACAGGTTGCTGACAAACAGTTAGCATAAATGATAACACTAAAAAATAGCTTAGAAAAACAGTTAACATTGTGTTTATTACTGGACAAACACAAATAAAGCATTTCTTCATTTCAGCGGTCTTGTATAAAGTACATCAAAGTGATACTTGAGTGAAAGTACATATATCTTACCATGAAATTGGTCCAATAAAGAAGTGGAGGTAATTACGTATTTTCCAGACGTATAGTTCAATTCTATTCCACAATCAAGTAACTATGTTACCTTCAGTTGCTACTGACATCTTCACAACAATGCTTTGGGAGGAGCTTTGTATATAATAGGCAGTGCTTTGTATCAGCAGCTTTTTCTCAAACATGCAACATGTTATACAGATCAAAACATTCAATTTGGCATAATACCCCCCACCCAAAAAAACCCAAAAAAGTCTCCTCTAAAAATATTACTTTCTTTTTCACATGTAATTCACTCAGTTGGGGTCTATATAAACTGGAACTGTAATGCTTTAATCTTAATTCCTCCTTATTGTAACTCCACAAGCCCCTCTTTCACCTTCTTGTGTTCTTCGTGTGTCTCAGAACTTGTTTTGAGGCTGTCTCTTTAAATCCAAACAAGCACTTCACACCCCGCCCCCCCCTCCAGCTTCCAGAGTGGTCCATTCTAAATTGATAGAGGGGTTTGACTATATAATGGCACAGCAACTTTTTATTTACAAATTAATTTAATATGTCAAAAACAGAAGACTTGTCCATCCAGCCTCACATTTTGAAGCCAGAGTCTGACTCAGAGCCAGAGGAAAATGAAGATGAAAAAAAATTGTGATTGATAAGTTCGGAACAGAACAGAAAACAGAAATTTTAATTTTACTTACAATTTCTATGTACTTTGTTATTTTACACTTTTGCATTTTAGTCATTAGTAAAAGCAATTTTGTTCTGATAATTCCAACTATTATTTACAGACCTATTCTTCAGGGTTTAAAAAAGAAAAAAATAAGACTTGAAATTATACAGCTTTAGAAAGCTCTGCTGGCTCTGCTAGGTCACTTCACAACTACTACGACTCTGTGTTCTTGATGTGATGCACTTAATTATGGATTTTACTTCTCTCTTTAACAAAAAAATATAAAAAGATAAATGTATATCCAGCAAGAATTTAAAAAAGCATCAACAAAGAGCATCGCCACAGTAATACATATTTAAATAACTTTATTAGTGCTTCATCTCAGACGGTTAGTCTCCTGTTGATGACACGTTAAAAGTTAGATTGAGTATCTATTTGTGAAGATCTCCTCAGATGTCAGAAATCTGTTGGTGATCAATGATGTGCAAACCAGATATCACAGACTGCAACACTGACTTTTTAAACATGAACAGATTTTCACAGTTCTTTTTAAAAAAAAAAGTATTCTCAGTTGGCACAAGCAGTGGTCGGTACATTATTTTAGAAATGAATCTGTCTTTCTGAAGCATGTTTGATGATGATACTTACAATAAGACGGAGTATAAACATATTGTCTGCATCTGTGTTGCCCAACTTTAGCCTCGGGAAGCTGCTGGCCTGCATGTTTTAGATGTTTCCCAGCTCCAGCACACCTGATTCAAATGAATAAACTGCCTCATCAGCTTGTCATCAAGTTCAGCACAATTCAAATTAATGACCCAATAACTTATTTCAGATGTGCGTCTGAAAGAAGCAGCTTGCAGCAAGATTATCACTTGTTTCTGATTTTTTTTTTCTCCTTTGGACTTTGGATTAAAGGCAAGAAAAAAACAAATCAGTGTTTGTGTTTACAAAGAAAATGCCACCAGAGAAATCCTTATCTACATCCCTCTTTTGAAAGCAAACACTTTTCACCAGAAGTGAAGAGATCAGGGGAGGAAGAGAGCACCATCCATCTGGCTAATAGCTTCTTATAATCCCCTCTGATTACCGCTAATCCCCCTTTCTGCTTCTTCCTGAGAACAAACACATGTTGACCTGAGCGACCCACTATTAATTAATGAAGTTAAGAAAGTTTGATGCTTGGAGCTACTGCAGAAAAACCTTTTAAAATGGAACATTTAAGCTCAAAACGCAGCAGCTGTTATCTTAAAATCACAGGCTGGTGTCAGCTTTTCACAATAAAACTCAGCCCTCGACCGGCGGTGAAGGGAAACTTTCCGTCTTGTGTTTTCTTCTCTTTGTGCGGGGGTCAGTAGCTAAGGCCTTTACAGTTCACAGGTCAGCTGTACCCAGGAGGACCGACGGGCCAGAACACCGGCTCCGGGACAAGGAAGGGGGTCAGGGGTTGAGTTCAGATGGAATCCACAGAGGATGTAGAGGGGGAAAAAAACAAAAACCGATATTGTCATGGGAGAATAGAGAGCTTCCTTGAGGCAGACAAAGTCACAGAGTCTAAGCTGTAACCCAAAGGTGCGTAAATAAAATGGAATAATCTTTTATCCAAAGTTTCTGCTGGAAAAAATGCTTTGTCTTAAAACAAAGATGAAAAAAGGACAGAGAAAAGTGGGTTGAAAAAACAAAATTTTCACCTTTTTAACAATAAACAAACACCTGGTTCTTCTTGATTGTTCCAGATTTAGTTTTTTTTAATGAGAAAACTCTTTAAAAAAAAAAACGACTTGTCTTGAGGGGTTTTGTCTCTCAGCTAAGAAATCCACATATGCTTCATGATAAATGTTTGTGTGTTTCTTTAGCAGGATGGCATCAAAGTTGCATTACTGCCCCCGAATCAAAGCACCGACTGGGATCCGTTTCAACATTTTCTGTTAAATCATAAATTAAAAATGTGCTGGGAAGGGAGCATGAAATTGATTAGACTGTAAAAAGAACAGCTTATATCAGCAATCACTGACTGGGTACAAAGGCTAAAGCTTCTCCCAAAATAAATCAACGCCAGGATAAACAGATTTTTTGTATTTTATTTTGTATAGAGATGCTGATCTAAATAGAAGATAAAAAAAAGAAGAAGCAGCCAGCACATGGCTCACAAACCACTGTGTTTACATAATAAATCTAAAGCATTTCATTCTTTGGTGTGTGTGTGTGTGTGTGTGTGTGTGTGTGTGTTCCAAGGCTAAGGGCTCATTTCCCCCCCTTGATGATCACAGGCACCATTGATTGTAGTGCTGACGAGGATGTTAGTTCAGCTCGTGGTGTACGGAGGAATCTGGACATGTTTAGGGTTTTTTCATGCCGGTACAAAGCTGAACACTGATGTCGCAGACAGCTGGGTTTCATTGGAAAAATGTGATGTTAAACGACGTACCTGGCTGGTAAGAATCAACTTCTCTCACTTTGGATCTGGGTATTTTGTTGGACATTACGGTTCTTGTTGCAGAAATATCACCAGTTCTGACGTCACACATAATGTAGGTATAACTCAACCTTTTTTAATATGACCAAGTTTTGGATTTTTGCCCAATATTAGAAGTCTCAGTATTAAAAGGAAAACTTTATGAATGGTTTTAAGTCTCATACAGTGCCTATAAAAGGTACTCACCCTTTTATTGCTGTTATAAATCTGCCATAGTCAAAATAACCTGCCTTTAAAGTGACTGCCCTGATTCAACAGAGGTGCAGCGACTGCTGCTAAAAGTGCAATTAGAGAGATGAGAATCACCTGAGGCTGTAGTTGTGTCTTGATGGTATTATAAGAACACCTGTGTCTGGAAAGTCGATTCACTGGTTAATCAGTAAAAATACTGCACTGCATGTTTTACTTAACTGAGTCTCAATTCAGGGGTTGCAGCCCACGTAGACTAAAGTTCACATCTGGGCAGGACTTCCATGTAGGCTGCATAAAACAACTGTTAATTGAGACAATCTCTTCATATTCATAAGATTATACAAGCTAATTTACGATCTGCAGGTGGATGGCCACTCCATTTTTTTCCGTGAAAAGGAGGAGGAGGAGGTGACGTTGCAGACCTGCTCTGTCCGAGTGAGGTCCACATCAAATGTCCAGGACTACTGGAGACAAAACCATTTTTTGTCTGAGCTAACTCCAGAGAAGAGACAGGTTCAGAACCATCATGTGGAACATTCACCTCATCAAAAGAAGGGAACACCTGGACAGGACAAACTGTTTAGACTCCCTGTGACATTGTGATGTTGGACAGAATTTGTAGTGGAGTCGTTGTGAATGATTTTATAAATAGTTGCAAACAAAAAAAAAACATTTTGATGTTTGACTCCACCACAAATTCTGTCCATGTGAACCATTTTGCAAATGTAAATGTTTGATGTAAAAACATAAATACTTGTTTTTTGATACATTTTTACATATATTTTGAAAGTTTACACTACAGAGTTTCATTATTGTTAAAAGAAAATGTTCATCAAATATATTTGTGAATTTTAGTGAATAAATCAGTATTTTTCTACTCGGATTTTGTTTTTTGTGATATTTTGGTGCACTGTGACAATGAACTGTGTCAAAATGAAACAAACACTCCAAAATCATAAAGCTGAGGTTGTGCTAAAATAATGATACCAAACATGGCAGGGTAAATAGTTTTTAAAGTGAAAATATAGAGATAAATTCAAAGTTAGTCAAAAACGGCCATTTAGACCCAAGACCTCAGAGGGATAAGGAGGTTCTGATCTGTATGAACCAAGCTCGAAGGCAAGACAACCACAGCTCAGAGACCATCCTGGATACACCTAACCCGATTTGAAATGAATCTTTTATCAAAATAATCTTTGCTGGTAAACCTGCTGGAGTCGATGAACACACTGGCATACTTCAAATCACACACAGCCGCTCTGAGGCTGTACTTTAAAGCAAACAGAAACCTGTTAATCACTCATTTAAATCAGGTGTGTTGAATAAGAGAAACCTCTAAGGATCGTAGCCCACAAGAACCAGGACTGAACACCCCTGTTTTAGATGATACCCTGCTTCCACACACCTGAAATGAATGACTCGTTAAAAGGCTTTGATGATGTCACAGTTTGTTGCAGAACTGCTAAACAAGAACAAGGACTTCCCGCTAACCAGGGTTGGTCTTAGAATAAGTTCATACTTATACATTTTGCAATTTCCTTTATGTAATCCTCTGTCATGTTCTATCATCATGTCTAAATCATTATAAGACATCCATGGGTAAATATGTTTTAAAAATTTAACCTGACACAAATTCACCATAAAGGGCTAAGGATAAACTTTACTTTTCAAACATTTTTTCTAAATGTTAAATCTCCCAGAGGGCAAACATCACAAAAATAAATGATGTTGGGAACAACTTGTGAAACTTTTATAAACTTCATCTTATTAATGAAGCGTACAATGAATGCTTCCATTGCTTTAATTTATGACCTCGATGATGTTTTATTCTTTTTTTTTCTCTTTCTCCAGCATACTCGAATGACCACAATAAGCATGACAAGATGTCTTCGACAGAGTTCAGTGCACCGAATAATTACCAGATTACAAACATTAGATGCAAAGCAGCAGGGAGGGGCAGCGTTCAACCTGCTCTGGGTACATCAGACAAAAACCAAACAGAGCCGTTACATCCTGGTCATAAATCTTTGGTTCCAAACGCACTGACACAAGTATCCTTTTCCGAGACTGTTTGTAACACAAACACTTCCGCTTGTGTCAAGATGTTGAGTGGAGGCAAGATTTAGTGGAGCCGGGGGAACGGTGTGATTCAGTGTCAGGACAGGCTGCGCTGTGCCCATGCAGCCTTTAACTTTTTTTATGACACTCAGGAGGAGCAGAAAATACCAGATGGTACACATGTTAGGAAGGATTTCACAGCTCACTTTAACAAGGGGATGATTTCTTTCTTTTCCACGCTTTGATGGCGGAGCAGGTCTTAAAGAGATAGGTCAAGTCTTTCAAAGTGGGCTTCTGATGGAATGCTTATGGATAAAGAATATCTTACTTGCTGTAGATAGAGCTTGGAGGAATGATTGGAGGAATGATTGGAGGAGTGATTCTTTAAAATGTAACAGTTTATTGGAACATTATTTTGTAAACATTTACCTTTGAGTCTATCACACAACATTTGGTAGTCCTTTTCTTTAAAAAGCACATTTAAAAACAACAGGTAACCAAAGTAATGATGTCCCATGAATGGATTTTATACAACACTTGTAGAAAATGCTCTGATACTATTACTAATACTAACATTTTTGTGTAGGAGCTTTCATAATATTACGACTTTATTGTGGTAATTTTACTTTACTTGTAATATGGCCTTATTTTTGTACAACATTATTCTTAAAATATTGTGGCTTTATTGTAGTACTGATGCAACCTTATTCTCATATTATTTTGATTTAATTCTGGTAATATTATATTATGACTTTACTCTCATATTATTTCAACTCTATACTCATATAACTTTATTCTAGTAATATTACAATTTTATTCTCATATTTTTTTACTTTATACCCGTACAACTTTATTCTATTAATAATAGGACTTTATTTTTGTACAACGTTATTTTTGTATTATTATGACTTTATTGCTGTATTGATACAAGCTTTTCCTCTTATTATGTCGACTTTATTCTGGTAATATTATATTATGACTTTACTTTCATATTATTTCAACTCTATACTCATATAACTTTATTCTAGTAATATTACAATTTTATTCTCATATTTTTTTACTTTATACCCGTACGACTTTATTCTATTAATAATAGGACTTTATTTTTGTACAACGTTATTCTCGTATTATTATGACTTTATTGCTGTATTGATACAACCTTTTCCTCTTATTATGTTGACTTTATTCTGGTAATATTATGGTTTTATTATTG
This sequence comes from Anablepsoides rubrolineatus, assembly GCA_031762495.1. Taxonomy (NCBI): domain Eukaryota; kingdom Metazoa; phylum Chordata; class Actinopteri; order Cyprinodontiformes; family Rivulidae; genus Anablepsoides; species Anablepsoides rubrolineatus. The sequence continues at coordinate 15,779,291 of JARVGW010000136.1, forward strand.
CAATACTGTGACCTCATTTTTATACAACATTATTCTCATAATATTATGACTTTATTCTTGTAAAAAATAAAATAAAATAAATCACATTCTGGCCCTAATACTCAATTTTTATTTATTTTCAAAAGGTATATTTCATGCCATATATTTGATTTGATTAGTCTCTTTGTGTTCTCTGTTGGTTAGTTGGTTCCTTTGTTTGGCATTGTACACTTCATGGTTCTGTACGCTCGTGCTCAGTCCCCATGAGTTCTGTTTTTGTAGTTTGATGCCTCGACAGCTTTTGTTTTCATTATTAAAGTAAGTTTATTTTGACACAACAGTGTACAGAGGTGTGGTTAGGGGTCAGAAACCATCATTAAACCATGACATTGAGAGAAACTGGTATCAGTGCTTAAACCAAAGTGCTGCACAACAACAACATCATCAGACAAAGGCAGAGGTACAAAATAATACAAACAAGTCCAAAATAATATATCACGAAAAGAAGTAAACCATGAACAGTAAAAGACTAAATCAAATCCCACTGGATTAAATATCAGTGAAAACAAATGTGTTTTAAGAGATTTAAAAAAAAGAAGTGAAGAAACCTAATGTTAGAAGGCAGACTGTTCCAAAAGCAGCTAATCAGAGGATTTGCAATGGAACAATGTAAAGGTTCAAAAATACAATTTAAACTTTTGAGTTTGCAGTTTCTCAGATGTAAACTCAGTTTCGCCAAACATAGATGTTTAAAAAACTACCTACAAAAAGTAAGATAGTAAAAGTTCACATTGTTTCTGCAGAACCCCACTTTAAAACACCAGAACTACTTAGCAGAAAAAGTAAGGAAATATGTGTTTAGTAGATTATTTCATTGTTGTAAAAATGTTTCTTAGCAATAAATCTTACACCCCTGGAAAGTTAAATTCCCTTTTAAACAGTGTCACATTTGTAAGGAACATGCATTTGTGGGATGAGCAGTAGAGCTGAGAATGTGGGCTGTGCACATGAACAAATAACTAATCTCTGCAAAACATCTTATTTTGCTGTTGCTATCGACACTTGCTTAAAACTTGTGGTTCCTCCAGCCCAGTTGCTTCCAATCACAAGATTTATTGCCAAGAATCATTGTTACAACAAAATAATAATATATATACCAAACACAAATTATTTTTGTGCAAAGTTGATATCCACCTTCAGAATAATCATGAATATCAGTTGTTGTTTTTTTATTTGACTGAACTCTGGAGGATCCTCTCAGCCTTTTCAAACTAACATTTGTAGCCAATAGCAACACATTCTGTGGTTTTTAATTGCTTCATGGTTAATTATTTCTTTTAAGCAACTCACTCAAGATTTTTTTTATTTTGGTAAAACAGCCACAAAAAACAAACGGTACCGACGTTTGACGAGTAGCTCACCCAAGAACTGACTGTAACGTTCAAGTGGTGAAAAGTAAAACAAAGTGTCTTTTATCAATTCATTAAAAAAAAAAACAACAAACAAAAACTGACAACTCTTGTTTGTCTGGGATGTGCAGCTGATCTGCCTGAACTCGCTTCATCTCTGGGCTCATCCCGTCTCACATACCCACAATCCTTTTAAGCAAAGCTCCAAAGACAATGAAATATCGTGCAGATCTGATTGAAAACAGCCTTCATCACATCGAGCCGGCAATCTCTTAGACTTATGTCATTCTGCTTTTTTTTTTTTTTAAATTGAGCGTTTGAAACTTCACAGTAATTTGATGCAAATGGATTGACAGCTCTGTGAGTTACTGTCAGTGCGCCAGTGGGAAAAGGAGTGTTTCTGATTTCTCTGTAGGAGAATCCTTCACCTCCCCAGCAGTTCTTTTAATGTGAGGGCAGCAGCTTTTCATCCGCTCCTCTGAGCTCTGGGCTCTTAATGCGTTGCAGATTCTTTTTAGGCCCTAAAAAAAAGAATTCTTTCACCATCATCTCTTTTTAGTGGGTGTCTGCACTGCATTTCAATTAATCTCGTGTGAAACCAAACTCATCGCTGCCATTTCTCAGCATAGTGCTTTAGTAATAAATAATGCAACCAAATAATACAGAAGATTAGTTTGATTGATTTGTCTTAAATTATTAATTAAATGTAGCAGGAAGCAGCTACAAAGCATGATGCTTCTTCCCCTGTGTTTGACAGCTGTATGAGGTTTTAACATTGATGAGCAGTGGGTGTTTCGTCTATTTGCTCCACTTGGAACAGTTTCAGCTGCCATGTGTTCAGGTTTTTCATTTTACAAATTTTAAATTAAATTATAAATAAGAAAATTCAACAAACAAAACAACGTATATCTTTTCACTTTTTAAAAAAACAGAAATCAACACTTTAGCGAGTTCAGTCTGACCTTACATGACTTAGCAGCTGTTACTGGTTGACTCATAATGAACTCATGTGAATGACCAGCATCTATAAAACAATCTGATGGCCCTGGAGATAAAAGGAAATCCAGAAAAGGCCCCCTTTCTTCCTCATTAAGCTTTTTCTCCGCCTGTGCTAAATTAGCACTGGTTCTTTTTCTTTCTACACCACCAACTCCAGCACCAAAACTGTAAAGTGATCTGTTCACCAACACTTTCTGGTCCATCACTTCTTCTGTACATTTAAATTCCACAGCCTATACTGCCAATACCGGGTACTGATAAGTGTTCAGTTTATTTATAGAAATAAATGAAACCGTTTCTTCTTCCTACTATTTTGTCCTCCAGTAAGTCTGTTGATCTCTTTAGTTTTCAGGGTTCTGAATCACTTCCCACTTCATCATTTATACTACGCCAGTAAAGATGAGCACAAACAGAACTTCCCCATCTCAGTCACTGCATCAGAAAACTGAGTTTGGCATTTTTACATCATTTTCCAAGTCATTACCTGAAGCTAATGCATGCGACAAGATGTGATGATTTCTGCAGGTGTTTTGCTTTTACTTTTTTTTTTTTTTGTATATTTTTTTTTCTCTTTTAAAGTAACACTGTGTTCTTAATGTGAACTCTGTGGGACACCCATTTTTAAGGTGACAGCTGTGTGTTTTCTCATTTTATCCGACTGGTTGGTCAGAATGCGGATTGATAAACATCCATTTTCAGGAAAGCTTGCAACTTTGGCAGCTAGTGGAAGGTTGGGCAGACTTTGCATATCAAGGAAGCATCAGGCACATTTGAAATCCAATTGATTTTAAACAGAAACACAATATTTTTGTGTATTTTTGCATGTAATTACAATTCTCATAAGTAAAGATAGGCAGATGCTCATTAGTCTACTAAAAACTGTGTCTAAAAATAGAGGAACTATTTCAGACTAATGTAAACAAAATGTAAAAAAGAAAACCTATGGATGATGATCCAACTCTATTTTATAAGTAGTTAGTTCAGATGTTCTTATGAATACAAATGAGTTCAGAAATATTTTCTTTTCACTTTACAAAAACAAAAAAAGCATACTTCCCCTTCTCAAAACACCAAACTATTCCTTTAATCATTGTTCTCGATTTACTGCTATATTTCTTTGGCCAGCTCCTCCATCACATTGTGCATTTAATTCCACTACAGTGATTTTTTTTATGTTAATGGGACTAAATCAACAATTGTGCAGCACACAATGCTCTGATCTTTGATTAACCCAATTAGCATAACCAGCTCAAGAGCAGGAAGCCACAGTGCATTGGGATAATAGAAAAAAAAAGCAAAGACTTTATGAACCAACGGCTGTAGCGTTAGTTGCAGGCCCCCCTCCAGGCCTCAGATGAGCAGAGCGGTGCTGCCTGCCAACAACAGCACTCTGCCTGATGTGCCTGGCTCTTATTAACATGAGACAGATTTGTGTCGAGCGCAGCTCCTCTGCAGGATGAACCACTTGTTGATGCAGTTGGAGAAGACTGTTGTGCAATCTCTGACTGACAGAGACGTTCGGGCTGTTATAAATGACACACCTTCCATCCACTCATCCTCTGCCAGTGGGAGTCAGCTGGCTCTCACGAAAGAGGGAAGAACAAACAATGGATTGTTTTTCATCCTCATTACTGATGATCACCCAGCTCCACCAAAGAATGTTGTCTGTTAGTAAAATATCTCATGAACTACTGGATGGTTTTGAATGAATCTGGAGTTAAAATTTGAAGAGGTAGCTGAGAGTCATTCTAATCTAGTCTAGTATGTTCTAATCACATTAATTTATCACTTAGACTTCAACCTTGTTCATCTGTTAGCAAAATATCTTGTGAATAAATGAACCGATTTGATTGAAAATCTCAGCAACTATTCGCTGGATACATATCAACAAGTGATTACAGTTTTTCTCAGTTGCTAAAACACTAAACCCTGTTCTTTGAACCAAATGCTAAGTTCCCCGAACCCATTTATTAAAATGGCCACCCTTTTGTCAGAACACTAAGCACGTTTCATCCAGTTAGACACAACATGCAGACCTATTTTCACCCACTAAAACACATTTTCCCCTTTGATTCACATGGGTTCCACAATAAGCACAGGTAGCTAAAAGTAAGTAAGTAAAATTTTATTTATAAAGCACTTTTCATAGAAATGACTTCACAAAGTGCTGTACAGCACACAAAATACAACAGTGCAACAATAAACATCATAGAGCCGTCAAATATTTCCATCTCAAAAAGTATATCAGTAGCAACATTGAGCCACAAGAAGACAACAATAAAAATAAAATCCCAACATAAAAACATAAACATTTACAGAATAATGTAAATAGTACTTAGACCAAGGCAAGCCCAGCTACCACGCGGGCAGTAACATTTAACTAAACCCTCTAGCCAAAAGTTTGTTTAAAAAAGAAGGTTTTTAAACCCTTCTTGAATAAGTCAACGTCATTGATGGAAAGTAATGCAGGGGGAGGGCATTCCAGAGGCTAGGGGCTGTAAAAGAAAAAGCACTGCCGCCACGGGTCCTATGTGTTCGAGGAACAGCTAATAGATTTTGATCCTGAGAGTGCAGGCAGCAAACTGGGTTGTATGTAGAGAGCATGTCTCCAACATAGGCAGGGGCCTGGTCTCTTAAGGCTCTACATTTAAGAACCAGGATTTTAAACCGAATCCTAAAATAAACAGGTAGCCAGTGAAGATCTGACAGGATTGGAGTGATGTGACTAGATTTAGATGTTCAAGTTAAAAGTCTAGCTGCAGAATTCTGGACAAGCTAAAGACGACTGAGCTGCTTTTGGTTTAAACACATAAACAAGTTGTTACAATAATCCAGGCTGCTTGAAACGAAAGCATGAATGACCCTTTCCAAATCTGAAGCAGACAGCATAGACCGAAGTCTAGAAATGTTACGTTGCTGTAGACACTAAATTTTAAACATGTTTTTCCAGGGACAGGTCCGAATAAAATATAAATCCCAGATTGCGAGGACTCTGATGGACAACTGAACAGAGAGTGAGACACAATAAGAATAAGAGTTAAGATATTAACTTAGGTTTGGGAGCAGGACCACGCCTCCCACCTTCTGCTAATCAGTCAGAATCTATTTAAACTCGCCACACCTGGCGTTCTGCCCTCAGCTTGCTGTCTCGACACCCACCCTCCCCTTTTGACCCACT
>JARVGW010000136.1:15794868-15817312 GCA_031762495.1 Anablepsoides rubrolineatus
GACATTTATTTTTACCAAAGTCATTTTCTGTTAAGGTATTTTTACTTTTACTTAGTTATTTTTTTCAAGTACTTTATGGACCTCTGCTGAACACACTTTATTTTTCATCATAAAATATGTCAGTCCAGTTTCTTTTAGCTTTCTCAGAACTAAAGACAAAGAGTTCATGTATCAGTTTTTCTTTTAAGATACATGGAACACAATTAATTCTTAGACACCCAATTCAACCCATAAAACTGTGCAAATCTCTTTGTAAAACGTTACCATAAGGCTCCATAAATAGGGCAGCTCCAGTGTGAGCAGTTGTGTGTCTCATGTCTGTGGTTGAGTTCAGTGGAGCTCTAATTGAAACATTTGGGACACTCCTTCAAGCAAAACAAATTTAAGGTCTCCGGTAAATGTGAGGAAGCAGCTTTCGCGGTCATTTGACTGATTTTTTCCAACACGGCCTTTCACCTGTCACCTCATACAGTAATTCATCCACTGCAATAATAAACTAACGGAGTACGTTTAACCTTCTGACTCGCTCGCACCAGGAAGTCCAAAAAGAACGCGTGCCACCCAGTTTGGCATCTAATGAGTTAGGGAAAAGCAAAAACAATACCTTGGAATGTTTGGAATAAAACCACGATTTATTGACTTTATATTTGTGGCAGAGCTTTTCAAAGCATGACATGCTCAAGAGAAGGAAGAAGTGGAGAAATAATTTGGTGTGTGTGAGGTTTTGTCATATGAGAAAAGGACTGTTTACATGTAACCACAGGATTAGTATAGGGGGGGATTTAGGCCTCGGCGGAGGTTAGAATAATTCCATATCATATCCATTGAATATAAGCATATACATGTGTTGTCCAGCTTTTCCAAAGCAAGTTGATGAAAATAGTGTGGAGCTGTGCCATTTCTATTGGAGCTAAGGCAAACCAGGCATGTGTTTATTTATCAGGAGCCCATTTTTAATAGAGCCATATTTCAAAACAAAAGCAAACCATCAACGTATTTATTTTAATTGTCAAATCCTATTTGAGACAAAAAAATCGAAGCAAAAAGCTTAACAATGTGAAAAAAGAAACAAAGTAAAATCTTTCGGATGTGGTGTTAGTCAGTAGAGAATACAATAAATTAACATTATTTAGGTTATTTGGGAATCACGTCCTAAGAAGCATGTGTGTTTACAGGAATATAAGCCGCTCTACATGACATATTGATTAGATTTGGGTTTGTTTTGCTTCTCGAAGGATTGCTCACACAGAATCAGGAGTGAATCCAGAGTTTTGCATCAACCCAGACAAACGTGGCTTCATTTGTCTCTGTGAGCTTGTTAAAAAGTAAAAGAAAATGTCAGCGAGAAAAACATGCGGCTATACCGTTCCCTGCGGAGCAATCCAGACTTTAAGAGACAAATGTGCTGTGTTTTTTTCTCTCTCTCTCCCTTTCTCTCTCTAAATAGCACTTGCTATCAATATATTTTATTAAATATGAATAGTTCAATTACAAACTGTGCCAAAGACCTGAAACGCAGTAAAAAATGTTCCTGGAACACAGCTCGGAAGTGTAATAAAAGTAAATGTAAGTGCTTGTTTTGAGACTGTGTTGTTGTTCAGAGGTGTCATTTCTACCCCTGAAGTGGCACCAAACCAAAACAAGGATTATGATTTACAGCATTTCCTGCACACGACCTTTAGAGGCTGTTACAAATAGACTTTCAACTTTAGCCAGGGTTGTGCAAGCGGAGGCCCCAGCCGTTTGCTGAACTGAAGCTGAAGCAGGAAGCTGCTGATGGAATTCAGGTTACCACCTATTTCGGTTGTGTGTTACCTTTGTTTGCATGCCTTATCTGCACCGATTTACGTGCTGACACTTCCAGAGCTCACGATGAATGTGAGCAAATGTTATCAGCTAATTCTCACATGAAGGCTGAGAAAGAACTTAAGGCTCCTACATACTCCATCTGAAGTTGTGAAGTCCACTCTCATTGTTGTAGCTGCTTGACGAAAATTGCGTCATTTTGTTCACAGGACAACCCCGGCCCAACCTTCCCAACACAACACTTGGGCCGAACTCTTGCTCCAGTCCCAGGCAATGCGCCGACTTTTGCATGATTGGTCAGAAGTTGCATTGTAATAACACGATTCGAGCAGTTGTTCAAGGCAGTCAGAAAATATATGTCCATCTATGTCAATGATTCTCAACATGGGGGGCACCAGAGAGCATGGGGGTGTGCTGTGAGAATATCTATTTATTAATGTACATAAAAATAACCAAAGCAAATTTGAACAATTAGGACTCTGTATAACTTAGTTCTGTGTTATTACTTTTCCAAATACAAATTTGTAACTATTCATTTAATTATTTTATTATTTTTGATAAAGAGATAAAGGTTGAGCTTGTTTTTGGGAGAGCTGGAGAGCAGTGAGGAATTGGGGCATGTGGGGGGCTCATTTTGGCTTGGAAGTAAGAAAGGGGAACTTAAAGGAAAGATTGGTTGGAAACCACTAATCTATATGACTCTTCCAGACACTTATAAAGGTAGTTAAATAGACAAAAACTCACAGATGGAAAAAGCACAAACATTGTGCACGGAGTAATCCATCTGCAGAAAAGAGTGGCAATCTATCTGTGATAGATTTGTGGCGGATGTTGGAGCGTTGTCTCCAGCAAGAAGAAACTCCACTCCGTGCTGTAACTGGTACAGCAGGAGGACGGGTTTCCCAGGAGCTTAGAGCAGTGTGTTTTGCCTTTGGATTGAGTATGCTGGGACCCTTACATGGAAACCCCGCAAAGTTGCATTTCACAGTTTGTAGACTCAGTCTTTCGCAATTTTTTAAATAGAAACTAACTACTGGAAGTCTGTGGTAATCCACAATAAAGTACTGTAAGGACCAACATTTTTTTCTCGTTTTTTTTTTGAGAGTTTTCAAGCTAAAACATTAAGAACAATATAATATATTAATTTTGTAATGTAAATATTAACATAAATACAGTTCCATGAAAAAAAACAATACAGTTCAGAATGAAACGCATGTCCAGCATTTCCACATTCTAACAATTTACTACTCAGTACCATGTGTTGTGTAGCTCTCGTGAGTTTTTGTTTAGTTCCTACTGCAATAACATGCTACTCCAAATGAGCTGTAGGCCTTTTCTTGATCACGTCCAATATTCATGTTTTTTCATGATTTGCAGGTACTCTAAGAACGTAACCCCAGCAACAATCAGGGATTCACTGTAAGAACTTCTTATGGTGCCCACCAAGTGTTAAAGGTCGCAACAAAAACAGAAGTCATAAACATCCAAGTGCACAGATATTTTTTATGAGAACAAACAATAGATCATTGTTTCATCATTGGCTCATTAAAATAAATTAGTTATTAAAAATGATTGTTTTAGAGTACTTTACTCTTATAGTGCAGATTTATGTGTGGATCTGTAAGTAGAATGGGAGGCAAACACCTGCTGTGCACAAACACCTACAGTATGTTCCTGTATAACCGTGCGTATAGTTTCCTAAGTGGAGGAAAGATTTTTTCGACATCTGATTTTGTTTTGACTTGTGGGACTTCGACCGCAGCCTCCTGACTGCGCCATGCTGATGACACCACATCCTCAATGTCCACTCGCCTTGTTGAACCACAGGGCTACTACTCCTAATTAGTTCCCTCGTTTATCAGTCAGCTCCTTCGGCAGATCCCCGTGACACACGGTGAACAAGAATCTGAGGCCTCTCCTTTGATCTGGAAACTGCAGTATTTATTCACCTTCACTTCTCATCACACATGGCACCCAAACTCCAACGAATGACGTTGATTCTAATTGTTTGCCATGTGACGGTGCTCCCTCCAGTTACTTCTGATTTGACTTTAATTCACGTCTAAAGGTGTGATCGCAAACAGGACAGGGATCGGCCGAAGCGTTCGCATGCGATATCCCTGGAACGCATTAGCCTCGGGGTGTTTGGACCTCTCTGCGAGGTGTGGATGAGAAACGGGAGACAGTGTTTGGTGGCTGCAGTGGAGAGTATATCCATCACCCTGCCAACTCCCTCCATCTCTCCTCTGGCTCCGATGAGAGCTTCAACCTTGAGGGCAAGGCAGTGGTGAACATATGCAAGTAATTTGTAGAGAATAAATAACGGGATGATCTTTTGACAATACGTGCAGCCGCTGTGGGCTTTATTATTGGCAGAGAAGAGACTGCACTCCAGAGACAACAGTGTCAAACCTCTTTCTGTCACTAAGGAGATCCAGTGTTGCTTAGACCAGCTTTCAAACCTCATTAGAGAGGAGTTCTCCAACGACTCACACACTGAGATTATTTTGTATTAAAATCCTGACCTTCTAACTGTCGGTCAAAACGCAGCAACCACCTCCCAAGTCATGCTTTTCATCTGAAGTGTAGAAAAAAAAATGATTCAGAACTTCTTTATTGTTTTGACGTTAAACTTGGGTGTGAAAACACTCACTTCAAATTCACACATCATTACATGCAAAGGGTGTGGAGCTGGCAAGGAAATGCGTAATAACGTGTGAGTAACGGATCACTGGAAACAAACAGCTTTATGCCTTATTTTTCATTTTCATCCAGACATCACAGCCAAGGAAAAAAAAACAAACGCGTTCTGAAAAATAAACCTTAACACCAGATCGATCATTCTCGTCACCACGTCGAATCACCTTCTCGGTGAAGGTACAGATTATGGCTCGGCTCGCTTCTCGCACATGAGGCAAGAAACAGATGGATTGCACATTAAAAGACTTCAGACCTGCCAGTGGCCGTTTATAAAAGCTGAAAAAAGACGTGGGATGGAGGTGACATTCTGTCAGGAAGGAGAAAAGATTTAAAATGACATGATTTCCCAAAGGCCTCTGTAGCTAAAGCGCAGTTGGAGAGGAAACCATAGAGTCAAATATATCCACCTTGAGTCTGGATGATTTGTTCTGTACCTGGATTAAAGTCTGTGAAACAGAAACACAGAGCAGCTCAGGTTTAAGATTCTCATTAAACGTCGTGGCTGAAGGGGGGGATCAACAAATTACACATCGGGTAATTCAATTGTGTTCGCTCGGTTCATGTGTTTACAATTAATACAGATGCCGGTCTTTGCTCTGGCTCAGCTAAAGAAAGGAAAACATGGCCTGATGCATTACAGAGATTAATAACAGCTTTTGTCAGACAGCACATTTGCATTAGACGGATGAGAGCGCAGCATTTTTTTTTTTATCAGACATCTGTTCAACCTGACCACTCTCAGACAGTTGGAGCTGTGGCTCACTCGCAGAACCGAACAAAGCCATGAACTGTTGCTAACACTGCGCAGTGACTTGTGGTGGACTGTCATCCAAGAATACCACATAAAACCAAATCAGTCTTATAAAGCTCTGCTGTCCCTGTGGCTTTGAGCTGGGCCTTCGGAGCTTATAAAGGGGACGTTAAAGGCCTTTAAGAGACTGCGTGGCCTCGGGGGTTACGGTAACAGCTAATTGTTTTGCTGGTGCACCGAAGATATACACAGTGAGCTCATGAATCAAGCATGCAACTTAAGCGTCGAGCCACATCCCCTCATTCTCCTCCTGTCGCACGCAGTTTGTGATTTATAGCCGGACGGTGGCCTGCAGAGGTATTGGATTAAACAAAACGTAAGAGAGAACATCTGGAAAGGTTATTAGCTCCCAAATCTCAGCTTGGGCCACTTTGATAGTGATAGAATTGACATGCCGGTGGGACGCTGCGTCTGCTTCTCTCTGAGCAGATGTGTGTGAGGTGAGGTTCATATTTTAAGTAGCTCGGTATTAATGGTCCCACTTAAAGCGCCAGGTGAGCTAACAAGAACCTCAAATGAGCCTCTTCCATGTGTCCCTAATGTCTCCCAGATGGAGAGAGCTTCAGTCCTACTGGCGTCCTTGGTTGGGAACAAAAGCAGCACTTAATTTGAAAAATGAAAAAGCCTTGGTAAGATAAAGGACTCATTCCAAAGCTGCGTGATACGGCCAGTGTAACACAAGTCATTCTAGTAGTCAAAGATAATTGGGTAAAAAAAAAAAAAAAAAAGGGCATCAGCAGGGAGTGTGTGAACATAGTACCTCTGTCTCCACTCATCTGAGCTCTGTAATAAGAGCACGGAGAGGTGTGCTGAAACACAACCCTATCACTATTCATCCTCGCCCCCTTGATGCAACAATGACTTGCACACAGTCTGCTTTTCATTTAAGGGAATTACCTTTGGGAGGCCAGCAGACGTCTCAGGAGTCGCTCCGTGTGTGTTCCTCTCGTCCCCGTGGAGCTGTCTCATTAACACGAGCTCAGGTTTATCATAGGCCCATCTCTGTCCTGCTGAAACCTGCAGCCTGCTGCATGGAAACTGAAAATAATGACTAGCATGCATCACGAGGTCCCCGCGCAGAGTCCCCAGGCCTCTGCAGCTTAGGCTGTTGGCCTCTCTAACGAGTCGACAGTGAAGTTGAGGACACTTAATACTGAGAGAACAAAAGAGCGGGGTGGGGAGAGGTGGGCTGTTACGAAAAGAGCTAAGTCTAATTTATGACTTTCAGGAGAGGGTTTGTGACAGCATGTGTAGCTTACCTAATGAGGTTTTCTACATGGTACATAAGTTCTCATTGCTTTTCAATCTGAAGCGTGACATGTTGTCTTACTGCGGCTATTACTCTTTTCCTGTGTAAAACATGTTTTACAGCCACTGAAACGGCCTAATTATTCAATCATGTGTCGGCTGGCTACTTCCATCAGATCAGCGATGAGTTCAGGCGTGACCTCAGCCTGAGGCGTGGCTCGTATCGTTTACATTTTATTAAAAAACGTATTGAGGCATCATTGATTCGTCTCGTAAACTGGGAGTTTCCGTGATGCAAGCTTTACGGGTGGGAGAGAGAGGAGGGGGAGTGGAAGACCCATCAGGAGCTGTCAAAGGACAGGATCCAGACCCGCAGCCGGCAGAGAGCGGGCCAGCCAGCTGTCACCTTGCTGACACTGGCTGAGACCATCCATCTGGCTGAGAGAGGCCCACCACAGACGCAGAGAAACATGCCAGATCCCAGACTTACACGAAAGCAGGAATGTATGCATGCTGGCAGCCATGTTTAATGTGCACAGGGACACAGGAACAAACACGGAGAGACATGTAGTGACATGACTCGCAGTCCTCTTGTGCACGTTTCAATTTGCACAGGGTGGCACACGAAGGCTATTCTGATTAATCACCAGCTCAATCTGGGCAGCTGTCAGCACGAGTCGTTCCTTCACGGACAGATCCATGAAACAGAAGTGACACGCTGCCATCGAGCTAAACACACTCAAATAAACATTTAGAACATTTGGCTGTAACGCTCATGTTCACATGCAAAAACACATACAAAACAAACTCAATTGGGAGTTGGGGTTTTCCCCATACATTCAACACAACAATGACGTCTATAAAATAGTCTTCTTTAAGGTTGAACAAACGGGTCTTCTCTTCAAAATGTGGACATGCAAGACATTTGACTGCTGTGCTCTATATTTAAAGTTCAGCCATTTTGAGGTGGGCTTATATGGAAAAGTCCCATACCATTAATATCCTACCTGTTGCAGATAGTTCATTGAACTGCCTTCATTTTAAGAAATGTTTAGTTCTGTCAGAAGAGATGAAATAATGGTTCACATTAGCAGTTAACTCTGGCCATAAAGCATGCTCTGTTTCTCCAAACTGAGGTTGTTTAAAGGGATATCTACAACATGTAAGAGATTTGTTGTTCATAACCTTTCCACACATTAAAACAAAAAGAAAAAGAAAAAAACACCATTATTGCTTTAAAGTAGTGGTTCCCAAGTTTGGACAGGGACTAATTATCACTAAGAGTGGGTCCTCAGAATAAAAAATAAAATGCTAAGGACAACATTCATCATATGTATTACAACATCTAATAACAATAGTAATGAGTTGATAAAAAGTATTAACAACATGGTTTAGGCATTTTGAGAAAGAATTGCATCCATCTTTAAGATTGTTACATGTTCAGACCCTTAAACTAAGAATGGAGTCCCAGATCTCAGTCTGTTATTTTGCTGCTGCTTAAACTAGAACCTCTCTGTGCATCGATCAAGCATAAAAACAAACAATCCAGCTCATGTTAATAAGAGGGAGTCATGGATTTTGCTATACATTTGGAGAGTATTTGAAGATATTCAGGTTCTGAAGAGACCACAACAGAAATGGACGGAGTATTAAAACACACTGTTTTAGTAAAAAAAAATGTTTTTGCCAAAAAGCCCTAAATAGGCACAACTGGCTACAAAACTCCTTTTATCAAGAAAAAAAATCCATTAACCCTGTTCCATTTGTTATGTCTTTTTTTTCTTTCAATGAAATTCCTTTTAACTCAGCGTGCTTTTGTTTTTTGTAATGTCAAGCTTGTTATTGATGGTTGCCCTTGGCATTCATGAAAATAACATTCTAAAAAATCAATATCTGTTGATCGGGGTCACATTGTGTGGATTTCATTCAGTTAGGAAGGAGCCTGAAATGTACATAGAACATGTAATGAGGCACAGATTTTGTCAGAAGTATGACATTTAATGTCAACTTATACATAACATAAAAGACAAAAACAGCTCTGCAACCAAAGGTAACCTAACGGTCTGCGTCATGAAGAACTAATGATGTTTAAACTCTATTTGCAGATAAAATATGGGTTTGGTCTAAATATATATTTTTATATCACAAATGCAAATTAATAATCTACTACAAGTTATCAACTCTGCATATATCCTTTAATGTAAGGGCCCTCAAATGATGGCCTGTCTGTGATTTACATATGTGGTGATATAGTATTAGGTATGTATAAACTAACGCCATGTCTAATGTTACAAGTAATCGTGGATCCCTTTAAATTTCACCAGAATTTAATTGTGATGTGTTTTTTGTAAATATATGCATATTTTTTCAGTTTTTCTGTATTTATGGTAGTTCATTTTAGGCAGCACATTGTTTTCTGTATTTTTCACACATTTATGGTAATTCAGTTCAAGAAGCATATAGCTTTTCTAGCATTTATGGTAATTCCAACATCTGGGCTGCAGTTTCTCTGTGCTTCTGCCTGCAGAAAGAAGCTGTTAGCCCACAGAGGGATACAGGCCTAAACAATCAATATAGTGACAAAGGAAATTAACAAGGCACTCATTTTTAATCATAGCTAAAGAAAAAAAATATTAGGCAAACCTCTGATTTTTAATTGAACAATACAGCCTTAATGTTTTTTTATTCACTATCTATTAGGTTTCAAATATGCTGAAAGGTTTTTTGAGCTATATATACAAAGTTTAATTCATATTAGCAGAAAAAATGTGTTCTTCCTGTAATAAATCCAACTAAAGAGATTTTGTTTTTTGTGGTAGGGAGCCAGCTGCTGTTGTTTCTATGTGAAGTAATATTGATATGAAGAGACAAATAAACTGCAAAATTGCCTCAAGCTGTTGCATGAAAGGATAATTTGGATCTTTTGAAGTGGGATTATGTGAAACGTACCTCTTTCAACAGCCTCAGTTTGGTGAAACATAGTTTGATTTTGACCAGATTGAGATGCTAATGGCTAGTCAGAAAGGATTGCTCCTGTTTTAAATAAACCCAGCGTTAAAAATTCATAGCAATTCATACAAATGTCATTTTCTGAATCTTTACACAGCCATCGATTTCACATTAGGTAGTTGCTTTGGTAGAAATATTGTGATGTTCCTGCAGAGGGTGTCCCAGGCTGCTCAGGAAATATAGTATTTAAAAATACTTATGTAATGCTAAACGGATGTAGTGTAAAGGTTTACATATGGAATTATTTAAATAATTAATGACAGTATCATAGAGTTGAGTAATAACATTTTAACAAAATTAAAGCCTCATTACTGTTTACTAGAAAACCTTCTCCTACTCTGGTGAGGTCATCACAGTTTATCACTTGCCAGATATGATATGCAACAAGGAGGCATGAGAAACGTTACTGACAGCTGAGGGCAGACCCTAGAAGTCAAAGAAAAAGGCCCAGAGAGGGAGATCAATGATAAAGTGAGCTGATGACATAGCTGTGTGAGCTTTTCCCCTTTGGTGGTCCTCACCACGGACCCACTCACAGCCGAAGACAGTGAATTTAGCTGGGCTTTAATCTTCCCATCATGCGATACAAAGCAGGCAACGTGCTGCAAGTGTTTTCCATTTTGCCTCAGGAGGATTGTGTCAGGTTGCGCAAGTGCACAAGCACAGATACGTCAGTGTGGCACGCTGACAGGCAGCTTGTTTAAATGAAGAACACACACACACACACACACCAAAAAAAAAATAAAAAGTTTATCGCTGTGCAACTCGACTGCTGAGAATAGCTTTTAAAGAAACACATGA
The DNA here is from genome assembly GCA_031762495.1 of Anablepsoides rubrolineatus. Classification (NCBI taxonomy): domain Eukaryota; kingdom Metazoa; phylum Chordata; class Actinopteri; order Cyprinodontiformes; family Rivulidae; genus Anablepsoides; species Anablepsoides rubrolineatus. The sequence continues at coordinate 15,805,244 of JARVGW010000136.1, forward strand.
CAACTGCAAACAAAAACAAAGTTATTCCCTCTGTGAGCTCTTGGAGACTGTCTGTCCGTGGTGCTGAAAGAAAACCGCTCGAGCTCTTTCATTCCTTTCTCGGTTACAGAATAGTTTGAAAATGTGTTTTCCATGAGAAGTCAAGAGTGTTCGACAGCTCGGGTTGGGCTTATCTTTGACAAATGGCATCATGTGGTGCTGGCTGATGGAGACAAAAGGGTGTGAAAGCAGATGAAAGTGAATAGTGCTCGGTACAAGAGGGTACTGCGTGTAAATCAGGGTTTCATCATCTGTATTTTTTATTTTTGAGTAAATGACTTGATCTGAAAGAGTTGTTTTAATATTAGAAAAGCAACTTTTTTTTTTTTGCTTTGTTTCATCACCATAATTTTGTTTTCTAAAACAAGATGAATTGCTTTTTAACTATAAGTCTGACATTTTAGTCTCAACAGTTCAACTGACCTACTGGTTACATCACAATAAAATTTAGTGAGGAGCCGTTTGGTGATAAAATCCTTGGTACAGATTTTATATCTGCCTTAAATTGAAAACCTTGGTGAGCTGTTGCCCCAAGATGACGAACAGAAAACGGGTCCTAAAAATAAAGCAGTCAAACAAATCAAATTATTATGAAACACCTTTATGAAGGTTCTTTTCAACAAAAAGTTATCAAAACATACCTGTTGATCCCAGTCAGCTGTGCCTGAAATATGGCTAAAACACAAACCAAATTAGAGATTTCACGTTAGACAAAAAACAGATGACAGGATGGAAAACAGAAAGCAAAGAAATGGAAACAAAAAAAACACACAAGCAGTATAAAACAAGCTTACAACAAATCTAAAGTGAATGAGACATCAATCTGCACCGGACAACAGTGCAATACTGAAGCCTTTCTTTGGTTCAGGTCCACTGAAACATGCGAAGATAACTGCCTGAAGAAAACACACGAGTCTCTGATAAAAATGTTGCTTTGCTCATTTTATCATTCAAAAGCAGGTTTCAGAGGATGAAGTCATATTTCAGGATGATAATGGATCCTGACACAGAGCAAAGAGTGTTAAAATATGTCTTCAAGAAAAACACAGAAACTCTGTGACATCACTAGCCAAAGATTTTAATACAAATGAAGATTTATGGTGGAAATTTCAAAAGAACGCTCCGTGACGAGGCTCCAACCTGCAAATCTATTCAGGCAAATGCTGTACAAGAAAAACACAACATGATTGATGAAGGTCATGATTTATACCAAAGAGATAGATCCAGTCTTTTCAAGTGCGTCTCTGTGTAAAAGTTATGAATCTTACCTGTTGTAGATAGCTGGTTGATTGATATGAAGAAGTTTGGATCAAAATAGGTTTAATTATAACCTTATTAATGAGCTAATAACTAACAGAGCCAAACCAAGACTGAAGATTGGCTCTTCTAAAACAACCAGGCTCAAATGTTCATGTGAATGTTCTGTAATTACATCACTGTCAATTTTGCATTGTAGGGTTTTTAAATGAAACTTGACAAGTGCAATATTGCACAAAATGTTTAAATAAAAAAAATAAACTAATTATATAAAATTAGGCTTCACCAATGAATACATTTTTTTATGTACTTGGAGTCTCTAGGAGTGCAGAAACTTTGAATTTATACTGTGCTGTATAGATATCTTTATATTATTTTTGGATTATATTTTTCAACCACTCCAGTTTTATCAATTTTTTATGATGTTTTCTGAACTTTTACGTCAAATTATTTGAGACAGAATTGCCAAATAAAGTCTTACCTACTACGGTTGATCTGAGACATAGTTCAGAAAAGGGGTGAAATAGGGGCTTGTGGAGTTACAATAAGGAGGAATTCAGACCAAATCATTGTAATTCCACTTTAGATAGACCCCAACTGAATAAATTAAATGTAAAAAAGAAGGATTTAAAAGTATGTCATCTTTAAACAATTATAAACAGCAGAGTATAAATCTCTTTCATTTATATTAACTTTAAATAATAATTTCTATTTAATAATGAACTTTGTGCACATGCTGTTTAAGACAAATTCACATCCAATTCATGGATTTTGGACCAGGAAAGCCACAGGTTTGACTCTCTGCCGTGCCCACATGTTACGCAAAGCACCTATTCCTATCAGACAGTTACATACATAGCTGCCTGCTGCTCCACTTGGAGGTATCTCACAGGTGATGGGTCAAATGTAGAACACAAATTTCATCATCCTATAGAAACATGCATTGATGACCATACATAGGACATTATACACATTACATAATCAGGACAAGATGCAAGCTGCCTCCAAAATCAAACCTCTAAAACAAGCCATAAAGAAAACCTCTCAATGTTCCATCAACCTCTCCAGATTTTACAACGCACCATGTTTACAGACTGACTTTTGTGTTTCAGCAAGAAGGAATTGTCAAGTTAATTAATAGCAGGAAAATCCAAGCCAAAAAAGCAAAACAACAAAGTAACCAAGCGTAAACATCTTGCCACGTCTATAAGAAACTCAACATTTTTAAGGTGTCCTCGTGTGGAGGAATGCATATAATCAGGCAAACATGGCTGTCACTGTCCACACCTCTATTCAGCCTGAAGGCCTATTAACCTGTTATTACTGTGGTCATCAAACATGAGTCTGTTCCTCAAACACAGATCAAACTATAGCTGAGTATAATTTAGATTATCTGATTTCCCTCAACTTAAATTGCAACACAATCCTGACACTAATTTATGGAATTATTCCTGACAACTGAGCTCATTTTTGGGTCAAAGTGGACTCAAATAAGCTTCACTTTCTCATTTTATCCGTCCCATTTGGATCACTTTAGGTGTATATAAGTAGCATATTAGTGAGTGTTTCCACCATGTTGGCTACTGCTACGGGTGTAATAAACGTTCTGCCTCGGGCGTGCTTAAATTTTACATGATGACCGAATGTTAGCAGAAAAATAAATGCATAGAGGCTTAGTTAGGCCCGAGTGCTCTCATAAACAACATTACCCCCAGAGACAAACCCTTAATAAAGTCTAATAATAATCACAACAAACAATCATTAATTCTCGGAAGAAGGGTCCAAAAGACAAAGTGTGTTTTTATAGAGATGGGAAAAGAAAGGATGTTATTTCAATATAATGTCTTAACCACATTTAACAACACAGCCACATCATTATAGTGGCACCCAGGTCGCACTGTCACAGTAAAGAATGGCTTAGAAAAAAGCCAAGAACTTTTATTGAGCGGATATTAATTGATTCGTCCTGACCTACCCAGACCTGGCCTCCCTGGGCTTAGCTTCCTCAGCGGAACGGTGCCAAGGCTCTGTCCTAACTCTGCATAAAATAAATGAGAAGCTGTGGGGCTATAGTCTCCAAAGCCAGAGGATATTGTTCGATTTCACGTCAGCCCTCCAGGAGGCAATTTAAACAACCCAGCATGCTAATAAGCTTGGTATAAAAGGCCGTCCTGGAGGGTAGCCCATTCTTCTTTTTTACCCTCTCTGTTCTGCTGCAATAAGGCCAAAGGGAAATAAACATTCTGAAAAAAAAGTGTAACTCTGTCTGAATCTGAAGGAAGATCACACTCTGGTGTAATGAAACTGTACAACAATACGTACCCTGAAGTGACATCCGGTTGGATCGTAACAAACCATCAACGATGAAAAAAGTTAAGCAGATAAAATAGTTTCATCTGAACAAAATTTGATCCACTTTCCGATCAGCATGGATATGTAAATGATTTGATTATCAAAGAGCTGGCACCAGAGGGCACAAGTATCATGAGTGGAGCAATAGTGTTATCAGGCAGTTGCTGGAGAGTTTAACTTTCAGTGTGAGACCACTTATTGCAGAAGACATGGAACCAGCATTGTGCCTTTACTGACAACTGTCTGTATGCTTTGATATTGCAATCATTGCATTTTTATATAACCTTTCAACTAGCCAAAAATAACAATAATGATAACAATAATGATTGATTGTGGCATTTAGCAGATGAAAGTAATATGACAACTTGTATGTAGCCAGCGTTTTGGCCTTGGGCTGCATTTTCTGGCTTTGCTTGTGTTTCTGTTTATGCTGGTGTTTCAGTTGATTAAACAAGTTCTCAAGAGTTAGGGTTAGAGTTAGCTCACACATCACATGGCTCTAATTAGTTAGTGCTAAGTGCTAAATATAAATCAATAGTTTTTCTGACCATTATTTGCACACCAGACGATTTTGCCCAACCCCACTTTCAACATTTGCAATTTCACCTCCATCATCCTGAGTGTCCACTTTATTGTTATTGAGTGTATTGCATCTTATTTGCATTGGAGCATTTTGTGAGAGCTTTCAGAGGCTCTGATTGTCACAAACATATCAGCAACTAAACATAACCCAACTTCACGCTCAAATAAAGCAGTGGTATTTGTTGTGGAAATACAATAGCATTCATTCAGTTGCTGTGTCTTGGTGGTAGCAGATCACAGAAGTGTGTGTGTGTGTGTGTGTGTGTGTAAATGCCTCTTACATGGCCTGATCAGTGCCCTTCCAAATCTACACCAGCTTGTCATCAAGGTGAACATGTCTTTTATTCATCAAAATGATTTCTCGTCAAACTCACCTCCATTCTTTTATAAAATGTGATTTATTGTTTTCATTTAAATATGCCAAATATCTCTTTCAATATCTTTGAATAATATCCTGTATGGCACATTCCTTCATAATGTACTTATGCAGCACTTAATCAACTCACAGCCTGATAACTCAAGGCAGGATCAAATATCTACATGTTCTAGACTTAGAAAAATGTCCTCCAATTAATTTCCTCTGATGACATATTTTAATATTATATTCCTAACATCTTTTTAATTAAGCTTGCCTTTATAGGAACTATCTTTCAACCATCTTACTGTGAGGGTTTTAAATGTAAGTTTAAATTATATGAGACAGTTGCAAAACAATACGGTTGACTAACACTGCCCCCTAGTGATTCAAAACTAATCCTACACCTCCACATTGTCCAACCATACTTCTCTACTTTTCTACATGTTGCAGGTTATTTACATATATTTTAAGTGGTAAAACCATTTATATTTTTAATGGTTAATGTTTAAGTTTATACAATTACCTATTTTAAACGTGTTACATGAAATACTACTTCAATGCCTGGTCCTCTGACTCTTGTTTTTCACAGATTCCAAAGTAATGACCTTCAAAATAAATTCTTCTTCTGCAGAGCCATTTTCCTAAAGCAATTTAAAAGCACTGAGCAAACAAAGGCAGCAAGAGAGAAAACACATTGAACAGAAAATTGCTTGTCTTTACTTTTCATGAAGTTATCTAAAGCATCAGCAAAATAAATGGTGAAGTAGGTACAAGCATACTTTGAATCTGGCGAAACTTTTACTAGACGAAATTAACTTTTGTTTTTAAATAATTTTCTCCAAACTTTTTAATGTATTTAATTTTAAATTAAGTGAGATAAATTACTTTGTTTATATAAATTAAACAAATAAAGTTAATCTTTATTTTCCCCCTCCAAATTAGACCTAAAGAAAGATCAGAGCGTTAATATATTTAAAATGTAATTTATTAAGCACAACATTAGAAGTATTTATTTACATAAGTTTTTGCAGTATCTTCAACATGTTGGCAGTATTAAAAACATAAACACACACTCATACCTTGAAAATATAAAAAAATAATTGCACTTTAACACTAATAAAACAGTACATATTTGTGTTAGATTAACTCACATGACATTTTAGTTCAATTATAAACAAAATGAACCAATAGAAGTTAGTATCAAGATTGCAAACAAAATATGTGAACGTAATAGTGTTAGAATAATTGTAGCTTAAGAAGGAATTAAATGCCTTAATTATTTAAAGTGAAGTTGGATTTGGAGATTAACAAAAAATATCTTACCTGATTTAGATATCTCTTTGAATGACCTCAGTTTGTAGAAAAAGTTTGAATCTGAATACACTGATGAGCTAATGGCTGGACTTAGTGGAGCCAAAGTACATTAGTGTTGTTTGAACGACTTCAATTTCAAAATAACTTAAAATTTTCACCGATAAGTAGAATATTACTTCATCGTAAACCTCTTCACAAAACCCCATTTCAAAAATTATAATTGTCACTTTCAAATCTTTAATTCATTACCAAAATAGTATTACTGATGCTACAAAATAGCATATAGTTAAATATCACAATTTAAAAATTTATAAAATCAGTTTTGGCAAATAAATCACTATTTTTTTATATTAATTACACATTTTATACCATGTTGAACACTTTACACTCTCTCTGTTTAAAACAACAAAAAAACTAATAAAACATTTATTTATATACAATATAAACACACTTACTGTAAAAGCAAAACTTCAAAGTCAGAGGATCAAAGTGATCCTTGGTGTCAAATCTATAAAAAAGGCAATACTTTTGTCCTGAATTTAACTTGCAGCATCGTATAAACTATGTACGACCCTTCTGTATTGTAAACTGCTGAAGGTATTAATTCTTCTAAATGAAAAAAAAATCCCTCTCCTAAAAAACGGAAGATGGGTCACAAAGATGGATGGACCACCCATGTGTTCAGCTTAGTGTAAAACATTTCATTTAGACTGTCTCAGACTGAAACTCAACATTCTTTTATTCTCGGCCTCTGCAGGTTTACCTTGAACTTATCTCCTCTATTATCTGCTTTCTTTTTCACTTTTCAGTTACCATGTAAGCATAAAGGCCTATTCAACAGTTTCACTTTTCTTCTGACTAAAGCTTTCATTTCATGTTTGTGTCTCCCGGGTTAAGACTGATCTTTGTTTTTACCTTCAGCAGTTTCACTTTTATCTTCTTTTTCTGGGCTGGTCTCTGAGTGACTGCTGTGCCTGGTCTTGTCTTGGTTTTTGTGTTCTGGGACTGCCTGTGCAGCATCAGATGGCTCTGGGGAAGAATCAGCCTTAATGTTGTCTGGTTTTGATGATTCAAGGCGCTGATGCTCCTGAAGGGTGTTGAAATGAGGATCTATTTCTTCTTTGTCACCTTCACCATTTGATTTTGGGTGCATTTCAGGACCCTATTTGTTGTTTTCTTGCTGGGTTTCCTCTCCCTGGTTAGTTTCTGTCACTGGAGGCTGTTGCTCATGTGTTATTACTGTACCAGTCGGTTCAGAACTGATGGCGGGCCTTTTGCTCTCTTCTCCTGAACCCAACAAGCCAGATTCTTTGCCGTTTTGAGCCTCAGGCTTACCAACCTGATCTGAGCTGGAGTCCTCTTTGTGTTCATTCTTTGGACATGCTAGGCTCAAACGCGAGCGAGGTAGGGGGACAGGTGGCTTACAGATAGGGGACTTAGGGACAGATGTCTCAGGGACAGGCAGCTGTGGGTCAGACATCTCAGGGACAGGCAGCTGTGGGTCAGACGACTCAGGGACAGGAGACTTGAGGACAGTCGTCTCAGGGAGAAGTGAAGGTGAAAGAGGAGCTTCAGACTCTGTGACCTTGTCCTTCTCACCTAAATCTGAAACAAACAATAAAAGAGCTCAACTTAAATTCATCTCTAAGAAATTTACATATGCTACATGTTTTAGAGGGAATCTTAAATAAAGTCTCACTGCATGGAGGTTTAACAGCCAGAAAAAAACCACTTCCAAACAAAGCAACAGTGAATTCATTAAAGTGAATCAAGTTCAGCTTTTCTTCCTGGTTGTGACGTGTTTGTGTAAAGAGAGTTGAATCTGTCAAAATTGAGAAACATTAGCTATTCCAGATGAGCCACTGCTGGTTCAGTGTTTGTCTTTTTTTAAATGAACATCATGACTGTTGAGCCTGAACTTCTTTATCCCTACTGTTATTAAAGGCACAAAACCTAACCTGAATGGTGGTGGTGTTCAGGACACAAGAACTTTATATAAATTACACAACTCATAGTAATCCTATTGTATTCCCTTTGTATAAAACAATGACAGTTTAAATTAGGGGTCGACCGATACATTGGTTGGACGATATTTGCGTTTTTTTCCTTTCATTGGTATCGACCGATACGTTCGTCCGATCCATTCTTTGGGTCACGCGAGCACATGTGTTGCCACCCCCTCCCTGGGAGAGAGCGGCTGGTAATGTTGTAACTAGACAGAGTGCCGACAAATAAGAGTGAGTCATGAACTTTTAATGTGTTTTAACTGTTTAACTTAGCTTTTATGCTCCTCTGTCTCAGACTATGAGGGGGAGAGAACACCGGTGTGTTAAGTTTCTTTTTTGAATAGGAGCGTCATGTTTTTACTTTCACTTTCAACCCCTCACTGCCTGCTCGACTGTAATTAGCCATGTTGTTTTTCTTTTAAAAAATGTTGGAACTGCTCACAGGAGAACACCTCTATTGTTCTCCCTGCTGGGTTAAAATAAAACAGCTCTCTGTCTTTTCTCGCTGTTACGTTCATAGGAACGAGTAAAGAGCTGACGTCCACCATGTGAACCAGGCAGACTCACGTTCGGTCTGACAGCAGTATCAAAGTCATGATGCAGGTTTTCTTCTGTGTACATTTCAAACTGGGATCTAAGCTTGTTGTTAACTTCAGCTGGTTTAAATGCATTTTTTTGCCCAGAGTAAAAAACGGGCGCAGATTGAGGCAGAGCTGTGTGTGTGTGAAGTCCTCACAAAGATAGCAAGATGTGTATGTCTCTCTTTTTCTCTGTGCTGCTGTTTTTGCATAAAAAATGCTGGGATATTAAAACATGGTCATTTTATTTTATGTAAAAAAAGATATTAATCTGATTAATATAGAAATAAAAACATAATATGTAGTACTAGATAAAATAAATCTTTAATTTTTATTTATTTTTTTCTTTTTTAACAAAAACTTTCTGTGTGGAAAACTGAAAATCTAATCCTAACATGGTTTTCAGCAGCAGAAGATAAAGAAGTTTCATCTAATGTACTCACTCTGATCAGGCAACTCTTTGGTCTCCTCTGGGGGCTTGTTTTCATCCACTTGTGTTTTCTCATGTTTGGCCAGAGTGGGAGGCTTTGGAGCCTTTTTCTTTGTACTCTTTTCTAAAAATGAAACAGAAAAACGTGCATGAAGATGTTGAGCTTTACCACATATATGTGAAATTAATTAACACTTTGGACAGGAGAGATTAATGTTAACTTTTTAATTTAATGAAGTAAATAAAAACAACATAGTGAAACTTGCATGTGTGACATCTGTTGATAAAAGGTAAAGCTGCATTTTGGAAATATTGTCTTTGGGCTTTTTTTCTTTTGTTCTAATAGAATCAGTTTATTTAACCTGGATTTTATTTGGTTTCATTAAAGTCATGTGACTTGAAACAAATTGGGTTGAACAGACTCTAAAATGTTTGTTGGGAACTGATGCTACACAAATTAAACTGATTTTCCATGTATAACTTCAAATAAATAGTTAATTATATACTGTATAAATTAATTGTTTTATATATCAAAACTTGAGTGATTAACCCCTTTTAGGAAGTTTAAAAAGCTATAAATTTTACATTTTAACAGATGTGTATTTACATTTTGTTTTCTGTGTCAAACTGTACATTTTAAACAAAAATGTTTGTTAAAAATGATTTCTAAATCTAGTTAACACTGCTAGTTTCAAACCCGGGCTGTTTAACATTAGTGGATGTTTTTTTTTCTGTGGTCAACCAGCTCACCAGGTAACACCTTCTTCACAGCTTCTCTAAGCTCGTCTTCATCAGCAAGTTCTGCAGGATCCTGGCGAGGAGGCTTTTCAGGTGCGAAGGGAGATAAAACCATTTTGTCCGGCACTAAATCGGAAATACAGAACATAATGAAAAAAGGAGTAAAAACTTAAAAAGCTATAACCTCTCAGGTTTCAATCTAAATGCATTCTGGAGCACTGATTTTAACAACTTCTGCAAAAAAAGTACCTTTTTGATTAATATAGTTGTACAAATGTAATGATTTCAATTCTACGTTTAGCATAAAAAAAAGTAGATTTGTGTTTGGTAGATCATTTATTTGCTGTAACAATGCTTCTTGACAATAAATCTTATACTATTGAAAAATCTTGTTAATTTATCTTCCAACATTTGTGGGATGAGCAGTAGAGCTGAGTTTGTGGTTTGTACACAGATCTTCTCTGCCAAACAGCTTATTTTGTTGTTGATACTGACACTTAATTTGAGCTCCTGGTACCTCCAGGTGATGCCAATCAGGTGCAATCATGTCATTCACTAAATTCAAACAAATGTATGTCTCTACTGGGGAAGATCAAACAATTTATTAAGTTGTGGTGTCAAACATTGTGTTGGACACCACATATATTTACACAAACATTTATCCGTAAGAGGTCATTCACAAACAGCTAATGAATTGCATCATTTGTTGAAAATATTGAATATGAGCTGTTAAATTAAAATAAATTATTAAAAATGGTTTTAATTAAATTTAAGACACATGCAAACGTTTAATTATTCTGAAAAAAAATCTTACAAAAATCTCAATATAAGCTCTTAATATTTAGATAAATTCAAGACTACTACAGATTTATTATTGCTTAAAAAAAAAACTCAAAAATTATTTTCACTGCCGTCAGGGTCCTGCATTTTAATTTAGATGAAGTTCATTCAGTATTCAGTAGTAAGGTCTTCTCTTCATTTTAATGCAGGCTTTAGGTAAAACGATCTAGTTTTACATTATTTAATTGTGCACAGTCACATGCAGATAAAAGAACCCATACTCCCACTTCAGTGCCCTTGAGCCTCTTGAGATTATCAAAAATCTCAGCAAGTGCACATAGGTTGTCAAAATTACATTTGCTCAAGAAAAACAACAACACAGCACAGTCAAATTATTATCCAAGACCTCTGTGCATCAAATATGCATAAAAACATTAGTCGTTGTCCTGACATGTGCAGATGGGTTTTGTGGAATTTCATTAAGTAAAATAAATCTTTAAATCTTAAACAGACTTTTTCAGTCTCATCTGGATCATGTTAAAACATGCAGTTGCACCCAGACTGGTAAAACAGCATTTTCAGGTTGCTTTTACATTCAGCACAAAGAATATGTCACAACTGGCTTCAGGCTTTCTTGTTGTGATAACAGGCTGTCACAAGTATAACATCTAGTTCCTGACCAGAGCACACCCAGTTGGATTTGAAAAGTTAAAGTTGGACAGATTGTTCCATAAGAGTGACTTTTTCATGCTTTGACTGCAGGAATATTTTGGAGATTACTCTTAACTAGCAGGTTTGAAGAAAGATTACTAGTTTTCTAAATACCCAAATATAAATATTTGTTTTCCAAAGGTTTGATTTAATTTTAGATTTGCCATTTCTGTGGCACAAAAACACATTTTACACAAACAAAAATAATTCTGAGAAACTAGCATCCTACCAGCCACACAGTCATTGTTTGAAAAAAATAAATGGTGAAAAAGCTGAAGAAAAGAAAATGTGGGTGTCATGGCCCACGTTAAGGTTACAAAAACACCTCATTTGTTGTGTGAAAAAGAGTGTTTTATTGTCAAATTGTACATTTTCATATACTGTCTGACATTATCACAAATTAATTGGAAATATAGTTTGAACAGTGTCATTTTCAAACCTGTAATATATAAATTTATTTACTACTCACCTTGTTTGGACACGGCATCGTTTACTATCCCAGAGTCTGCAGGATCAAGCTCTAAAATCACTCCAACAGTTCCTCCATCAGTTTGATCTTTGTCCTCTGCAGAATGATCCTGAGATCGAGGAGGTTTTTCAGGTGCAGGAGAAGACAAATTGCTGAGGTCTTGGTTTTTGTTCTCTAAATATAAACAATAAAGAAAAAATTGTAAGATACCAATAAATATTTCAATGTAATCATGATTGTCAAATTTAACAAGCTTTACATTTGCAAATTCCTCTTGAGCATGAGCAATTCTAAGCAATTCTGAAAGGTTGAAGACATCAACTTGTGCACCATGTAAGTAAAGTCAATGTACCATTTGAAACTTTTACATTTTCTATCATATCCATCCATCCATCCATTTTCTGCCGCTTATCCGGGATCGGGTCGCGGGGGCAGCAGCCTAAGCAGGGAGACCC
>JARVGW010000136.1:15824880-15846233 GCA_031762495.1 Anablepsoides rubrolineatus
TGATTTGCAAGTCATTGTATTCTGTTTTTATTTTTGATTTATACAACGTGCCAACTTTTCTGGTTTTGGGGTTTGTATGTTCACAGAAATCTATACTTTTACATACAGCCCAAAGAACATGTCACAACTGACTTCAGGCATTCTTGTTATGATAAAAACAAAACCTGTTAACAGGCTGTTACAAGCATTACATCTAGTTCCTGACCAGAGAACACCCACTTGGTTTTAAAAAGGTAAAAGTGGGACAGATTGTTCCATAAGAGGGACTTGTTCATGCTTTGACTGCAAAAATACTTTGGCGATTACTCTTTTAACTTGCAGGTTTGAAGAAAGTTTACTTGTTTTCTAAATACCCAAATACAAATGTTTGTTTTCCAAAGGTTTGATTTAATTTCAGATTTCCCATTTCTGTGGCAAAGAACAGATTTCACACAAACACAAATAATTCTGAGAAACTAGCATCCTACCAGCCACAAAGTCATGGTTTAAAAAAAGAAATGGTGAAAAAGCTGAAAAAAAGAAAATGTGGGTGTCATGGCCCACGTTAAGGTTACAAAAACACCTCATTTGTTGTGTGAAAAAGAGTGTTTTAATGCCAAATTGTACATTTCCATATACTGTCTGACATTATCACAATTTATTTGGAAATATAGTTTGAACAGTGTCATTTTCAAACGTGTAATAAATAAATTTATGTATTACTCACCTTGTTTGGACACGGCATCGTTTACTATCCCAAAGTCTGCAGGATCAAGCTCTAAAATCACTCCAACAGTTTCTCCATCAGTTGGATCTTTGTCCTCTGCAGAAAGATCCTGAGATCGAGGAGGTTTTTCAGGTGCAGGAGAAAACAAAGCACTGAGGTCTTGGTTGTTGTTCTCTAAATATAAACAATAAAGAAAAACGTTGTAAGATACCAATAAATATATGAATCATGATTGTCAAATTTAACAAGCTTTACATTTGCAAACCCCTCTTATTTCCTCCATGAGCAATTCTAAGTAATTCTGAAAGGTTGAAGACATCAACTTGTGCACCATGTAAGTAAAGTCTATTTACCATTTGAAACTTTTACATTTTCTATCATAATTACTGAATATTTAACTGGTGCAGAAACTGATGTTAAAAGAAGATTACCTGATCGCATGCAAATGCTTTTCCTCAGCTCGTTCATAAGTGGATCTGTAAAATATCACAACACAATTCATTCACTATTGTAAATACCAGTTGCGGCGTTGCAGTTTGGGATCTTTACCATCTTGAAAGCCTTTGAGTCGCTGTGTTGAAGGCATTGTGGGTGCTCGGTCCAATAGACCCGCCGTTTCCAGATCACCATTTCCAACCTCTGAGAGGTCTTAAAATGCATTAAAGAGAAACTTTTTAGACAAACTGTCCATATATGTTCACACAAATCTATACTGACACAATGATTTAGTTAAACTCAAACAGCCCCAGAGATTTGGTAACAGGTCAGCTGATAAAAGATGCTGTTTCAATACATTTTTTTTTACTTTGCTTTTTCTCTCTCAAATAAAATATTAAATATCATATAATATTGTAATTAACATTTTACTGAGGGAAGAATTTGGTTTTTTTGCAACTAGAGAAGTTAAATGACATACCTTCTGTTATTTCACGTGGTTTCTGTTTTTCCAAGTTATATGTCTTCTCACCTTTAAAATGTTTTAAATGAACTGTAATAAAGAAATTCAAATAAACATAACTGTGGTTTATACCATTTATGAAGCTGAAAGTCATTAGTAGCAAGTTTATTGAATTTTGCTGCATATTTATAGGGTCCAAATGCTAAATTTCAGTCTTTATATAAGAAAAAACTTTTTTTTTTAATTGTTCATAAAAATAAATGACTTTGTCTCTTGACTAGATCAAATAGTTCAGATATTGATAAATACATTATTGTTTAATCTGTTACTTAAGTGAAAGTGATATTTAGGTGACTGTACCTTTACAACACAGGAGGATCCCAACTATGATCAGAAGCACTACTACTACACAGCCAACACTAATGCCAGCAATCATTGGGATTGAAATGTTTTCATCTGGGAAGACACAAAATTGAACATTTTAGTACTTAAAACTTCACCAATACATGCAACAGTTATTTTAAACATTTTAAGCTACTGTCGAATAGGAAGTATTGACTCAAAAGGGTTATTTCATTACAGCCTGTGTAAAATAAAACACCACTCATCAGGTTTCTGAGTTTCAAGCACCAAGTGTTTTAGTCAAATCTTACCAGAATAGCAGTTCTTAGCAATAAACATTGCAGATTCCTTGGTGAGCGGGTTGTGCACAGTACAGCTGTACTCTTCATTGTCATGTTCATCCCCAAGAGGTATTATCAACTTTGGACCAAGCTGCCCATTTATGTTTGGGCTCCAGGTAAACGTCATCAAAGACTGAGACTGTTCAGCAGAACACATCAGTGTGGCTTTGTGTCCTGATTCACCTGAGCCGTTTCCTTTCATCATCTCACAGGATATGGTAGGTTTGGGTACTTTGTCTGAAGAAAGGCATCAAGTCAAATTGGTAAATGCAATACAAGAACAATAAATTGTTTTTTATGTGGATTATTTGTTGCAATTGTTCAATAATACAATTCCATTAGTAACAAAGGGTTTCTCAGGAAGAAAAAAAGAAACAAGTACTTAACTATAATCACAAAAAGAAACTATGTCAAAAAAGTTTGTATCATTTTATGATTTAAAATGTAAAAAGTTTTAGTCACTAAATGTGAATGAGCAATGTTTTTAGTTGCCAAAAAAAAAAACAGTTTTTTGAGGATCAAAGTCACTTTCAAAATGAACCAATCATTTATTCTAAGTTATGTATAAAAACAAAAGCTGTAAAAATAGATTATCTGTTGGGAGTGATGTCAAAACACTCCCAACTACTGATTGTCTGTCTCTTCTCTGTCCTCTCTGATAACAGCCAGCTGAGGCAGATGGAAAAAAAGTAAATCTAAATACTTACTGATGACTTCCAAATTATACTGGGCACGTTGAAGTACTGCCTTAGTGTATGTTTCCAATACATATTGTCCGCTGTCTTCAAATCTGGCTTCACTAATATTCAGATCAGCAGAATGCCAGTCCATATGGATCCTCTCTTTAAAAGAGCCAAACACTTCTTGTGTTTGGCCATTGAACTCTACCAGTTTGTTTTCATTATGCTTCCACAGAATTTCATCTGGAGGAGTTCTGATGTCCGTATTGAAGCAAGCCGTCTTCCCCAGGAGAGCATATATTACATTTTCTCCTGCAACTGGACACAAAATAACAAAGTAAATAAACAAGTGAAGCAAAACAGCAACTGACAACAACTTCAGCTCAAGGTCTCAGCTGCACACAACATGCAAACTGC
Source organism: Anablepsoides rubrolineatus (assembly GCA_031762495.1). NCBI lineage: Eukaryota > Metazoa > Chordata > Actinopteri > Cyprinodontiformes > Rivulidae > Anablepsoides > Anablepsoides rubrolineatus. The sequence goes on from JARVGW010000136.1 coordinate 15,828,265, forward strand.
TTTTATCAGAATGAAGCTTACTGCTGAATAAACACGTTCCATCAATGCTATAAAACTCAACCTTTAGGTACAAGAAAATCTGATGCGTTCCTTCGCCTGCAAGAGCATCATTATAAAAAAAGTATATTACTCAACAGGTATTTGTTTATTTCCTGTTTAAAAGGTCATCAGGACACGTAAAAATGACTATTTAATGTATTTTTTGTCTTCTAAGCACATTTAATAACCCTTGCAGCTTCCCTTTTCAGTTCACAATCTGACACATCAACCACAACCTGATAAAAGCTTGTCAAAGGATTGCATCATTTCTCCACTGGAAACCTAATGCTTTACATAGACTTTCAAATTTTCTACAGAATGCTAAGTTTAGTGCGAAAAGAGGAAGATTTATTCCGTCACTTTTGAAGTGTGTGTCTAGAAAAACTATCGTAGATGGATAATAGTGAGGAAGCATTATCTTGTTAATGTGCCAAACAAGTCTTAACAAACCGCTACTTAAAAAGAAAATATCTTCAAGCGTTCTTTCAAGGATTTGAGTTTTGGTCTACATTTATCCAAACTATGTTCAATTATTCATTCTAAATGATGAGTTCAATCAAATTCTGTCCACAAAAACATACAAAACTGTGCCATTTCAAATTTTTACTTTTACTTTTTTAAAGACAAATTTGGTATAACAAAAAAAAAATGTATGTATTGAATGTTAACATCATTTTATTGATGTTCCTCTTAAAAAACAAGAAAGAAATGGAGCAAATGGGTTAAGATTATATTAGTATATAACAATTTGATTTTTGTGATTTTCAGCGAAGATTTCTTAGCTTTAAATATGGCAGGAAAAGTTGTGATATTTAAATGTATTTTCTTGTTTCCTGTTTAGCCTCTGTGTTTTCCTGTGTCACGTCTCAAGTTCAGTTTTTTTTTACATTCTGTTATTCACACCTGTTGCCACTCCCCTATGAATTCAGCCGTTTTAATCAGTTTAGCTCTATACATTCAATCTCCTTCCACCTCCTAGGCAGCAATTCATTGAATGGTTTCAACACCAATGGTCCCCTGTCCTCTGTGTAAGTTTTGTTGCCCTATCATCTTTTTGTTTTGGTTTATTAAAAGCATTTTATTTTATTCCCTAGTTTCCTCGTCACTACCAGTCTGCTATTAGGTTCTACCTCCACGGACCCTGACAACATCAGAAAGAGACTAATATTTCACAAACTAGAGCTGGAAATTGGTTACGGGTCACTGCATTGGAAGAAAGTGCAGGCAAAAGAATGAGACCTGATCTCATTTAATGTCAATGTAGAGGTCAAGGTGTGCAGCTGAACACTTAAAACAATTAAAAGTAACTGACATGTTGACTTACACAAGAGTAAAACAAAAACTAGTACAAAAAAAACTTTTGAGTTTATTAAATCTTGCTCCATATTTTTTTAAACAACTCTCTTTATTCTATGCAAGTTAATAATGAATCACACAATCTTTATGTATATGCAGCAACAAGTGCCAAACTAGATGAGATCGTGTAATTGGGGGTCGTTCTGCTACCATTATCCACTCTGACCACTACCAGCAAGCAAGGCTCAACAACTGAGACAGCTGGAACGGGGAATAAAATCAGCAACACAGTGGTTACAGGTTGACTACCCTAACCACTCTTCCACAGTCGCCCCAATTTTTTTTTTTACCACAATGGTAGTAAGCCACAGCTGTGTGGTGATGTGTGCTATTTTTAAAGTATGTAATGCTCCAGTGCTTAGGGGTGTAAATCACCTGCTTTATCACAGCATATTATATTATATTGATTTATATGACAATACAATGTTTTTCAATATCACAAAGCCTTTCATGACACAATTCCGATTCAATTCAGTTTACAAGTCTGTGATCAATATGTGTGATCCACATCAGGCATTTTATGATAATATGGATCTTTTTATTTTTTCCTTTGATGTAATTGAATCATTAATTATGTAATCAATATATTGATGTGGATCAATGTATTGTTACACCTAACAGTGTCCCCTTAAAAGTTTTCAGTAAGACTGCAGTGGATCAAATGTTCAACTAGGTAATTTCACCAAGGACCACATGAAAGACCTCTTTTCAGACTTTGAACACAGATATACTGGCATGTTTATCAGTGTGTTTTTACAGCTCACATCTGTACAACTATTGTGTTATAAACCAACAACATAGGAACCAGATCAATGCAATGTTTAAATATCAATTCAGACATTAAAGCATACTAATATATTAGAAATATGCTTTAACACTGCAAAAGCTGACAAAGGACTACTCCAGTCAGTCACACCACTATAGACACCGATATATATTTCAAATGTCCTATCATAACATAAAATATAAAAAAAAACTAATTGACAGATACATTTGTCCAATAGGAACGCAGGTTTGTATTAGGGGGTGTGGTACCCAGTGCGCATGCTCAAAGATTTGCTTATACACCTGAAAGAATGTTTACTCTGTTTTATGTTCAAACAGAAGTCAGAATGTTAAAAACATGTTAATAATTACCTTGAGTAGCGGTAAAGACACACCAAACGAAGAGATATCGTCGACACATTTTTGGGTAAAGCCCCAGCTTTGGCGCAGACTTCGCGTAAAGTAACTTTCACTTTGGGAGAAGACCGCAGGGATTCAGGAGCAAGGTGTTCCCGGTCCGGACAAAACCCAAAAACATAGAATAAAACTATTCTCTAAGTCCGACTTAACTTTAATATGAACGTCTGAGCTCTAACTGGAGTTAAAAAATAGGAAAAGTGTCCGCAGCAGCAGCTACAAGCACCCTGACCAGTTTTCGTTCGTGACGTACCTGTGAAACACCTGAGTTTCCCGTCCCTGAACTCAATCCCTTCACAATAAAAGTCTACGAATTGTGAACAACAAACAAACTTGCCACTTCTAAGTTTACTTATTGACAAATATATCTTGTAACAGCAGATTTAATCAGCTTTTTAGTTTTTATAAAAATACTTTTGTGCTTTAGCTACAATTTCTTTTTTTAGACCTATTGCTTTCCAAACAATTTCCAGTTATCTGTAGTTTCTGATATTTTCCACAAATGCAATGTGTAATGTGAATAGTTAACAGTTTTAAAGACCACCATGCCTGTCCAAAAAAAAAACACAAAAAAAAACACAATGGGCTTACTTTATTTTGAAAATTGACCAGAAACGACCTTCATTTCCTATCAGCCTGTCTGGCTTCCAAGGTATGTGAGATCACAGATATCAGGTGGTTTCAGTTCTGAACTGCCTTGTACATTATCAGAAGAATGTGCATTAAACAAACTTGACATTTCAGATTTATATTTTCAGTTTTTATTTTAAAATATTTGCAACCAGAGTTAAAATCACATATTATTGCCAAATATTGTTAAATTATCATAAAGTTTAAACAGAGGCAGATTTAATATAAAACAATGCTGTGGAAGTCAGTTGCAGCGCAATAAAGATTTAGCTAGTGTTCCTGACTTTAAACTATTCAGATTTCAAGTCGGAAATAATTTCAATAATGGGTAAACACAGAACTACTGTGAAAGGATTTCTGGATTCATATTTGATATACTTCTCAGAAAGAAATACTACAGAAGCTGAGAGTGGCCGTTTTCTGCATATAATTATTTTCCAAGGTTTTCTCGTTAGAATAACATTTAATAACAAGGACTGTTTTCTCAAGATAACGAGTTAATTTCCTGATTGTTTTCCACTTGTGTATCATTCAGTAAACATGGCCTGGTCCCTTCAGCTGGCCATCAATGAAGTTTACTATCTATCTATGGCCTGGGCCTGAAGGCAGCCTAGTCTACATAATTTTGTATCATTTTTGTATAATTACGCAGGCTGATATTTGTTTGTCTACAGATAACTTTCATATCAGCCCTCATCATTTAAGGAGACAGCTGTCCTGACTGCAGATCAGCAGGCATTTACACAGTGATCCTGCTGATATGACAAACTTTTTCAGTGACCAGCTGAGAGGATTGGTCTGTCTCCATGGTTACTGGATGGTGCACAAGAAAACCATAACTCGTTATCTTGATAAAACACACGTGTTATTTCGTGAGAAAACCATGGAAAAAATGTGCGAAAAACGTCCACTCTCGGCTTCCGTAAAATCCAATGGGTAGGAGACATTTAATGGAAAAACATTACTAAAACTATTTTTTTTCTTCTAAATCTGAGTGCTTACATTATTGAACATACAGTAACTGCTCTTGCAAGTTGACCACTCAAAAATAAACGTGCAGTTTTCTACACCATTTTACTGTTGTTTAGAGTTTATAGTCCCTGTGTCACTGGCACTCTGACTGGGGGGATATCCTGTGAATGTGTGTGTAGGACTTCATGAGGGTCACACTGCCATGGTGAGACACGCCCATCGGTAAAACACACTCCTCCGTCAATGCCCCTCTGTCGACATCCCAGCACATCACTGTGGAGATAACTTGGTTCTTGTTGTCCCTTCCACCGGTGATAAAAAGTTTGTTGTTGCAGGCCGCGATGGCACAACTCGCCCTCTCCCCCAGATTGGTCACGAGCGACCAGGAGTCAGACAGAGGGGAGTAGCAGTACATGGCATGCATGGCACCACCTGGAAACACAGACAGACAATGAAAAACTGCATCCATTTAACCACACTTTACTGATTCTTGTATAACTCAGCATCTACAAGTTGTCTCACTTTGTGATTGACATGCTCACATCTACCCATGTAATGGATATTAAAAATGTTAAATATACAAGATTCTGGTAATGGTTTTGCTGCTCAACCATTCAGCCTGTTCAATAATCTTTTTTTGTTTCAGAGGGTGTCAAATATTTGGTTGAGTTATCGCAGGAAGGACATTTTATCACCTGGAAATTATGTTTTAGTACAGAAAAATAATGCCGTGAGACCTCCTGTCACAAAAGTTGCAGGTACATTAGTGCCTTAAACAGGATGACAGGTGTACCAATACAAGCCAGATGCTCCATATCGCTAGAGGATGCAGCATCCATCATTTACAACAGCAACAAAAAAGGTTTAATTTTGAACCACAGTATCATTTAAAAAGTTCTGCCGCAACTTATCTACGGTAGATCTTGTTTAGATATATGGCAAGATGGATGTAGTAACTTTTTTACTCACTAAGCATATCTCTTAGCACAATGACTCCCAAGCTTTTTCTGGTTTCCAACCCACAAAATAACAGCAGAGACTGTTTGCAAACTTTGCAATTAGGTCAATAAAACAGACATAATTATAGCAACTTCCATTAGACCAGTACTTAACTACAAGTTTAAATATTTCTCAAAAATAATGGCAAAAATCATCATCATTAGCAATCATTTTTTCCCTTTAGACCCAAACATTTTGCATTTCAAGAGGACCTGGCTCCAACTTTGGAAGCTACTGTCGTAAACCATGTTCCATGCTTTCATACACAATCTGCATCAGGAAGAGCAATGATCTGCAGTTTTTTTTTTGCTTTGTTTCGTATGGATCTTTTTGATTTTATAACTTACATTTGTGTCTAAAACCAATGGTCTATGTACCCAGATAGCAAAATACTGTATGAGTGAATCAACACTGAAATATGATCAAGCATGAGATTAAATCCATGTTGAAATTATACAAAAAGGGGTCAGTGACTTACTTGTTGAAACAATGTTAGGTTTTCAACCATAACTGATATATCAGTGTTGATTAAACATTAATTAGACATTGGCATTTCAATCATTAGAATTCAACAATGAAACATTGGAATTGGATGGATTGGATCCAGAATTGGATGATTGTTTCATAGTCGATTCACCATCAATCATCGACCTTAACCAAAAATCAATTTTTTTGACCATAAATCAACATTGAATTAACATTGAATTTGCTATCAGGGTGGTGTTTTAAAAAGTGATAAAACTCAGTAACTTTACTGTTTCCAGTTACACTATCTAGACTTTAGGGTCTTATCTTTTTTAACTCATCTATCCCATTGTGTGTATTTCCAAGCTTTTTAAAGGTAGCTCAACACCTGCTGGTTGCCACATGACCTGTACACCGGTTCCCCTATGTTTTTGTCATGTGTGTCTTCTTGAATGGGTGTTCTTAATTGTAATTTCATTGTGCTCTGTAAAATGACAATAAAGGCATCATCATATGATGTTATTTTCAACAATTTGCTCAGTCTTTTATTTACCCATTGCATTATTTTCTGTTTACATTTTAAAACGAGCACTTAAAAACAGATTCCTCAGTTTATAGCTGCACATGATACCTTCATATTGGTTTTAAATATACAATAACCACAATTTTACCATTTTTTGATTCCCATTTTAAACATGTTACATTGTTTAAAACCTTTCACACATTTAAACTTACCAACTATATAAATGCAGTTCTTGAATGTAACAGCATTAGTGCATTTGGTTTCGATTGGAATGGGTGCCCTCAGTTCCCAGTTGTCCGTCCCTGGCTCCCAGCACTGAACTTTATCTGTTGCTAGTTTCCCATTGGGACCACCACCAATCACAAAGACCCATCTGTCATAGCTTGCAGCAGCAAATGAGCTGACGCCAATCGCAAGAGGTGTTGCCTACAAGTGCATTAAAAAGAAAGCATGCAAGATATGAAACTAAAGTAAAGGATATTTACTAACAATACGAACCATCTTGAGGAACATTTAGTATAAAGTTAATTACCTGTGTCCAGCGATTGTGAAACGGATCATAGGCCTCAACACTTGCAAGTCTCTGAACTCCATCAAATCCTCCCAGGGCGTACACCTTCCCACTGTGAACTGCCATCTTGTGCCTCCAGCGTCCAGTTGACAGAGATTCAATTTGAATCCATTTATCGAGGGCGCCGTTATATTTCCAGACATCATGCGGAGTCTCTTTACCTCCTAAAAGAACAGAATCGTTAGATAATCCTATTGCTTTCTGCTCAGGCTACATTTCCTAAAACAATCCAATAGTTCATTCAAAGAACTATCAGTATCAGTTATTAACTGTTCAAAGGTGTCAGATATGTTGTCAAAGTCTTAAAATAAATGAATTATCATTTTAAGGTACTTCAAAACTTCATGACTCAGTCTCAGTCTTTGCAATGTGTTTTATCCTGAGCCGTTAGGCACAGCTGATGTGTCAGTTCCTGGGTTGGAAAACACCTCAAACCACAGTAACTGCTAGTAGAGATAGTCACGCCTTCCTGTTTGTTCACTTTTATGCTCTGAACTTTGATACAGATTCAACTTTGCAACAACCAAGGACAAAATTAAAAGAAAATACATATAACATGAAAACTACTTTTCATTCATTATTTTGATGAAGAATAAAAAAAAAAAACACAAGCCTGTCCTCTCACCAGAAATGTAGACTTCATTTTGGAAAGTGATACACGAGAACTCCACCCATTTTTTATTTTGAGTTTCATCCTCCATCTCTGTCATTGGCAGCCTGGCCACCTCCAGCCGGCTGCGTCTCAGAGGGTCCAAACATGTGACCGTGGAAGTGAAGCGTTCATCTTTAGAGCAGCCTCCAATGATCAGGAAGACTTCTGATATAAAGTGTTGCACACGAGGTTTAGTTCTCTCTGAGACCACCTATAAAACAAACATATGAGTGTATTAATAAATAATAAATCATTAAAGGATAATAGGTGATCTTAGAGGATGGTATACCGACCTCCCTGCCGGAGAGGTGAAACATGCGAGCCTCTTGCAGCAAAGAAAAGGCCTCACTGCTGTGACGTATCAACTCATCTGACTCCACTTTCTCCACAAAGTATGCCGGATCCAGCAGAGGCAGGCGCACGTTGGAGAGCAACCTGGTCAATAAGGGATAACGTTCATCCTGCCGGGCTCTCAGCCAGCGCATCAGCGCTTCAAAGACACACTCCTCACACTTCACGCTCAGGTCATCCCGCTGCAGGATGGCCTCCAGAGACGCCGCTGGTAGCTCCAGGAAGTCCTGCTGCTGGACCACCTGGGAGAACTGAGACGTGATGAAGTCCTGAGCTCTGATCCTCAAGCCTGGCAGAGCGTGGCTGTCGGCCAGGTTCAGAATCTCTACACAGCTCTCGAGATGGATGGACTTACTCAGGAAGCCTGTGCAGGCATCTATCACACGCAGGAACTAAAACAAGAGAATAAACACATGTCTTAGTGTTTACTGATAACTGACTCGTTATTATAAAATGCCACGAGAGGGGAATGATCGCCTTAACTGAAACATCTCTCTACCTACTCTTAGTGCACAAGATCTGCTTCCTATATGCAAATAAGTACGGTCATGCAATCACAACTTTTGAGCTGAGTGGTTACAACAAACTATATGGTTTCTGTTCCCTTTAGCACAAAATAAATAAATCAGTGATTCAGATGTTCCTAAATGAAATTTAAATGTTGATTCATCAGACCACTGGAAGTTTTCTGTTTCAGTCAGGTCATGATTTAATTCCTGTGTTGGTTGAAACTTTCAGAAAGTAGTCATTGTACGTCTACAACTGAATAACCTTTGGCTGTAAATTTAAGTTAAGGACACTGGCACAGCTAATCAACATTAGCAAACACAAAGGACCAGCATTACAATGGATATCTAGTTATTTGACAAACAAGAAGTTTGTACAAATACATGATGTAAGAACTGAACTCTATACCGTCTCAGTCATTGTGTCCTTTACCTACTGATGGTGGTCAGAGGGTCCAGTGGCATCAGTGCATGGGAGCCCCACCTCTGTCAGTCTGCCCCAGGGCAGCTGTGGCTACAATGTAGCTTACCACCATCAGTGTATGAATGTGTGTATGAATGGGTGAATATCTGTAAGTGTAAAGCGCTTCGGGGTCCGGAGGGACTTGATAAAATGCTCTATAAGTTCAGTCCATTTATCATTTGCAGATGATACCACATTTTTTTGATTGGGTGAAGACATAGAACGGATGTTAGAGAAAATGCAAGCAGAATACAAAATTGGTTTAACTAAACAAATTATTCAATTTGGATAAAACTAAGTATATGATATTTACAAAGAGACAAAGAACTGTTAATATTCCACTTAGAGTTGATGATGTAGAGATTAATAGAGTCAGTGAGGTAAAGTTTTTGGGTGTTATTATTGACAAGAAACTGACATAAAACCTCTGATTGATTGATTGAGTAGGCACTACCATTTAATTTCATTGTATTTTCTTTTTTTTATTGATAGACTTAAGTTTTGTTTTTATAATAAAGTTTGAAACCAAAAAAACAACAACAACTCAGTCAATTCTATAGATAGAGAGCTAATGTGATGTGGACTAGCTGAATGTATTCCCTAATATTTACTATGAGGGCTACCAAATTGCACAAAATGTTTGTTTAAAACTTGGACAAGCATAGCAGCAGCAGGTATGCATCCCTTTGAGGAAATTTGTAAACATTTATTGTTACAGTCATTTTTACAGGTTATGTGTAAGATGTGAATTGGTATAGAAGGTGTCTCTTTGTGATGTTGGGAACTTTTAAGTCAGTTGACAATTTGTGACTTGCATTGAAGCAGCAGAACATTTAATTGTGAATGACCAGAGGTGGGCAGAAAGAACATAAATCTATTTGAGTACTGCACAGTTTTTGAGAATTTATACTTGAGTAGCATTTTATTATTTTTTTTAACTTCACCTTGCAACCAGTTGGTTTAAATCCCTACCCGAGTACACACTGTCATTGTAGCCCATGAGCAAGACACTTAACCCGACTTCCCCATGTATAAATGTTGGTGTGCTTGTTGTCTGGAGTGTGACTAAGGAGTAACTATATAATGCATGAAATTCTTTAGCATCTTGGAGCATCTAAGGCTAATGCTATATTGTATGAGGCTGACATGAACACCATTAAAGCTACTTACTTCTCGTCTTGGAAAAAAAAAGAAAACACAAAAGTGTTATTCCCAATCAGTCAGATTATCTGTTACTTATAAAACAGTGAAACAAGAAGTAACAGGAAAATGATTAAAGAAAACATTGGTTAGCACTGAGACCTCACAGCTAGAAAGTCCAGGGTTTGATTCCCGCTTCGGACCTGGGATCTTACTGTGTGAAATTTGCATGTTTTCTTAATGCTTGTGTGAGTTTTTTCAGGGTACTCCGGTTTCCCCCACAGATCAAAAACATGTATAGTACGTTACCTTCAGGCTCAGACCTCCATTTCAACAGAGATCTTTGATCAAATTGGGATTTGCCTGGTTAAATAAATGTTAATAAAATACTAATTCCCATCTGAACAAAAGTTCTGACCTCATAAAAATGATCACTGACAGTAATTTTCAGAAGGCTTCCGCTAAGCCCTGCAGAACTGCTTTTATTTGAACAATTGACTTTTTACTTGTTCCTAATTTAAGACCCTGTCACAATATAATCTTTTAGACAACTTATGACAACTAGTAGTTAATTCTAAAGCACTCATTAAATGTTATATAGTCTACACTACAGCATAGGTCCAAAAGAGACTTGCAGTAGATTTTTTTATTCTCTCTAACATAAACATTTTAAGTGTTGGACAAAACTTTCATAAGCTGGCATTAGTTGTGTAAGACATTAAAGTGTGGCTAGGCCTATATGGAAAGAGTTTTACATTTGTGCTCAACTGCCTCTGTAATTATTATTATTTTTATTATTATTATTATTATTATTATTATTATTATTATTATTATAATAAACCCAATAAACCCTTTATCTTCAAACTTGCTCAGGGCACTGAAAGTAGCGACTGATCAAATTATCTCAGAGGTTGCAAAGGGGGGTGTAAAGAGTAAGTAGCTCAGTAATATAAGATGGTGCAAGTCCATTTAATGATTTAAAAACCAACAATGCAATCTTAAAATCAAACCTAAGCACCGCAGGTAGCCAGTGCAAATGCAAGCAAGAACTAGAGTAATATGATCCTATTTATGGGTTCTGATGAGGACTCTAGCTGCTGTATTTTGTACTAATTGAAGGCCTTATAAGGAGGTTTTGAGGCAAACCAGCAAATAGAGAATTACAGTAATCAAGATGACAAAACAAAAGCATGAATGAGGGTTTGAGAATCAGCAAAAGCGAGCATTAATTTTGGCAATATTTCTAATTTGATAAAGGACAGTTATTATACTATTAAAATGTTTTGCAAAGTTCAGATCAGAATCTAAAACCACCCCAAGGTGCCTAGCCTCATGGGCACAATGTAAACCTGAAGAGTTTAGAATTTGAATAATGTATGTACCTTGGGACCAAAGACCAACTCCTCAGTATTGTGTATTGTTGAACAATTAAAAGTTCAGACATTCAAAAATTAATATCAGTGAGAGATCCTAGTATGTTTACAGCAGACAGATCAGTTGGATCAATAGCTAAATAAATTTGAGTATCATCTGCATACAAGTGAAAATAGATATATTTGCAAAGAACTTGACCAAGATGTGACGTATAAATAGAAAGTAGCAGTGGGCCAAGAATTGAGCCTTGAGGAATGTAGGTGAGTTTTACAAAACTAGAGGAATTGTTACCAATTGAAATAACCTATTTAATAGGATTTATTAAAGTACTGACCTATTAGTGTTATATTATACTGTTATGTCATTTTTTGAAAAAAAAATCTTTTTTTTTATATTTGGATCATCTGTTTTAATAAAAAGATTGTGTATGTTGTCCAATGTTAACCAAATTACCTTAGTTTATAAAAAATGACTAAGTTATTGTTCAGCCTTTAACAATTTATATCCTAAACCTTATTGGATTGTAAAAACAGCAAACTGTGGCCTTAAAACACCTTGCTGAAGACAAAATGCCTCAGTGGTTCATATTTTAAATCTAACACTTTCTGCAAAAAATAGAATCACAAAAACACAAACACGACACCGTATAGAGCGGCGGCACAGCTGTGCAGTTAATTTAGGCCTCTATGGAAAACTGATCCTGTGTAAACAACTGGTCAACTTTCACTTCCCTCTTAGACAAACTAACTTCTTAAACAACATGTTTGTTCCCCTAAATAACAAAAATACTGAAGTAAAAAGATTAAACACTTATTAAAACCTTTAGATGAGATTTAATGCGTTGTTTGAATTTTTTAATTTTTTTATTTTATTGATTCAAGACAATTTCCCTTTTTCTTTTTATTGTCTAAAGATCTAAAAACTAAAAAGTAATAAACTAAATCAAAATAACAGTTAGAAAAACTTTTTTTGTAAATGAAGTCATTATTCTGTCAATAGATTTCAGACCAACATTTAAATTGTGTGAAAATGTGCTGACAGGAAACTTTCTTGCTCAGGTCTTTACGAAGTTTTACCTGAAACTGGCTGGCAGCTTCGAGGATCCTCTGAACATTTGAGTTTGTGAGCACGGCTCGGCTGGTGTATGTGTACTCCAGGAGAGACTGCATTGTCCCGCTGTCCAAGCCTTTTATTTCCACACGCTCCTCATAACTCTCTCTAAGACCACTGCGGAACATGGCCCTGCACAAAAATACAACAAATAAGTAAAACACCCAAAACAAAAAAAAACAGTCCAATCACAGTTGAGTGACAAATAGTTGTGTTATTTTTACCTGAAGTACTGACTGGCAGCAGCAAGAATGGCTCTGTGGCAGGGGAACTCTTGTCCCTGAACACACAGGGTCACGTCCGTCAGTTCTCTGTTGACCCTCAGAGTCTCCATCCCTCTCTGCAGCTCTACTGGCAGACCGCCATCCTCCCAGCACAACTCATCGATCCCTGCTTCACTCCCTGCCTCCTCTTTCAGACTGGACTCATCTCCGAGTGACGACAGGGGACAGTCCGTGGTCCTCTCCAGTGAGTCGCTCATCTTTTACACCAAAAACTCTTCAGTGTCAGTGGAGGGAAAACAAGACAAAAAACAAAAAAACAGGTCAAACTCTGTAGAAGCAGCTGCAAACAGCAAAGAGACGACAAAGATAAACCCTCTTTGTGGTTCACGCTCACTGCAGCTCTGCTGCTTTGAAATGAGGATTTTGTTTTTGTTGTTTTCCTGTCCTCTTCATACTTCCTATTCCTGTGCTGTGAAGGACATGCATAAGTACTGCAATGCTTGTTCTTAACACTTCCTCTTCTCGCGCAGAGTGAATTTCCCCTAAATGTTGCACAATTTTCCTATTTTCTCAGAAACACTCGTGTATTTTCTCCTGCAGCACACCTCAAAAAAGGGTGATAACATTTGACAGACTCTCAGCAGCGTAACCTGATTGGGATGGACGTGTTTTATCTCAGACTCTTGCAGCATGTGGTTAGTAACATCCTCTCGTTTAAACGTTTCACTTCGCTCCGCTGTGCTGAAACTTGAGTGGGATAGAAGAGTTTCATGAGTCTGTGAGTCATGAACAGAAAAATGTAGGTGAATACCTAAAATCTATTAACCATGACAGCTCAATTAGGTGAAAGTAAAAACATATTGAATGCAAAACTGCATATTACATAATTTACTAGAATATTGCTATAATATAGGCATAGATCAACATCTATTAGGTAACTAATACACAAATGAATTCTTAGGTTTGGTATATGTACATAAATTTTAGCATTTATTGTATTAAGGGTTAACATATACAGGGGCACACAAATATGCTGTTTGGACGAGAGAAAAAAGATGTAGAATTATAAAGTTCTGATGGACAAAATTAGAGTTTTTGAACTTCTGTGACATTCGATCATCCCACAATTTAAAGAGAATCTTGTCAGAATGTGTGCAGGGAAAAACCCAGGTGCAGGCAGGCTCAAAAGATCACAAAAAGATCTTTAATATAACCAAAAATGCTGGCAGGGCAGCTTAAACTCACAGGTTTTCTCAGGGAACACGGAACACACCACTCTGCTGATAGGCAGCACGACACAATGATCGGACAAGGTACAGAGGACAGAACACAGAATATAAAGACAAACTAATTAAGAACAACAAGAAACACCTGGAGGAGACACAAGAGGAAACAGGTGAGCGAGGACGGGGCTGCAGGGCAGAGAAATACTGAAACACTAAAAAAACCAAAAACACAGATCATGACAAATCTTACAGGGAAATAAACAATTTCTTTGTATTTAGTGGTACTATTAAATTTTAAAATGCTCTCATATCACTCCCCTTTTATGTTCACTCCATTGGCTTTCAGTGGAGTTTAGGATCTATTTTTAAAATTTTACAATCACTTTTAGAGCCTTGTGCAGCCATATTTATATAGCTGCTCTACTTCACTCATATGTACCTTAAATCTAGTGATCAGCTGTTCCTTGGTCCCAACTAATGACACATAGGTACAGAACTTATCAGGTCGTAGCTCCTAAATTTTGGAAGACATTAACTCAATCTCTAAGAGCTGTGGATTCAGAGATTAAAAGAAGACAGCTAAAAACTCACTTTTTTAAGCAGATTTTTAACATAGCTGGATGAGTTTTAAATGTTGGCTTATTAATGTGTTATTGTTTGTGTTTTTTATGCTCGTTTGTGTGCTTTTCTGGTTTATTGTAAAGCACTTTGTTGCTACTTGACTGTGAAAAGTGCCACACAAATAGAGTTACTCATGTATTTAAATAAAATACATGTGGGCCTTTTAATTTGAAGGGAAGACAACAATTCTAACAATTTTCTGTTTTTTTTTTAATTCCTTGTGAAAATCTCTATTGAAAAAGTAGGGTGGAATAGAAAGTTAGAAACAATTATCCCCTTAGAAATGTTAAAAAGTACCCAAAAGTCATCCATCCTATATTGTAGGAAAAATGTGCGTTGTTCAACGTGGTATGTCCGAATAAACAGGAATCTGACATTTCGTCTTTAAAACTTTATTTTTAATCTTCTCACTCCAATCAGGTTCACAGTACAGCTGCAGGCCACAGCGTATGACCTTGGGCTAAATCAAAACACAGCTGCCCTGCTCTGAGTCTGCAGCACACTAACAACTCCTTTTTACTAAAATAATGAATTGAGCTTATAATGTTCATCTCTTCCTGGTTACACACCTGGAGGTGTTACCTTTTACGTCAGACGTCAGAACATAACTCATTTGTGTTTAGACTAAAGAAAGAACACATGATAAGACACACACCAACTCTTTGTCTGCTTTAACCATACAGGGTGAATTGATCAGACAGTATAAAATACAATACTGCATCTAACGTTCAATTTCCTTCACTATTTTTATATTATGTTTGGGGGTAAATCCAAACCCAGATGAGAACCAAGACTCAAGGTAACTCAAAGGTAAAATTACTAAACCAATTTATTAAATATAAAACAAAAAGCAAGGCAATAAAATATACTCACAAGCAAAAAAAAAAAGACTTGAGAGAAACAAAAAGGAATGGTTAACAAGACACATAGCTGAAGAAACAAAGTGACAAAGTTTTTAAAGTGACACTAACGACTGAATGAGAAACACCTGGGTCAAGAAAATGAGGCTCAGGTGAGAGTGACAAGAGAAACATTATCACAGAAAACTTAATAATTGGCACAAAACACAAGCTGTGACACTTTGTCCCTTTGTTACTCACTTTTTTCTTTCCATTAGTGACTGTGTGAGAGGCGGGGGACAGCCTGGATACATCACAAGTCCACAGGGACACATAAAGACAGAGACTCAACTATTCACACTCTCACTCACACTAGAGATAATTTAGCATCATCAGTCTAACTTAGTTACCATTTAATGTTTTTATCTGTTGAAGGAAATCTGAATACCCAGAGAAATGCATCTTAAATATTTGCAAACATTTTTTAAAACAAAGTTTTCCTTATTTTTATAATATTTATATTATTATATTATATTATATTAAGCTTTGTAGTTTTTGCCCCCCAAAAGAATGGGGATGAAGTCTTATGACCTTCAACATGCTCAGTTGAACATAAACAGTGCTAATAAGTAAATAAACAAGAGCATAATGACTACAAAAAAGCTTAACTTCAAATAATTTGATTAATTTAATCTATTGTTGTTTTATTTTGTTGCAAATCTCTCTCTCTCTCTCTCTCTCTGTGTGTGTATATATATATATATATTTATATATAACCAGTATAAATTTATTATTATGTTTTATTTATTAATTAAGTAATTTGACTTCTTGACATCATCTCTGGACCGCCAACTTGTGAGCGCCATAGGGTCTTGTGGGAACTACTGTTTACATTTATGCAACAAAGAAATTTGATGTAGATTTGCATATGGGTGTTCTGAAATGTAATTTCATTGTGCTCTGTACGATGACAATAAAGGCCTTATCCAATCTAATGTAATCTAATGTAATCTAATGTAATCTAATGTAATGTAATCTAATCTAATCTAATCTAATCTAATCTAATATCCCCATTAAACATATTTACATTAGTAAATATCTTTGTATTTTTGCCTTTATCACATTTAATGCAATTTCTCTTGGATACCAATGTTTTATCATTTACTTTTCCTGCTTTTAACATCACTAAAACAAAAAAAAAACTCAAACAGAAGGAGAACAACAGACTAAAAGAGGACAAACTCTGCTATTTCTTTTTAAAGTGTGAACAAAGTCCGTTTCTGTTCTGTTCATACATCAGTTAAAGATAAAACCTAAATTCACTCAACTTGAATCTGAACATCCTCTAACTCTCCACTAGGGGGCATCATTACCAAACAGAACCATTCAGTCATAAAATGGTTTAAAACTAACAATAAATCTAGTCATGAAGGGATGCTGTTGAAACAAGCCTGACACAAAGCACCTTCCTTTGTTTGAGGGCTTGTTGATTTGAAAAACTAAAAAAGAAATAAATAATAATAAAAATAAAACTTTCACTGCTTATCTGCTTTCAAGCTGTTCTCTACCTGCTGATATTTTTCTTTGACCAAATATAAACATAATGAAATGTAGATCTTAAATGGAACAAACTTTTTTTTGTGGGTCATGTTCTGCTTCTTTTGCTGCATAACTCCACTTGTTGCGCATGTTCCATTTTGTCGAGACATGACATAGATATGAATGCAGGAAATATTTCACATTTCCTCTTACTCAGTCTCTGCAGGAAGTATAAACCACTTCAATTAGTCTGAACAGTCAGACTAATGTTACTATGCTGAGAGCACCGTGTGGTGCCTAAAACTGAGTCCACAATGAAGAGTTCCCTGAGCTCTCTATGGAGGCCCAGTTTGCTGCTTTGGATGGGTTTGCTTCTGCACTGTGGTAAGTAGGACAATGACTGCATGTGTTTGATTAAAATAGCTGGGAAAAAAAGTAAGACTGTAACCATATAAGCCAGAACATCTCCGCTTTCTGTACATTTTCATATCTGCTTCATAGGATGAAATATAAATAAATTGAAAATTAAATAAATAAAACAATGTTAGGCTCAACTTTGAAACTGGTGCTCATGTTTAATTTTATCATTAGTTACGCACACAGAGTGATCCGTAGCTAATTACCGTTGTTTAATGTCCCCTCATTTTATTAATAACAGTTTAATAAATACAGTCAAGGATGTACATCTTAAGTATTTTTGCACAAATCTGCAGAAGTTGCAATTACAGCGCGCCTGAAGCGACAATTTGTTCCCAGCAAAATCAGACCACGGTGTGAATACATATGAGGTTCAAGGTTATTTTTTATTTGTCAATAAATTATTCACATCAGTACACAGTTAAAATACAAGTCAAGGCTGAGATTACTATTTTGTTTGTTGATATGCATAATGTATGGAGCCCTTCTGGTGACATTTGATCATTCATTTCCATGCAGACACTGTTGATTGTTAACATGGACAAGTTTGAATTCATTTAATTTTAACATAGTTAAACATTACAATGACACACTTTAGTCACTCGCAGTTAATCATGCACAGCAAAATCCAGAGTGTTAAAATGTCAGTGTTAAACTTTTCAGAGTTGATTTTAACTCCTGAAGTGTTGTTTTAACACTTTCTGAGTTAACTGACAGCCAGTGTTGGTGTTAATTCACAGAGTTAATTTCATCAGTGTTGTCTTAACTCT
>JARVGW010000136.1:15855470-15880552 GCA_031762495.1 Anablepsoides rubrolineatus
CTGGAGGAGTAAGTGAGTTTAGGGAGGCATGTATCTGAAACCATGAGTGTTGTATGCACTTGTGTGAATATCTGAAAAATAAGCTCGCAGGATCTAGTCCCCAAAAAGATGATTACATACATGTCAACTTGTATTGATTGCTTGTAAATTACACATATTTTCTTTGTAAATGTATATATATATTCCTTCACTGCTATATAGTCATAAACTCCTCTATAAAACAGGAATGGACCACTCTGGAAGCTGGAGGCAGGGAGGGGTGATTTGTATTTAAAGAGACAGCCTCAAAATGTGTTGATCTGAGACACACATCAGAAAAGGGTTGAAAGAGGGGCTTTTGGAGTTACAATAAGGAGGAATTCAGACCAAAACACTTTTCATAGACTCCAACTGAACAACTTAAATGTGAGAAAAAAAAGGATTTAAAAGTATCATGTGTCTCCTTTAAACATCTATATAACATCAAAGCTGTGCACTGTTTCCAGTACTGTATTCTCAAAATTTCCATATTTCAAGCAATGCAATCATGAGAGAAACCCTCAAGTTAAATGAAAAGAGTGAAAACTTTTTTTTTTTTTTGCTTTTAGGCACTCTATTTCAGCTTCAGTGGATTACTGTATTTGCCTGTGTTGCCAAATTATGCAGGAAAAGACTAAGAGATGACACAAATCTGCTCCGAGGCAGATCCATCAAACAAACAGAGCCCGTCTGGGTGTGTTTGCTGATTTCTTTAAATCAGACCTGGGCGTTTGAATAGCTGTGTGATGCTGCCTTCAAGGCTTCTCCATCCCAACTGGAGGGAGATTTTATTGTGTGTTCCCTGGCACAAACGTTTTAGCTCTCCTAACCGGTGTTGTGCGCGTCTGTCAATCTCGCCGCCTTTTGTCTGAGCAACTTATTCATGCCACAAAAGCCAGCTCCCGACCACCGCTTCGCCTCTGAATAAGATGGCTGATGTCTTCATTAGCAGTGGTGTAGATTCTGCACTTCCCTTCATCCCTCTTCCCCCCCTCTTCCTCCTCCTCCTCCTCCTCCTACAAAGTCACCAGCGAGGATGCTCTGCTGCGCCCATCAGCCTCGCTCTGCGTGTGAGGCGCCATCCCAACTGCTGAAGCACTAACTCATGTTGCTAATTAGCTGACAAATACGCCACAGTTCCACTGAGGGGCTGGCAATTTTCTAACACCAATATTTGTATAAACTTGTGCGACCACTAACAAACACGTAAATATACGCTGCCATATAGCACATGTGCTCTGATGCATTCATAAAGTTGCAGCCATTACCAATAAGGAGGGCTTTTGATGTTTAATCTGTTTGTCATTTGAGCGGGAGAATATACAACCACCCTTTTTTAAATTACCCACCAGATCCTTATTGAAGTAAATGTTGGGAGAAAGCATATTTATTGTGTAAGTTTGTCACGTCGTTGCCTACCCTCACAAAAAGCGACGGGAGTGTGTTCATTTGTTGGTCTGTTAGCAAAATTTCTCATGAACTGCTTTATGGGTTTTCATGAAACTCTCACTAAATAATCCCTGGATAAACATCTGCAGCTGATTAACTTTCATAGACAACTCGATTAAAGATGGCCACCTTAGCTACAGTATTTATCCTTGGTAAAAATGATAATAACTCAATTTTACAGATTTGGAGCTGAAATTTAGCGTGTTGGCAGCTGAAAACCATTACTGAGCATAAAAAGATATTTGTTCAAAACTTTCTTATTAACTGTTGAAGTCAACCTTGCTCATCTGTTAGCAAAATATCTCATGAACCATTGGATGAGTTTTTAAAGCACTATTTAAAGCCACTTTTACAATGATGTTCACCACAGAAAATCAACCTTAGCAAACACAAAAATAGGTGTAATTCAGTTTATTTTTTTATAATTATTGTGCTAAAATTTGATGTGTTAGTAGTTAAAACTAATTATCATCACATATTTTGAGCACCTACACATCAGATAAACTCTTTGTTGCAAGATGCAAGATGTTGAAAGATATTCATTCCTTTAAAGGATTGTTTTTTTTTTATTAATTTAATGATGCTTGCTGATACAATATGTGAAACATGTATGTTTTAAGTTCACTAGGTAAAAAATGCAGCTCTTTTTTTCTCACCTGTGAATTCACTTTATTTATTTATTTATTTATTTATTTATTTATTTATTTATTTATTGAGCTGCTGGTCTGTGTGACGCAGCAGCAGGCTGACCAGTCATGACTTTACAGACTGACATTAGGCCTTCAAGGTACCATGTAACCAATCCACATCTAAGTACTGCTATATCTTTTTTTTTTCTTTCAATTTTGAAGCACAGCCAAACCAAAAGTCATTATATTCATTAAAAGCTAACAAAAACAGTTTTTTCTTTTTTATTCATCATCAGCCTGTCTCCTCCTAATTGGATCCAGAACAGATGTGGTCATTAAAAACACAGCTCCTTTAGTTACATGATTTTTTCTCTCTTTCTCTCTCTCTGTATGTGTGTATGTGTGTGTGTGTGTGTGTGTTTAAGTCAGACTTGTAAAAATAACAGTATTTATTCTATTTGTTGTATTGAATTGAACACAGCCTGAGTGGGAAGACTATAATCTGTAATTATTTGCCATAAAGAACACTATAAATCAATCTTTCCTAGATTTAATTTCTTTTTCTTCTCGTAGGAAACACACACTCAGGGTAGAAAATTGCTGGTACAATGAAATTTCGAATCACTTTGAGCCTGCAGCATGTGTTTTAAGTGCATGTGGGGTTTTTTGTGACAAACTGAAATTATAGTTAATGGAGTTATTGCTAAAAGTGCAGCAGCTTGACAGTTTCTATCATGTTAACTCTGGCTTACTATGCAATTCAAATTTATTTTAATGCAAAGACTTATTATTCTGAAGTATTCCCATTACAATCAGGACTTTATTTATCAATCCTACTTGTCAACTAATAAACCATCACCATAGCAACTGTAAGTATATATTTTTTACAACAACCGTAGCCACATTATTTACTCCTTTTCTACTAAAAGCTGTGTTTATCTGTTCAGGAGGTTGAAAATAATCAATTTCCTGGCAGTCGACTCTGCTCATTTTGTCTATTTATTTTTATTTTTATACAGAAACTGTAACACAGACTTCTGTTAGAAAAAAAGTCCTCAAAATTAAAAATCTGCTTGGAATTGGGATTTGCTTAGAAAATCAGTTTTGTTATATTTTTGCATACTGTTTATAATGAAACTAGCTAAGAAACCTTTTTTTCTTTTACGGATTATGACTTTTTTTTTCATATTATAATTTGATTACAACCAAAAACAATCAAGTGTAAAAAGACAATAAAACAACAAACAATGTTTTTAGTTTTTTGTGTAAACAATGTAGCAAATATTTTCATTTCTGTTAAAAATGTGAAATTGGTTGTATTTTTTATGTCAAACCACAAGCTTTAAACCTATGCCCTGAAAAACCTTACTTTTGTTCGCACATATCTTCTTTTTTTTGTTTATTTTAACTGACAATGTGTTTGTCTATCTTGTATTTATCAAGTTTGTTTAAATTCACTTTAGGATGGCTCTGCATTTTTAAAAACACCATCCTGATTGTGCCGTGGGCGAGCTGCACGCTTCAGAGCTTGACTAACTAATTGTAATTCCTGGTCTTTGTCACAGAAGAGTGTTTGGTAATTTACTGCTTAAAGATGCATCAAAAAAATTCAATTGGAGCTGATTTTGAAACTTCAGAGAGTCATTTTCTCTCGTGTAAGCTCAAAAATGGTCTAGAAGCTGTGAAGATTATGACTAAACCTGATCAGTTCTAATCAACAAGGCGAACAAAACTGATTTACTCTTCAATCCAGTCACAATTTCACTTCCTTAGTTTTGTAAATAAAACTAAAACAAATGCTATTTGGTAAAGATAAAAAGACAAATGTCTAAATCTGCTTTGTTGATCAAACCAACTGTTTAGATTGGAGCTGAATTGAGCCAAAGTGAAAATGAAGAACTACATTAAATACTTTAATAAGATAAATATTTTCCCAGGCTTTCAGTAATCTGTTTACAGCAGAGATAGTCAGGCCGAACACAGCAAACATGAAAGGCTTACAGCCAGCAAATCTTGAGCAGTGGATAGTCCCACAGCACGCTTGTCATGCTTTAGCCTCGCTACTTTGGGTGAAAAACATGCCAGTTGAAACCAACATGTGGATTTAAATCCCTGTTTGCAATCACTTAACAGCATATGCTGGCCTTTAGGGCCGAACAAAAGATTGTACCGTGATAATTATATATATTTTTTCGAACCCTGTGTCTCTATTAGATCCTGAGAAAAAACCCACACTGCTCTTTAAACAAGCTGCTCAAGGCTATGATGCAGGTTTTACTGGAAAAGAACTTACAAGCCTTTCATCCTGTGCATCTCTCTGCCACAGCAGGCCCATTAGGCATCATGATGCAGTGTGCAGTAATTGGTATTTCTGTTGGTAAGCAGCTTCCTGCCAGAGCTGAGCATCACGCTGTGTTTGAGACTGATATCAGAGCTGTGAAGATCGCGGGACTGAGCCTTTACACTGAGAGACACATCACTCAGATATGAAAAAAAAAGAGAGAAAATCCCCCGACAAAATCCAATCATACGTTTTGGTGGCAGAGACTTGGTTTAGGTCGTACACACGTGTTCTCATGGAAGTCTCTCCAGCTCATGTCTGTTTCATACTACGAGCGATGAAACCAAACACAGCTGAAGAGAATTAATAAATTTGCATTCTTTTTGCTGCGTGTCATCAAAATGAGCTGCTCGAGTTTAAGCAAACGGCAGGAGGGTGGTCGTCCTTTGAT
This sequence comes from Anablepsoides rubrolineatus, assembly GCA_031762495.1. Classification (NCBI taxonomy): domain Eukaryota; kingdom Metazoa; phylum Chordata; class Actinopteri; order Cyprinodontiformes; family Rivulidae; genus Anablepsoides; species Anablepsoides rubrolineatus. The sequence continues at coordinate 15,860,299 of JARVGW010000136.1, forward strand.
GTGGTAATAATGGTGTTTTTGGTTGTCAAGACGTGTTGCAACCGTGAGAGGCATTCCCAACAGCTACCACTTCAAAATCAATTTAAACTCTCTTTGCTAACAGTCCTGCCTGGTTCACAAAGGGCAACCTTAATTTTCTCTATGAGACATATACGCTGAGTCATTTGAAGGATGTGGACCAAGAAGAGTGGAGATACGGGGTCCTGAGGGAGAGAGGGAATGTACAGGAGTCAGAAACACTGGCAGCCAACGTGCTGGATCCACCACAGTTAGAGCGAGCATGTACTGTTAGAAAGAATGCAGACTCTTTATGGTTTTTGTTTTCTTTTTTTGTTGTTGTTGCAGCAGGTGCCAGAGGGGGAAGTAGACTTTTATGCAAGGGTGGCCGAGGCTTTTTTAGGGGGGCACAAATAAAGGAAACTACTCTGCTCCTCAAACCAGATACCTAAGAAGAATTTTCATAATCCATATGCATTTCTGTCTCTCTCAATTCTCCGTAGAGAACCTTAAATCCAAAAAACTATTATTACTCAAAAGCAGAGGCCCAAAATACCCACAATTACTATTTGGAACAACAAAATAACTATTTCAAAAATGAGATGCACACATTAAATCCAATTCACCATCCATCCATTTTCTGTACACGTTTATTCCTTTTCAGGGTCACGTGGGTCACTGGTGCCCATATCCAGCAGTCATTGTGCGAGGGGCGGGGTACACCCTGGACAGGTCGCAAGTCCATCACAGGGCCACACATAGAGACAAACGAGACACACAACCATTCACTCTCTCACTCACACCTAGGGACAATTTAGAGTTATCAATTAATCTAACAGTCATGTTTTTGGTGTGTGGGAGGAAGCCGGAGTACCCAGTGAGAACCCACCAATCCCTAGCAAATCATAAAGCAATCCACCATCCTAACCCTCCACCACAATAAACCATGCCTCCTACCTAACCGCAAAGCATTATGGGTCACCCTCATAACACAGCACCGTGACAGAGAGTGCTACCACAATTAAATTAGTTCCCCTAACTGACCGGCCAAAACTATATTAATATCTCAAATATACATCTAAACCAGAAAATAAAACTAAGCCTAACCTGAGTGAACTGTAAACAGTCACTAGAAGGAATTCTTCTAAATAATCTAAACTTTTTTTTTTTTGATTAACCCCATTATACACATCCTATATACAAGACCACACCCCTAACCAGTCTTGATCCCTCCTCCATTTCTCATCCTACTCTGCCTAACCCGCCCTTCTCTAAACTCTTCTCCCTTTCTATGAAGCACAGCACATGACAAACACTCAATGTACTGAGTTCTACTCAAACAGTACGCCTACACACACCGGAATAGGCCAGCCATATTCCACTACATTTTACAGCACATACAAATCAACAAGCTGTCTCCAACTGGATCAGCTGACTCCACCATGCACTTCCCTTAAAGATAGGACCCAGTGGCTCAGGACTGGACCTGATCTCCAGTGAGCATGCACTTCCTAAGGGATTTATCAACTCTGCAGAGCGAGGGTCCCACCTGCTGCCCGATATACTCCCATAACCTTACCCTAAACCTAACCTCACAGACCATACCTGACCCAAAGCCTAACCTAAACCCTATTGACACTTTAGTCCTAACCCCCAACCCACCAACAGCTATTTCCCCTCATGGGACTAGGCTTTGGTTTCCATAGGTGTGCATGCCAAAAATGGGAATACCTGCCCCCGCATTCAAGTTTGTATTTTTATCTTGATTAGGACTGTTTATTTCATTTCCAGACATTTTTATATGAACCCAAATTTCACTCAAAACAGTATTTTATTCACATATACATACATTTCCCCAAACCCATCGTACATTTTCCATCATTATAAATGCTGAGTAATGTTACAACCAGAGACTGGTTAATTAACCAGTTTAAATTTCTTTATTACTTATCAGCACCGTAAATCTTGAACTTCAGGAAGTTTTCAGTGGTTAACATTTAAAATCATTGCTTATTTAAACTATTTTTTCTAAACAAATTCTTATTTAATTTGTTTAATTTGTCTGATTTTCTATGAACGATGCATTTAGTATGAAATAGAATATTGAACCTTCCATTCTTCAGCTGAGAAAAAAATATATAACATGAAGTTGACTTTTCTAGTTGAGTTAAAAAAACATTAAACAAAGTGAAGCTTTATTAACTCGTATTTTTCTGAGATTAGATATGTTATGATCTGTGTTTCTTGTGTGTTTTTCTTGTTTCAAGTTCCCAGTGTTCCATGTGAAATGTCTTTTTTACCCTCTGTCGGCCTCCTCAGTGTTTATCCAGTCAGTCTGCTGCTCCCACCTGTTCCTCCTTGCCAATCTACACAGGTACCTTCACTTTCCCAACCACCTCTGCCCTTTATATTCAGTCTCTGTTGCTCTCACCAGGTCATCAGCGTGTCATCTTGGGGTCACCTGTGTATTTAATCTAAATCTTTTGATTGCATTTTGCTCCAAACCTCATCAGTTTATCCGACCAGTTGGTAAAATATGAAACTTTTGAAGAAAGACTGCATTTATAAGAAAATGAGTAAATGCGGCATTATGTAAAGTAAAATTTAAAAAAGGGATTTTCTTTTTACTCTCATCTGAGAAAGTAAAATTACATTAACAAGGTTAATCCTGATGGTTGTCATCTTTCAACACCAGTTTTCAGTTTTAATTAATTCTCTTAACATCCGTCAACAAGTTTTATTTGTGGCTTCATGCTGTGGAAAAGTCCAGACTTGCAACATTTCGTATGTTATGATTCATCTGTCCCTCTGTTACAAAAGTGCTGACAGGACAGAAGGGTTTTAAACACGAGGCTTAAAATTTGCTCAGATAAAGTAAGTGGTTTTCACTTCACTGAAAGAGCGTTTATGGTCAGTCATCAGGAACAAAGATCTAACATTGTTTACCTGTTTCTGGTGGTGAAGGGAGAGAAAGCTGAACCGCACAACAGGGAAAGTATTTTTGGGAGTCATAGCACAAGATTGCGTCACAAGCAGTGTTTTATTTCCTCACAGTAGATGCACGGTGTTTTAAACTCTGTGTGTGAGTCTCTTTGTGTGTGCGTGTGTGTGTCCTCAGCGATGAATATGTCAGTGTGTTTGTGTAAGAGAATGAAGAGCATGACTCAGCCGGAGGTAGGCAGGCGGCTCACGTTTCTGCTGCTTGGCAGGCAGCTCAGATAAGACCGAAGTGACCTGATCGTTCCGAGAGCCCCGGGCCTTACCTCCGCCAAAAACAAACGCGACCCACTCAGAGACCTTTATCTGCAAACCCTCAGCTCATATCAAACTTGTCTGATTGAATAGCAGCGTCAAACATTGGATGGATGTGTCGGGATTTGTGATTTTTTTTAAGTTAGTTTTTGCATTTATTGTTCACCATGTTTAGTTTTTGTTTTGTGTTCAGCCTGTTTCTGTTCCTCAGCTCCTGTTTGCCTACTTACACCTGTTCCCAGTCATCATTAGTGTCACATTTTCTCAATTTTCTCATCAGCCCCAGTTCATTTATTCTCCGGTCTTTCTCCCACTCAGCAGTAAGTCATTAGGTGCTTCACGCTGTGTCTGGTGTTCCTCCATATCTCCCTCGAGTTTCATTTTGTTGTCTTCTAGTTGTTGCTTCCACGCCAACCCTTTTGTTTAGTTTTTTTCTTTAATAAACCTTTTAGTTTTGTTCAAGCACCTTTTGTGTTTACATTTCTAGGTCCTGCAACACAAAACCTGACATGATGGATGTATGGATGGAAATATAAATTACATTTTTGAGATTAGAGTTTGTCTTGTTAATCCAGTCAGAATTTACTGCTAAGTCTCCAAATTGAAGGCATTCAAATCCTTATCTACAACATGCAACACATGAATACCTTTTCCACAATCCTCCTTTTAAAACTGTTACTTGAATTGTTTGTTTTTGGTTATTGAATAAAAATATGAGTTCTCAAATAACATAAGTTGCTTTTATGACTGTTCTACAGAACTGAATGGCACAGAAGTGGTAGTTTGAAGCTGCTGGCAGGGTCAGTGGGTAGATTAGTGACTCAAAATTGCTGTAGGGCTAAACGATTGTCGAGTCAATGTGTCAGACCTGTGATTGACAGGTATTCTGTCCTGAGACCATCCTGGCTCTGGTCTGGTGTCACCTGGTATTACTTTGATGGATGGATAGGAAAATAATGCAGTCAAGTATCTGGGACAAGCACTGCTTCAGTAAAGATGATAGTAGGTTTGCATTTGTGGAGGACACTTTTTTTTTTTCTGCTAAAGTTTCAGAATATTTTGGTTCCAAGTAGCAGATCTTCTTCTGCAGTGGTCAAAACTGTTCATCCCATTTTCTGCTCATTTGTTGTGACAGTGAATTCTGCAGTGTGTGTTTAAAAACAGTGGAAAGAAAAAGACAACTGATGTGTCAGGGCTGAAATACCTATATTTAAATAATTACTGTAAAAATAAAAACGGTGCATACCCTTCCACTTTGAGTCAAGTTTTCTCTTAATATTCTAAGAAAAAAATTTGTTGATGCAATTACACTATGTCTGTTAAATAGCATTGTTTTTGATTCTTTGTTTTTAACTTTATTGAAGAATATTGAACAAATTGTGTCTTTGAGATATTTCACTAAGAACAAAATGCCTTAAGACCTCATTTAAAATGAGTTCTTTATGTTCCCTGTGTGTGTTAACACAAAAGTGTTTCCCTTTAATTTAGGAGAATTTCAATAAGGTATGAAACAGCTCTTAAAACAATCGTTTGAAAATGCTTAAGAATTGAACAGAAAATAGCTAAAAGATCCCTCCCCCCAAAAAAATCTTTGGAAGACCTTTAGAAAGCCTTAAGAACAATTGATCCTGACTACAAGAAAGTCTGGCTCCTTGGAAACAAAATATTAAAATGAGAGATGAGTCGTGACTTTTGCACATTATGTATGCCCAATGTGAAGCAGGCCTGCAGGGAGTGTGCTTAGCATTGCAACTTGAAGCAGGGAGAAAAGGCTAGCACTGCAAAGTTCCTTAATTAGTGTATTTTTTCTTGTTTGTTTTGGGAATTTCCTTCGTTACTGTTTTATGATTCCGAAGTTCTGGCTGGTTGCTTTTGGCAGAGGCAAGGTGTTTCTCATTTATTACTGCTCAAATATTTGTCTGCTGGCTCAAGCTTCATCTGAAGTCTCATCAAAGGCATAACACCCAAGCAATCATTCCTTCAGAACTTAGAACAGGGCTGATTCTTAATGTTGTTTGTGGACATTAAGATGAAGGATTATTGTATCTGTGATCTAACTGAGTTTCCAACTTAGCCTCCAAATATCCCTGGATGTTGAGGTTCAGCCTTTGTTTTCACAATTCTAATCTAACAAGTCTAAATGAGAAATAAGTGAAGCATTAAACATGTTTTAAACCACACAAGACATTTTTCACATTTAGCAGGGGCCAATTGAATTAAAATGGTTTGATTCAAACACATTTCTTGTATGGTGGGTTCACATCAAAATAAAATCTAAGTTTTATTGTAAGTGGCAGTTATTGTGTATTTTCCCGGCATATAGTTTAATTCCATACAACAATCAAGAACACCAAAAAAACAGATGGATTTACTTAACCATGTTATGTTACCTGGTTCCACTTAACAGAAGTGAGTAAATTCAAAGCAACATACTCATGTTCTTTGGTTAGAAAATGGGTATGTTGCTTTGAATTTACTCAGTGGGTATGTTTTTGATGAGGGAATGACATTTTGACATGACAAAGAGTAGATTTTGCATAATCTCCCCCCCCCAACTTAAGGAAAACCTCCAGAGCATAAATATAACCTTTCAAATGATGTATATCATGTTTCATTGCTGCACTTTGCCTACAATATATTGTCAAAACAACATACCCAACCAGTTTTAGTCCTTGTGTAACTCAGCCGTGATCATAAATTTGTGGCAAATAAAATCACAATTTTTGGTAATACTTGTTTTAATCAATCCCATCTCATTTATTGGCATAAATGTCTATTTATGCCAAAAAATAGTAATGCTTGGAATGCTGTTCATATTGAACACGAAAAAAAAAATCAAATTAGAAGTTCACATTTACACCTGCAGCCAATTCTTTTTTATTTGTTTATTTATTTATTTATTTATTTGGGGGGGGGGGGGGCATTTGGGAGTATTCCACACAAGCTCAAAAGCCCCACACAAGCACAGGGAGAACATTCAATCCCTGCACAGAAAGGCTGCAGCTGACTTTCTTGCTGTGAGACGTCAGCATGAACTGCTGAACTTCTATGGAGCCCTTTTCACAGTCACCAATTATGTCCCAGCCTGTTATAAAATAATGACTACTTAATGTCCCTGCTGTCAAATTAAAGCCATATTTTCTTTCTGTAAACCACTTTCAAGTCCAGACCTCGTATTTGACAACATAAATTTTGACCAATTTACCAATTAGACTGCAGTCAATGGTTAATAACATTACTCTAATGCCCACGGTTGTTTCCTACAGATAACTGCTGCATTGCATAACTGTGTCAGACTTTTGTTTTTGAAAAAAAAAAAAGATGGAGACTGTCTGCAAATTACTGGATGTTGCTGCAGCTTTGACAGAAGCTATTTGGTAACAACACAAATCCAAAACTGTATCACTGTAATTAGAAATGTATTGAGAATTATTTTGTTTTGTTCATCTTCTACAACGCTCATAAAGGGTCTATAGGGGAAAGTAAAAACGACAGTTTACAGTAGGGGATCCTCTTATCTCTAAGGTTTCGGTGATAGGATCATTTTAAAAGAAATCATGCTGTTATCTGCTTGCACAAAGTCACACAAAGTCAAGCAGCATCAGATCTCTGAAACAAGTGGGGGAGAAGCTGCAAAGCCACAAGTCTGATAAAAATTTCACGCTATTATATGTTTGGGTGTCAGACATGTTTGCAACCTGTACCTGTATTAACCAACTGTTCTGCCTCCTTTTATTCAACTTCCTTTTTATCTGAATATAATTATGTGCAATAATATAAATATTAACACCCTCAGTTAATACTGTATGTTTCATTAATATGATACTTTATTAATCAGTCCTTTAAATAATTTGTTGTCCATATGATTCCTCTTTAAATCATGAGTCATGTCAGATTTTTACATGTATTTGGGAATGTTATTCTTTCACAGATCACACAGTGCTACTATATGAAAGGAATCTAATGTTTTCTACCCTTGGGTTGGCAGATAGCATCTGTTTTGTTGCTGTTAATCAGCTGCAGAAAGGACAAGCCCACACCTGCAAGAGAAGCTGATAAAACCTGTGTGCCGTACGTAACAGGGTTGTTGTTTGGGAAAAGGAAGAGTCATCTTTAAAGTGTGCTCAGGCTCAATTATGACGTACTTCCAGAGAACGCTGTGCCCACGTTGGGTGCACATATGGTTGAATCGCCCGTGCTTGTGATTTACTACAGCACTGTTAATGAATAATGCATGGCATTCAGCTGTGTTTGCATGTTCGGCAACACCCACTTAATCAAGAAGAGACAGTGAGACAGACAGCCGGCGTGAAGGGGAGAGATGATTGCAGCACAAATACATGACCCTTCAAAAACTTTTCCTAATGAATAAACACAAAAATTAGCTTTTATTCCCTGTTACGTGTCTGCTTATTTTCAAACTGAATTAACATTCATCCTTACAAATATTGATTGTTTAATCCACAAATCTGACAAAGGAAAAGTTCAAATATTTTAGTGCCTGTGACATACAAAGAAAACAGCTTTACAAATAAGAAACTTAGCATAATACACAGGATTTTACTCATTTTGACATAATTGTCACATTATTTTTTTACTTGGCTTTACAAAAGTGAAACAGGCAGTGACAACAAAAGGGAATTCTTTAAGAAAGAGAAACTTCTGATCTTTGTTTGTTGAAACAATATTATTTGAACTCTTCTTTTTCATCTCTCTCTCTCTGAAAGTGAACGATCTGAAGAAACATCACATTTTCCTCACCTGTCTGTGTTGTTAGCCATAGTAGCAATGCTCTGTATACATTCAGACATTCCCCTTTGACATCACTTCCTCTCACTTCACAAGCAAATATCTCAACAATGGTTCATCTCAGCGGCATGAAACATTGTTTTGCAATATTTTATCAAGGTTAGTTTTCCAAAAATGCATTCATATTTATTACAAAAAATTGATGTCACAGACACTTTAAAGTAGAATTTTGTGTAAATGTAATTTAAACAACCTCAGTTTGGGGGAAATTTATTAATTCTGAATAGGTTGTTTTATTTGACTTATTTTGAGATATTACCGTTAACATTAATGTTAATATCTCAAAATACATCAAATAAAAAAACTGGTCTTGTCTCTGCTTTGATTGGTCATTAGCTCAGTTTGTTCAAAATTAAACAGCAATTCTGCAAACTAAAGTAATTTGAAGAACAAACTACAACAAGTAAGATAGTATTGTTCATAACTATTCCACAGAAGCCCATTTTAAAAGCTCTGAACTATCTCTTTAATTGTATTTAACTTGTTAAGATGCTAACTAAATCTATGTGTACACCTGGTTTAAACAGCATAATAATATATAGGCTACAGACAGCTTGACCAGACTGGGTGAAAGGATCTATTGTTACTCTGATGTTCAAGTATTTGTTCGCTTCACTCCAAAACCTTTTAATTGTCATGTTTGTTCAGCACATTCAGCTTCAACGAAGTAAAAATAGTGTGGTTCCTGCAATCACCTGTCAGTTAATGATTATGAAAATTACAGTGTTTAGTCCATGTTGCAGCATCAGCCAAGCTTTAATTTAGCAACAAAGGGAGATTCAAATAAACATATTCTAATGTTTCAGCCAGCTGGAAAAGCTAAAAAGTGGATGGTTTTACTCTTTTAGCAGTAATTACCGCAAAGCCTCACAAGTAACAGAACGTCTGCATTTGTGCAAACCTGCAACACACTGAGAATCACACACAGCTTCCAGCATATATAATTATCAAGCAATCACGTCAATCATAGCTTTGAAAGTGTAAAGAAACACGAAGATCTAAAACGCCACAATTTGCTTGTAGCCCAGAAGAGAGAAAAATGAAAGAAAGAGGCAGTTAGAGCTGTGAGAGGGAAGAAAATGGAGTTACAGACAGAAAAGAAACCAAAAAAATTAAAAAGTGGTATATTTACAATCATCTCATATTAAAAGTAGCCCTTCTGATGAATAATTAATCTACTAGAAAATGTGGGGATTTGTGCTTCTGAAAGATAAAAAAAAGCAGGTGAATCTGTTTAAGAATGCTTTCAGAATAGATTTGAAGTTTTCTCTTAGTTGGAAAAGCTGAGGCTTATTTTTCTAACAACAAACTTGAGCGCAACGCTTGAATTCAGAAGAAATTACCGTCTTTAGCCACACTGGTGTTGTCTGCTTCTTTTAATAATGACAAGTTATCTAACAAAGTGCTCTGTAATCTGCGGAGCTGATGTGAACTGAGGCATAAGAAGTTGAACAGCGATGCTCCGGCTGTGTAATGACTCAGCTCACATTAGATCTTAGACAAAAGACGGGTTCTATCTGATAGATTCGCGAGCGCCACCAACCCTTCAAAACATCCTTTGAACTCAAACTCCTCACTTGCCCCTATATATTTAACTCTGAGGAGCCTGATGTTGCAAAATAACTTCAGTTTGACAGTAAAAAAAAACAAAAAAACAAACTTTTTTTTCATTCCTGCTCCTTTTCTTTTAATCTCTTCTGTCTCACTTTGCACGAGGAAGCCATAGAAAATACACAGGCAGACAATTAGTCTTTAACTTTTTGTTTTCTGCTCTTCCCTCCAAGATCATAAAGAGCTTTTGATTACTTATTTATACCTTGTTTTCATTAGATTTATAGATCATTTATGTAAGAGGACTCAAAATATCCTCTTTGAACCTAAGACTCAGTTGGGATTCGTAAGCAAAGTGGTAGCACGCACAACTGGATGCTTGTGTGTAATGCATGTTTTCAAATGTCTCAGTGGGGAATATCCATGTATAATCTTAAATGACACTTGTGTATGAAGGTTTATTTTTTTCCTTCTCGGTCCACACTTCTGAAACCAAACGCACATGAATTTGCTTGTGCCTTGTCTGCGCTGCATTCTCTGTGTAATTCTGGCACATTCTGAAGGAAGAAGAAAAAAATGCACAAAGAAAACTTATAAATCATTCATACACTTTTGGGATGCCCTATGAAAATGTGTGCATGATGAAATAAGTGAACAAAACTCTGTTTTCCTTTACAAGCTGCTTTTTTTTACGGTCATAAGTAGCTCAACAGATAGCGCTGGAGGATGGTAAAATATTAGGTTTGCTATATTATTACTATTGAATGGGCTCGTACAAGTATAATGATATCACAAACAAACTTTATCTATGTAATAGATTCCTTTATGAAGTGTATGTTGTACTGAACACTGTTTCTATGGGAACATATTGCCATCCCGTGCACATATTTTCCGTATATTCCCCTGAAGCCTTCTTTCTCTAAGTAAATATATTGAAGACATTTTCCAGGGTTGTTGCGATGGAGGTCAAAGGTGATCTCATCCGCAGTGCTCACATGATTACGGGTTCAAACAACACTACAGCTGCCTTTGAGCTGTCTGCCCACAAGTGCAAACTGTGCCATCACTTGGCCAAGTTGCAATAAAGGAGTCTGCAGAGAACGGAGCTAAATTTAGGAGCAGCAATATGTAGACCAGGTGGAACACACATGCCCTACCTAGCCAGCTCTGTTTGGCTGCATATCATTTCAACAGCAGTGGACCTGAATAGACTTTAGAGAAGCTGAACCAATAACCCACATGCTCCATGGCAGGGTCTAATCCTATTTTGACTTACATTGTGTAAGCAGCAATGTCAGCTAAAGCCTTTTGTTTTTGTTATATCAACAATATCAAAGTCCCCTCTGGTTTCTTTGTTAATACAGTGTACATAATTGGTAATATAATGACATCATTGTAGACACAGGGAGGAACAAAAAGATCATTCTCTATTAATTCATTTGGTGAACTATTATTTGAAGTTATGGTTTATTAATGTCTTTTATTGTCTAAATATTGTGCAAATTTATGCATCAGGGTCAAAACCTTCTCACCAGTTTTGAGACATTTAAGGGCTGGGGGGCTACAAAGACATAAGTCCCTTATAATGGCTGAATCATGTTGCAACTTAACTCTAATTTTACACATACAGCAGTAAAAGTGTCATATTATTTCCACAAATGAACATGCTAACAAATCATTTTAGGTTTAATATAGAGATACTGTAGAGGAAGACTTAATGAATTAAAAAAAACAGTCAAGTTACAAATAGTGGATCAATGGGAATGACTATTTAAAAAGACCCAACTTCCCCATTCTCCTGCTTGACTGATGTTATAGTTTGTGAGGGCAAAAATGTCATGATTTACCCTGTGTCTATTAGGATCTACAATTTAATATATTTTTAAATCAATTATCATTTCCTTTATTTATACAGGTTAGTCTTGTTCAAACACATTTAAATCAATAAAATCGTGAAACATATTAATACAGGAAAATACATTCAAACAAAAGCTACTTTAAAAGCAATGAAAAAAAATCAGAAAAAAGAGCAATACAAGCGTGATGTCCAGTTCTTTCAATAAAAGTTAAAACGTCTCAAAGGTAACAAGACTAGCGGCCCCTGGCGGCCCCCACTTTGAAAACCACTGGCCTACAACATTAGCAGTCTTAGCTGGATGTGTTTTCAAGTAAAAAGCTCATTACTGAGCTTTGAGTTCTGAAGTTTGAGTCACCGACACACTATGCCTCACATCAGACTCAGTTGCAAATCATTGTTCAACCTGGTTGCTCCCTCAGAGCAGGATGCCAGGACTTCACACTCCAGGATGGAGGCAGTTAGGGACACATGGAGGCCCATTTGGTGAACAGCCAGGCCCAGACTGGAGTCTGAGTCAAGCAGCAGGGCAACACACATCAAAAAGTCATTTGGTCATTAAGGAGACACATTACTGTGGTGGCAGGAATGTTGGTTTGATTTGCACCTTCATAATTTATATAGCTAATTCAGATCATAAGGCAACTATTTTGTTGATTTTAGGAGAGAATTTTAACCGAAAATCACAGAAACTAACAAAGCTTGACCTACAACCTGAGGAACAGACAGACACGATTGTTCAGTTTCAAACCCTGCATGCCCTGCAACTGCATTTAAATTGTCTAAATCTACACCAGTCCACACTAAACATGTGACTCGTGCACAATTAATTTTGCACAAACATGCTCATTTCAGGTGATGTGTGTCTCTGATACTGTCTTGTACATGGCATTGTTTGCTGTTTTATGAAAAAAGAAATGGTGCAAATGGGTTTTCCTGTAAGCAAGATTGAGGAAGTTTTAATTGAGCTGAAATTTCTGTGCAGAGTAAATGGAGAAAAACATGTTTACTGTTCCCAAGAAATGTCAATAATGTTTGAGCACCGGTTGGAAGTTGCAATTCCAAGCTGATAATGAGAATACTGGATGGGTCCAGTAGATTGACTCTTTGTATGCATATGCAAAGACCTGCTCATTTATTCATGTATTACACAAATTAAAGCTTTTTGTATTCTCAGCTTCTGTCTTTTTTTTCTGGCAGCATCTCTGTTTTTTTTTTTTTTTGCAGCCCCACCACCAAAATACCGTTTCTCATCATACCTTGCAAACACCTCATGTTATCTATATATAGATCCTGCTAATATTGCAGCAGTGTCTTGGCAACTAATGAATGTGTGTCAAAACCAAGTTTTTGCTCTTCATAATTAAATCAAAGAGGAATGCAGTTTGAAGCTCTGAAAGGTGAACTATAACATGTCAAGAAAATAAGAATTTTCTTATGAAATTTCCTGCAGTTCCCAGAGTGGGACCTCATTACGTTGACAGTCGGTATAGTGTGTGTGTGTGTGTGTGTGTGTGTGTGGAGGAAATAAAACTTGGGAAGGGAGGGATAGAAAATTTTCGTCTGCATCACACATACTGCAGGGCAAATTATGCGTGAGAAGGTGACTTTTGTTAGAAGCAAGACATATAAATTTTGTTAATAAAAAGTGTGCCATTAAAAAAGTTCCTTTTATCAGTGACTATTGTGCAAACAATCCCTGCTCTCCTTGAAATGTGTAATCCTTTTCCCCTTCACTTTAAGGTTTTATATTGTCTTCATTTCTCCAAGGTCATGTTGTCTAAAACATCCTAGATTTACATCCTATCTGTGATCACTGTGAGGTATCCCACGTCGCCACGGCAAAACTTGTAAATGTATGGAGTAGCAAGGTAATAAGGTTCATAACACGAAAACTAATTTTATTAAAATGGAAACAAACTCAGCCTCCAATTGTAACATGCTGCTTTGGGATGTTATGCAACAACCTTGCAAAGATCAGATATACCCATAAGGGATCTACAGCAAAATATTTTACAAGATCAGGCAAATCATTATTGAATATGTTGGAACGTCAGAGAATATGTTATTTTGAATCCCATTTGAGCTTTCTACGTGGTGAGGACACACAGACACCTGCTCAAAAGAGCAATACAAAAACATCAACTAGTATTCATTTATTCTGCTTTTACTTTCTTTGATTCAAGTGAAACAAAATACAATAACACAGTGGTCAGTGGTAGTAGCAAGGTCATGGGATTGCCAGACTATTTGTGCGCAGCATTCTTTACATGCTTGTGTGTTTTCAGCATGGCTTCTTTCACAGACAAAAAAAAAACACAAGTTAGGTTAATTGCTAACTTTAAATTGCCCCTAGGTGCAGGTGAGAGTGTGAATGTTTGTTTCCTTATCTTTATGTGGTCATGTCATGTCAAGGGTGTACCCTGTCTCTCCCACAATCTAGAAAAAGCAGGTAAAAGAAAATGGATGGATGGATGGATGGATAGATGGATGGATGGATAGACTTACAGATGGATAGATGGATGGATGGATTTCATATCAGCATTTAGCCATGTTTTGTTAAGAAATGAAAAGAAACATCATTTTTCACATGGTTTAAACCTTGTGTCTCCTAGATAAAAGCAGCATTTATTAACAATTTGTCACATTATGAGAAGATCTGGCCTTGCTCCTCTGTTTTATGTCATTTTCAGCTGCCCATGGAAACAGGCATCACAGGTAGGCCTTCATAATGAAAGTAATATTTTAAGAATTATAGCTTCTTTATCTTTGATGCACTGAAACCTTAACATCAATGATTTCTTAGGACTGCACCATAGTAAGGCTGATTTATGCTCTGTCAGATATTAGAGATCTGTTCATATAGTAGTGCTTTTGCACATGGATATTTTATACTCTAAAATCTAAAGCAGTCTGGGACCCCCCCAAGCTAATGGAGCTATCGAGCATATATGAATATATATATTATGGTCAAGCTGTAAGTCAAGCAGAGTTCAGCTGGTGTGCTCACTGAATGTGTGCATTTGTGACTGAAATACATTATTTTATTCAGTTAGCTACAACATGTTGGATATGTGTTAGTGTGTGTTTAAAATCATTACTTAAAAAAAAATTCACGACTCTCCCTGTAGTACCACAATGGTCCCACTAGGGGATCACTCTTGTTTAGTCCTCCTTACTGCAACACACAAAACATGCAATTAGAAAAAACACAACAAGAGCACAGTTGGCAAAGTCAATATATTTATTTTCATTTGATATTGGAGGAGTTGTAGGAGGAAGATTTGGTCCATTTCTGTTAACTGAGGAGAAGCACTATTTAACTTGTGGCAAAATGACCGCAACCTTTTCTAATAGAAAGTGTGGAAACTTATCTCTGGCCAAGAGCCGCCTGTGTCTCCTCGCTGTCTCCTGCATGCACAGAAATGTGCACAAAAACACCTTTCAACACGTTCTTTCACAATTTTTTATGGTTTTGTTTGACTATCTTAAGTTTTGTTGGAACCACTGGCTTACAGTTGATATCCTCAGCAAAGCAGGTGAAGCAAAATAAGAGCAGATTAGTTCAACCGTTTCCTCAAAACCTTAAAGTTCTGACAAATTACACAAGACTACATAGAACGGGTTTTCCAAGTGATAACAGACCTAAAAAAAAACCAAAAACATTATGCAACCACCTTGTTGAGAACAAATTTTGGCACCTTTTGTCTGTTGGAGCTTTTAGTTTGTTTGTTGATGTTTTCATCAGATTATACTATTCTGTTTTATTGCTGACATTTTTTGGAGGACACCAATAAAACAACCCAAATGTGAGCAACCATATATAGCTATAATGCGTTCAGTGAATCTATTGAACTCTTTATCCGTCTGCCCCAGAATTTTACATTAGAAATGCAAATGTGGCCTCTCTCCCACACAGGACAAAAAAAAAAAAAAGAAAAACCCAAATTTGACCGGGGCGGGGTCAGTGTAAGTGGGTGGGAACAGACGCAAGTTTTCAACTGCCAAAGTCCATTCCCCTGGCAGGAAACAAGGAAATAACCTTGGGGGGGAGCACAGTTGGCTGCTGTCCTACAGGGAACGTGCTTTTTTTTATTTTGGAGGCGGAAATCAAATGAAACGAGGTTTGTTGGCGCGCACAGATTCGTCAGGTTTTGTTCATGATTTAATGATAAGACTGTGAGGATCAGGTGCATAAGTGTTTTTTTTTTATTATTACTCTTTTGTGGTTGCCAATTGATAAATCTGATCCGCGCAGGAAAAACCTCCCTCTCTTCATCAGGAGCGCCCGCCCCGTTCTGCGGAGCGATAGATTGATTATTGTCTCCAGGATTTAGTGTGGAAAAAGCCAGAGCTGCTCCCCCAGTCTGTAAAGAGGAGGGAAATCACCGAGGACTTTTTCATTTTTATTTTTACACCTCGGACCTTGTAAGTCGTTTTGTCTTTAACCGGGGATTCAAAAAATTACGCGCATAGGACTTGTTTTTTTTTTTCTGAGGAGGAGGCTGCTGGGTCGCCTCCTCCTCCTCCTCCTCCGCAGTCTCGGATGCGTAGTAAAGAGCGGAGGAGTGGGTTGGGTCGCCTTGGAGCCGTGCATACGCACACATCGTCATCGATAAAAGCAGGATAGGTGAGGGTGAAGGCGAGCGGAAGCATCATCAGAAGCTTTTTTCTCACAAAAAAAAAAAGAAAAAAAAAAAAGTCCCACACCGGAAAGCCGCGCCGGACTCTCAGCTCTGGATTAGTCACTCTACATACAACAGCTTCATCATTTCCCTCCCCTCCTGGGAGAGTCGCACACCTTCTCTATCCTTCAACCCCACCGTTCAGGACTTGGCTGCATAAATCTGCTCCTCATCTTGAGCGAGGAAAAGAGGGGGTTACATCTGCGGAGCAACACATTGCCTACAATGGCAACCGGTGCGCTACTTCTTGTCTGTGCGCTGCTTGGTAAGTCTGATGAGGAGAGGAGATGGAAAAGAAAAAAATATTTTAGGTTGTTTCTCTTCCTAATGTAATTATTATCAGTATTGTCATTTCTGGCGCAATATTTGACAGCACCTGACTGTATGAGACAAGATGTAGCTGGGAGAGCAATAGTCATCATGAGTCAGGTGGAAGCAGGGCGCATCTATGATTTCATAATAACAGATGCCCGTGGACAGCTGTGTGTGTGTGTGTGTGTGTGTGGTGAAGTAGGTTAATGTGATAAAAGCTTAAATTAACTCTATATCATTGGACCTGATCATAGAAACAACCTACTGCTGTTTGAACCAGACCCATATAGAAATGCACTGTATACATACAGACACTGATGACACATCAGCAACATGCTCTGATGAAGTAACTCACTCTTCAGGTGTTCAAATGTCAAGACATTTGCCTCTTCTCTGTAATTTACCAGATTTCAGACAGACACAAGTTGGAGCAGGCACATCCAGATGACACACTGAGCTCTTACTAACACACACTCTCACTCACACACACACACATATATATCCTGCATGCAGAGCTGTCCCAAACAAACACCAGATGGCTTTTCTATGTTCCTGGATGGGATGGCAGAGACAAGGGGAGTGGGGGTGTATGTGGAAGTGGATGTAGGCCTGCTGGATGCCCCCCCCCCCCCTCCACTGAGCCAAGAGGATTACTCTGCACCTCGCCTCGAGTCAACTTTTAGCAAGTGGGTTGTCACTGGGGCGAAGGCGCGAAAAGTTTCATCCTTTGCGAAATGTGTTGTTTCTTTTTTAGAGATCTAATCTGGAGCAAGCGAGCTGGGGGAAGAAAATGACTTCTGTGTGTTACATAATCATGAATCCATGAGAATCATGAGGTGGGAAAAAGACAGCTCAGGTGTTAGGATGATGGATTTGCCTAAAATGGGATGTATGTGGATATTGCAAGGTTTCTCATAAATTCTGGACATTGTACGACATGGCAACTACAAAAGCTGTCTTTTTAAGCAAATGCCTTTTTTTCTGTAATAGCATGAAATGTTTTTTTTTGTATTGCTCTTACATTGTTTAAACTATGTTCCACAATAGCATCTAGTCCACCATTTTCTACCAATTCTGTTCATTTCACACTTTATTTTATATCTCCGATCATCAACCCAATGTGTCAGGGTCCCCTCTCCCCACCCCCCCCACCCCCCCCCACCCCCGTCTGAGATCTGCTGGTATCAGCTACACCATTTAAATGCATATTATTTAACAATGAAAACAACTCCTATTTGCAACCCTAAAGCAACAGATCAGATCGTTGAAGGTGGGGTTCTGTGAAAAGGTTCAAAACAATCAGTATCTTGTTTTTGATAGCTCTTCTTGTGTGTGGAGACAGACATTCATGTCGACTAGTTAATACTCTGAACAAAGAACATACTAAAGTGGATTGCTGCTGTCTTAAAACCACAAAGGTCTCTCAAACGTATTGTTTGCAAGGCAAGCTCTGTGTAAACAATATTTTACAAATCTTTCAACGGCTCTAAATTTAAGAGCAAATAGCAGCATCAGCAGCTAGCTGTAGCCCCATGTGATGCAGTGTGAAATAGGGGTGGATAGTACTGGGAATTTTGGTACCAATCTGATACCAAGTGCTAGTATTGCCGATTCCAATGTCATGTTAATTGAGTACTTTTGTGATTTTGTCTTTAGCTAGTCAATTATGAATAAACTTTGATAACCCTAGTGTCGATACCCAATCTGCCGACCAGAAGTAGAACCAATATGAATAAACACAGCTCCGGTTTCCATCTCTCTTTTGAAACACTGTGATGAACTTGCGACCCCTCTCACTGTGACTGCTGGATATGGGCACTAGTGACCCTGAAAGAAAGAAGCGGATATAGATAATGGATGGATGGATATTTTGAGACTCCAGTAACTCACTTTGATTTTAGCCCCAGTCGAACTTCAATCTGGTCAGAAACTATTTCTTCAAACTGAGGTCATTCAAAAAAAAACTATCAGGTAAGATATTGATAACTCATAACCTTTCCACAGAATCACACTTAAAAAATGTTGCAACTAACCTTTTAAAGTCATGACGTGTGCTTCATAATATTGAGTGTTTAAGGTCTAACCAGTTAATGACTAAAATTAGACTTAAAAAAGCTCTTGTTTGGTGTCATTGGTATTATACTCAGTACTTTGCAGTATTATACCATTGTTTATCCATCACAGTTTGTATGCACAGGCTTCAGTGCTAAGAGAGACGCAATCAAGCCTGTCTTTGTGTGATCAGCTGTCTGATTTTATTTCTGCCATGTGCCAGGCAGCACACAAGTTTGCATTTGAATTAGTCTGCTAAAAAAATGAATAAAACGAAGGCGGCTGACAGCTGTGGTAGATGGAAACAGTATCCGTCATTGTTAAACCCATAGGTGCCACCTGCAAGTTTTTATTGTATTTTATTTATTTTATTTATTTATTTTTTGTTTTGGCAGGTAAATCTTATTTTGGGGGTTATTTATGCTGCTGAGTTTGCAACCAGGTGCGAGTGAGTGCGCGTGCGTGTGTTTATTTGTGCCACCAGAGTATATGATATAAAGCATATAAAAGGAGTCGCCTGAAGGAACGAATGGTTATTAGCTTTACAAACAGGATGTCTTTTCTCTCCCCCACAGAGAGGGAGAGAGATGTCACGCTTTTAGTGTGTGTCTTTTGTGTGAGAGTATGTTTGGAATGGGTAGCCAACCTAAAGTCTCAGTTTATATAACTAAATTGAAAGTCTAAAATGTGTGGCAGGCTACTTTAACTGTTAAATGCCTCAGTGCCTTCTATTTATTTGGCTGGCGGGAAAGCAGCCAGCAGTCGCCTGGGTTCTGATGAGCTGCCACTGGTCCTGTTTATCAGCTGGTCTGAGAGCAGCTTCGTGCTTCGCAGACAGAAATCTCGAAGATTGTGTCTGACACGTTTTGCCACCTGCATTTGTAACGATGTGCCATTTTATACTGTATATACGCTGTGATTAGCTCTGCCAGCTTGTTTTTGCACAATTCTGGATATGTTTCAAATGGATTTACATAAACCGTAGTGAGAGAGCTGTAAGTAAAGAAAGTGAGTGTTACATGTTCATATGTGGGCTCTCACAGCTGGTGTGAAAAAAAAAAACCTTTAAAAATGACATAACGAGTATACCTAAAACAACAAATATCAATCATAAGTAGTTAAACAGAAGGTAACTGGATGGCTCCTTTTGCTGACATGTTTCGTTTTTCAGCCAGTCAGGCTGATATATTGTATAAAAAGCCTGTGGTGTTTGAATAGGCTCTGACAGTTCATGCCGCTGCAGAGGTGCATTATAGCCCACATCTGCAAGTCGCTTTAGGTGCAACGGCATCCAGAACTTAAATGCTCCAAGAAATTTTTCAAGGAGCTTAGATTATGGAAAATGATAAATGGTAAATGAACTGTACTTGCATAGAATACTCTACACTTTACACTACAATCTGTGCCCTCATTTACCCATCGACACACATCCATTCAGCACTCTGCTGTTTTTCTACAGAGATAATATAGATAAATCACTCTATAGAGACGAATCAATGTTTTAAATCACACTCAAACACTGATGGGACACACATCAATGGGAGTGGGGTTCAGCGTCTTACCCAAGGACACTTCGATGTGTGACACTGCAGGGGAATTGAACCACCAACTCTCTCCTAACCGCTCAGCCACATCTGCCCCCCGCACTATTTGTGGGTCTGCAGCAAATTGACATGACGCGACCTGTCAATCAATCGTGTGGGTTTGTCAGCAACTGACCAATCAGCAGCCGCATTTTGTC
>JARVGW010000136.1:15888226-15904165 GCA_031762495.1 Anablepsoides rubrolineatus
CCCCCCCCCCCCCCCCCCCCCCCCCCCCTCACACCCGCCGCCCCCTCTTGGGAATTTGTTCGCTCCTCCCCCTTCTGCTAGAGAGCGGCAATGACTGGCTGGAGAGAGGACTCCACTTTTACTCCTCCAGACACACCAACACCCACGGCACTTTGAGCTGCTGTCCCTACGCTACCCTGCTCAGTGCTCGATCCTCCACCCGAGCAGAGCCCACGCTGGAGGGATGCACACCAGGCGCTGTAACTATGGCGACCGCTCCCCACTCGCCGATCCACATGCAGTGACAAACGCTCTGCTGGGTGCTCACACTCAGGCTATAGACACGACGAGCACACCTAACTGTGTCTGCGTGCATCTTTAACATTATATTCCTTCGGCCAGTGATGAGCGCACTTTGCTGTTATGGCTTCACAAATGAGCCTCTCTTTTGCTTTACAAAAAATAAAAAAATAAAATAAAAAAGGTGGATGTTGTGTATCCTAATTGCCTATTCATAAATGCATGAATTTACCCACTCATGACTTTGACAGCTCGAGAGACAAAATGACAGACAATAGCCGGAAAAAAAATCTGTTTGAAGTAGACTAATTAATACTTAATTACTTTCGTTTCCAATCTGCAGCTTTATGTGCAAACGTTGGGGCTGATAGCAAGTTGCCAATCATGCAAAAACTAACAACTGTACATTAAGTCGATGCAGCTGTCAGGCCTAATTGTACACAAGCTTAAGATGGATAATGACTGAAGATAGCTGTGTGCTATTGTAGTCCCACTTTGCTTTACAAAAAAACAAAACAACGTTTTCATGCCTGTTCATGATAAAATATAGATTGTTGAGGTTTATTATTTTCTTTTTTCGTTTCGTTGTGGTTTGGTTGTTCATTGATTTGTGACTGTTTTCTCATTCAGACTCGGTGGGGGGATGAGTGCATAGAAGGTGGGGGTCAGGGCAGTTATGACTGAGGGGGGTTGGGGAGACGAGGTTAGTAGGGTAGCAGGTGTCCACAAAGAGTTAATGGACTAAGTAAGGGGTGTAGCTGTAGGCCATTAATGTACTCTGTGTGTGTGTGTGTGTGTGTGTGTGTGTGTGTGTGTGTGTGTGTGTGTGTTCAGATATATGGGGTCATATGAAAGGAAGAGTCTGATTTTCTTTGTTGCCTGGTCTTTGTTTCCCCCGCAGGTCTGAAAATGATAGTTCAGATCATTTGAAGTGGGGTTCTGCAGAAACCTTATAAACAGTTAATATCTTATCTGTTGTAGATAGCTCTTTGAATAACCTCAGTTCAGAAAAAAAAAGTTCAATTCTGACCAGATGAAAGAACTAATACGTAGTTTGAATGTAGTCAAGATCAAAGTGTGCTACTGTGATGAAACAACTTCAGTCTCAAAGGTTTTATAGCAGTTTATAAGAAATCTGGTTTATAAGCATTTAAATTTCCAGTAGTTTCACATCATATTACACTATTATTTAGAAAAAAAATAATTGGTTATTTGCAAAAATATGTGCGGATAGCTGTAGAATTTTGAAGAGCAATGCTTTAACATTTATGATGTAATTAATGTGTAATGTTGTGTAAAATAAATAAAATATCAATCACATAAAACCTAATAAAAAAGTGATTGGTTCTAAGCGTTGTTTCATATCCTATTGAATTTTGTTCATTACAGCCTTTATTTTGTGTACATGTTATTGCAGAGCCTGTTTGTATTATCTATGATTTATAAAGTAAATAAAGTGATTAGAAAGACTGGGACCATTTCAGCTACATTCAAACCTTGTTTTTACTACAGTTTCTTTGTCTCATTCTTTTGAATTATTCATATACAATATGGTTAGTACGGAGCTGTCTTGACACACACGTTTTTTTTCGATTTTAATTAAGTTTATATGTCAAGATGTTTCGCTGGCTGTGGCGTATGTGACTATGGTGCAGTAACCAAGTTTCAGCTCTGCACAGACTCTCCCTGTTGACTTTTTTTTTTGCTGCAGTGCTCCAAAGTTAGACAGCATCCAGTATTCTTATAAAAGTCCAAGATAAGCATGTTCAAATTTGTTATTCTGGGACAGAGTTTTAGAGTAAGCATATATGTGATTTTAACCAGATATTTTCATTTACCATAACTTTATGTTGAATGATACTATTATAACACATTAGACAACATTCTGTAAATTGTTTGATTTTCAAGATGAGCTGGAGGAATTCATTTATTTCACTAATGAGTGTTGATCAAATGTGCGTGCTTAATGTTATTTAAGAGGATCAGAGGGGTCCTTGTGACTCTGAAGCTCTCTTTTTATTGTGGTTAAACTGGAAGGCATAGCAGCTGAGGGTGTAGGAGGGAGGATGAAGAGGCAGCTGTTCTGCAGGGAAGGATGGAATATGATCTGGTCTTTGCTGTTGACACAGTCAGAAAAAACGCTACTAGCACAAGAATATCAGAGCAGAAAAACTCAGCCTGAACACTGAAAAAAAAAGCCCAAAAACAACTTCCAGCTAAGAGGGCAAAGCCCCCTTTATGACATTAACTTGCAGTGGCTTTTCAGACCTCCAGTAATCAGAAACCCATAAACACAGAAGTGTGATTTAGTCTCGGAAACCTTGCCCAGTTCTTCAGTCCTGGTTCCACCAGCTGTTATGAGCAAAACCACAGGAGGGGTCATGACTGTTGTGGCCCAAGGGGGAGCCTTAAATCATAACTAGTTAGCATAGTGAGAGCATAGTGAGAGCACTGGCAGAGTGTGAACCATGCAGGTGGGATTTGCAGCATCAGGCAAAACGTTTGAGACTTAGATTTGAGTGACAGAAATGGAAATTTACAGCTTGACACAAATCTGTTTTCAAAAATCGACTTAGCTGAGAAGTATTTAAAAGCCACAATACTTGCATTATCTGCATATTGTGTGAGAACTCTGCAAAAATGAGTGCGACATCTCCAATAATGGGAAAACAAGTGTGAGGGGCTTTTTAACACAGAGTTATCTGACTTATTTTTGGAGCGTGGCAACTGTGTGCATCAGCTGTGGGGGCGAGGGTGGGTGTGAGTGGGAGTGTTAATATGTATTCTGTTTACATCATGCTTCGTAATTCTGATGTGCAAATGAGCTTTTACTTCTGAGAGAGGACTGGTGCTGAAGAGAAGTCGCTGCTATGGATCCAGTGATTATTCCCTCTGACCAACTGGTGGTCTTTCTTTTATGTCGCCTTTTAGTATTGACTCCACTCTGCTGGATCCTCAATTCTCTGCTCTTGTAGTAATTGGAGGAGTCTTCTTTTTTTTTTCTCCCCCCACCATAGATTAAATATAAAAGCTTTACTGAAGTCTGATAAGTGAAGGGTATTTTAAGTGCTGTATCATTAATAAGAGCTTCATTCATTGGCTAAACTCACTCCTTCAATGGTTCTTTTGAAAATGACTGCAAAAATTAAAACCCTATTACATCTCAAAGAGGTGTAATAGGGATTACGGTATTTCTATCCAACTGAAGTTTCTCTCTTCAGCTCCACATGTTGTTAAAATATCAAAAAGACTACTCCATTATACAATTCTAGTTTATATTTATTAAGAGTCTGTGGTCAGCTGGCTGAAGATAAATGGTTTTATTGGAAGGTTTTCTTTCCATGTGTTCTTGTACTTCCTGTTTTAATATAGCACACAAAAAATAACTCAAGCATCCATCCATTTTCTGTACACACTTATTCCTTTCAGGGTCTCTGGTGCCCATATCCAGCAGTCACATTGCGAGGGGCGGGGTACACCCTGGACAGGTCACAGAGACACATAGAGACAATTTAGAGTTATCAATTAATCTAACAGGTTAATGTTTTTGGTCTGTGGGAGGAAGCTGGAGTACCTGGAGAGAATATATATATATACACATACACAATATAATAACTCAAGCAGAGATATTAAAAATTAACTTGGATTGATCTGAAGGTTCTTGCACACCAAAGAAGAAATAGTTACATTGAGCCGTACTGTTGTGTCTCCTCTATTTTTGAAAAAAAAAAGAAGAAAAAACAGTCATTGAACATTACACGACAAGATCCAACTGCTGTCTTTAACCCAAGCTGGTTTGACGTAAACACAACAAGGCGTAAATCTGTTGGTCAGAAAGCATTGGTACCATGCAGACATATTTTGAAGCAACATTGTGAAAAGGCCCAAAGTGGACAAAGTATGGTTATAAATCCTTTTTTTTTACATTTACATTGTTCAGTTGTGGTCTTTATAAAGTGGAACTATAATGCTTCAGTCTGAATTCATCATTATTGTAGCACCACAGGCCCCTCTTTCACCCCTGTTCTGTAACTCGTCTGAGAACGACTCGTTTTGGTGCTGTCTCTTTAAATGAAAATGAGCCTCCCCAAGGTGGGTGTTACACTCCACCTCGTTCGTCCGTTTTAGTAGTTTGATAGCAGAGATATGATTACCTAGCGGCGCAGAAACCTCCATTTACAAATTGATTATAATATGTTAACAATGAAAGACTTGTCCATCCAGCCTTACATGTTGGAGCCAGAGTCTGACCCACAGGGAAACTAGAATGAAGATGACGAATCCACAGAACTGCACTCACAAAATTAATAAGTAGGAAATCTGTGACCTTGTTTAGAAGTTCCACAGCAAATATTGTGAAGTTATTGTTCAAAATGCATATTATGGAACATGATATGACCCAAGAATAAAGATATCAACGCAGCACTGGGAGCAGCTAAGTCATCTTTTCTGCACTCCCTGAGACTCTAAGTACACAGCAAAATGCATTTAAGACAGTGGGATTTGCATGATATAACAGGTGATTGTTTAAACTTAGGTAGTTTAAGGCTGTTGTAAGCAGCTGCTTAACTTAGCATTGTATAGCACATTGACAGGAAACATGGTAAAATTAGATATACTGACTTTCTCAAGCTGCAGTGAACCCAGCTGTTGACTTTGAGCACTAATTTCCTCAAGTCTTTTCATCATGTGAAGCTGTGCACGAAATACTCCTGTTCTTCAAACTAAGATTTTCACAGAGGTAGTTGTTTATCTCAGTCAGAGCTAAACCACCTGGCTGTAGTTTTTTTTCCCCCAGCACATTTAGCACATTGTCTTGGAAGCAACAGCAAGGAAAGAAAAGAGAATAAGTGTCTCGTTTGCAAAAGAACGAGTGCAGCAAATAGAGTAAACGTGGACACTACTGTAGCTCGATATGGAGAAGGCACACAATAATGCACTGTACAAGTACTTCTGATCCATTTTAGGTCCTCTAACGCCGTTTCCCACATTTCAAAGCTTTCAAAAGCACAAAGACAAGCCCGTCTGCTCGTATACAAAAGCTCCCTCGGTAGACTTGCGCCTTCATGTAACTATTTTCATTTTAGAATAATTCAGTACAGAAAACAGACATCACATATGTTTCCTCAAGATGAACAGTGGCACACGTTATGAGAACTTCTATGATCACTCCCTGGAGCTACATCTTACTCTGTTGTTCTGATTAGAGCTGCGTGGGTGTAATGGGCAGTTGTAACTGTTTGTCAGCTGCTGGAGTGACCAGCCGGCCTGCCTTGCTGGCCGCTAATGGAAAACAACACTTAGTCTCTCTTTTTAACCATTCCTTTTTTTTCCTGTCGCTCTCCCTGTCACACCTGTTTCTCAGCTGCAGCTCGTGTACACCCTTAAAATTAATTTCGCTTTTCTTGCCAGTTCAGGAGAAATGCATTTAAAAGAATACATTTAATAAATTAGGCAGGCAGTATGGGATTTGTTGGCGATCTTAAAGCTGGTAAAAGGGTCAGAGGTCATTAATAACAGCCCTGCTACAATGATTTCTACATTCTGACGCAGATGGTGATTATCACTGCGGGAAGGACGAGGACTGGAAAAGCAAAGAGAGAGAGCGAGGATGCAGACTGAATTGTAATGTTTGATGCTGTCCTGAGTCCTTCAAGGAGCCAAAAACACTCTGAAAGAGCTACAGGGATAAGCCAGAGGGGATTCTCACAAATTCATTATATGGCTTACATTAAGGCATGATCACTCGGTCCCATGTACAAAAAATGATGAGCTCACCTTCCTCTTTAAAGATAACATGAGCCGTTTGAGTCTCTGAAAGCTCTTTTCTCCATCATTCATGC
This sequence comes from Anablepsoides rubrolineatus, assembly GCA_031762495.1. NCBI lineage: Eukaryota > Metazoa > Chordata > Actinopteri > Cyprinodontiformes > Rivulidae > Anablepsoides > Anablepsoides rubrolineatus. Next base: position 15,894,349 of record JARVGW010000136.1, read on the forward strand.
ATTAGTGGCACAAAAATCACTTGTTATGTCAACAGGGATAATGCGCGTGTGGGATTACAAAAAAAGCAATTCTGATTTTGTGAAACAAAGTTCTTGGAAAGAGGCACAGTTTCTTTATTTTTTTTTAGCTCAAACTGTTTCAATACGTAAACCTTCCATGAAAATCTCTTCTTTACCTTCATGTCTTCAGTTTCCTCTCATCCTGGATTTTTTTCTGTCTCCTTTTAGGACTCTTCCTCTTTCTGGTAATGATGTTAACGGGGTCAAATGCTTTTGGTGGCCTGAAGGGAGCGAGATGAAGGATGGGTTTTGGAGACTTTTTAACCAGTGCTGGAGGTGTACAGAGAGAACAACTCTGATGCTCTTGCTCTCCGAAACACAGATGTGCAGAATATAAGTCGGTCGCTTGCTTGTATATATTCACTTAATTCAGTGCATTTTAGTCATGTTCGGGTTGCTGGAGGTACCTGTCTCTTTCTTGGTGGCTTCCTGCTGTTTTCCTTTCTCCTATCATGCAGCTTTTTGTTCTCCTTGTCGTTACCTTGCTATCACAAGACTACAGATCTGGTTCACAAGTTAGAATTTCTCTTGGGGCATTTTGTCATTTTTATATATCTATATTTATATTTTTCATTTATAAGTCACTAAATGAACTTATTTCAGTGGCATTCTTCTTCTTGACAGCTTTCTGTGACAGCCTGTTGCTGATAATTCAAACAGTCACTGATCATACCCTTTAAAAAATGTAATTGAACTCAAAGCAGTTCCTTTTCTTAGAGTTTGCTCATGTAGCAAACTGCAGACTCAACAGGGTTCACACATTAAATCAATCTTTCTCTGTATTATCAAATATTTATGGCTAAATAAAGAATGAGTTAATCATCGGAGCAAAAAAAAACACTTTTGTGAATAATTTAGCACTGTAAAACTCAAATAAGGCTGAAATAATGTGTTTTCACAGCACTGTATTGCATCTATAAGAGAAAAATGCTGAAAAAATAGCATTTTGTGTATGCAGTGCAATAGAATCTATGGCATAAATTCACAACAATAGGCGCCCTTTATTCATTATCACAAAATGTGAGATCAGAAAGTTCTTCTATTTGACAATTTCCTAAAGGTGTTTTATTTGTAAAAAGTTATGTTTTAAATGCCTTTATTTGTAAAGATGGTTTTAAATGACTTTCATTTATTATCTGTGGTGCTGTCCCAAAAATCTCAATTTTTGCAACTTGTATGACATGCTAATTGACCTCGAAGACTGGGATTTCTTCAGATAGATCCTAAACCTGAAAGTTAATATTGGTCTAGTCAAATTGGTTGCATGTAGGTGTGTGTGTGTGTGTGTGTTTTAATACTAATGGGCTAAGTGCAATGATGAAGAGTAAAATGTGTCAAAAGTAGCATGTCCTGTTAAATTTTAAACCATCCATATAAGCTTTGCCCTCAGTTATATGTAACACACATTATTCTGGTAAAAGAAGCAACAACAAAAAAATACATATATTATTTCTGCTGGAAGCATCTATTTGGGCTTGGCTGTGTTCAAGCCATAGGATTTAAAAATAAGCAATTTCTCTCAAACTTTAGATTGTTTAAATAGCTGTGTACATCAGATGATATAGTAATAAACCAGAACCTTTCCACTAGGGCTGTAAGAAAATATCCATACACTGAAATATTGCAATTTTTAATTTCCCAATACTGCATCGATTCTCAAAAGCACTGTATTAATTTTTAATTAAGGCTTAATGGGTGGATGTTATGAGAAGAAATGCAGGCATACAAATGCAGTTCTCACTATTGTTTGTGATTTATATTATATTTATTTGATTTGATTGCATAAAAATAAACTGAATTTGATCAGATTGTATGCATGTAATGCATGTTTGCTCTTTATTCTGAGATTTTAAATAGAATCATTTGGAAAAAAATGAAATACATTGCCTTGCTTAGAGTATCACAATATATTGCGGTATACAGTATCATATTGTGACCCCTGTGTCGAGATACTGTATACATCATATCACCAAATTCTTGTAAACACACAATCTTATCTTCCACAAACCAGTCAGTGGCTAGCCTGAACACAGCCAAGACCAAATTTCTTCAGTCTCAAAAATGTCATTGTGGTTCATGCAAACATCGTTTCTAAGAGTTTTTATCAATTTTACATCACAAGTTTTTATTCTTATTCATTTTACCTGTGTATAAAAGTTTGTTTGTAAACAACTAACACAAGCAGCAGCTGGCTCTGGCAAAGCTGAGTGGATGGATAGCTTGAATCTCCAGGTTAGGATGTCTCTCCACAGCAGTGAATATCCTCTATATTGCTTACACCCCGCAGTGATTTTATTACACACCTTTCCAGGTGTGTAATTATCATGTGTCATAGAGGAGTGATGATGTGGGGTAGAGGCATGTTTCGATGCTGTTTCCACTGAGAATAAGACACTGGCCACAAATGATTGGATTAGTGTTTAACCCCCACTTTCCACTTAGCTTAATCCGCTTTGCAGCTTTGTGTGTGTGTGTGTGTGTGTGTGTATTTGAAATCATTTACTCCCCTTTCTCTCCACGCTCCAGCTGATGAACACGGAGGACAGCTTGTTCGTGGTCACTCACCATCGTTTTTCATTGGACACATGCTTCCTGTACGGTCGTGTGGGAAGCAAACTGGCGGCTTCGTGAGAGATGAGAGATGAGGTGGGAGGTGGGGGGGGGGGGGCAGAGCAAGAGAGAATGGAGAGGCAGGGAGGAAGAGAAAAGGTAGCAAGAACAAGAGATGTGCGGCGAGCAGAGATGGAGATGAGCGTTAATAATAGACGATCTTGTGCCTGGTTGTACAAACACAGGGCACTCGCAGATCAAAACAGAGCAGCCCGAGGTGAAAAAGTGGGGAGGTTGTGGGATTATAGTGGAAGGGTGGTGGGATAGAGCGATCTGCTGAACGTCTGCAGGGGTTTGGTGTGTCAGTGTCATCCTTTCTGTACAGCCCGCACAGCGATGGGCACTTTGAAGTTCCACAGAGCTGCTTAAATCCTGCCTGAAAAGATGCAGGGAACCGCAAGGCAAAGGAAAGCGACAGGAATATGCGGGTGGCGGTGCTGTGTGTGTGTGTGTGTGTGGGGTGGGGGTGTTGAGGAGGGGCAAGACGGAATGGAAAAGGATTGATGGTGGGTGAAACATAGAGGAAGGGAGTGAGAGTAATCAGAAGTAAGGAGGCTTGTTTCAAGCAGATGACAGGAAACAGGCAAGCAGAGGAAAGCTCTTAGTGCACCAACACAGTATGAGTAATACTTTTTTTTGACTGTGATTTATGAGTAATATGTTTTCAGCAGGTCTTGAAGAAAAATTGCAACATGAGAAGCAGTAAGGTAGCAGAACAGTTGGGAGCTGATCTGAGTTGGGAGTGGGTAGACTGGTTGTCGCCAGATTAGCAAACTGCTAGCAGACTAAAGGAAAAGAGGCGACCAAGGTCTGACTCAGTATTGATGGGTTCTTTTTTGCCTGCTTCTTCTTATGACATATAGAGTCAGACAGCTGGGTTGCTTTAAAGCAGTTTCCACATCATGACTGTGTGCTGTTTGCTCACACTGGAGGGATTTTCTGTTACCTGACTTTATGACAGCACAAGTCATATATGAGCAATCAGTATCTTACTTGATGTAGATAGGTCCAATATGATTGTTAAAGTGGGGTATTTTATATTTTCCAGGCATATAGTTCAATTCTATACAACAATCAAGTAACTGTGTTACCTTCAGTTGTGAAAATGCTGTATTAACAAATTAACTTGACTTCGCATCATAGTCCATCTAAAAACCTTGAAATTGAACTCTGTCCCCTACCGTTTCTGTTGCTCCCACTTCAGCACATCTTCACAACAATGCTGTGGGGGAGGGGTCTTATGTGGGCTCCCAGGGGTAAATTGACGTTGCTATGTACCAGCAAACTTTCTTTTGTATGATTTGGTAAATGTGTCAGAGTTGTTTAGATGTGTTTTGTTTGTGGACGACACTACATTGTTTTCTTTGTACTGTTTTTATTATATAATATAATAATTGTTCCACATTTTATTTATTGTGTTGAAGTCTGGGGTAAGGCATATAAAACATATACAAATTCTATTTTTATTTTGCAAAAAAAAGAGCCATAGGATTTATATTTATGCTAAGTTATTAAATAGAGTCAAAAGATTTTAGTCCACATAAAAATGTCTTAAGACTACATTTAAAATCTACAGTATGGTCATGTGCAGCACTAACCAGAAAAGAAAAAGAAGTACAATTATTAGAAACAAATGAAAATCACTATTTTATTTAGGCATTTAAAAACATTTTAATTGTATTTTTAAATATATTTTCATATTTGGGTATTTTTTTTAATAAACAATTTTATTTCTGAAATAAAGTAATACATACTGTAATGCCATTAAATTTTTTTTAGCAATAATATATAACCTGGACAAATATCAACACTATATTTCCCTTTTTGAGGACACTGTTAAGTCATTGAAAGTAGCTTCATTCATTATACAGCCTCAATGGCACAACCTAGAAAAACTAATACTGTGGTTTGAATAATTATTTTATTTATCAAAAGTGTTATTGTTTCATTACATAAAAGTTTGATTATTTTTCCTTCTAAAATAAACGTGCTTCTTAAACAGATAATAAGGATAAGTTGTGACCGTTAGAGACGCAGAGTTCACATCCATGAATTACATATTACATGTAAAACAACAAAATAATTTTGTGCTTTTCACCCCTCTTCTCCTGTTTTGTCGACTCGGCGAACACAAAGTGCATATGCGTGTTTGATTTTTAAACAAGATAACCATTTTCTATGAACACGTGCAAAAACTGATGTGTGTTTTTTTCGCATGAGCTCACGAACATGGTTACAAATGGACTCCAGCTAATAAGAACCAATGAAACAAAGGCAGATTAATGGAAGTGTGAGAGAAAGTTACAACGAGAGGGGGTTGAGGATGTTAAAGTTAAAAAGCCCATGTGGTGAAATATTAATGCAGAGCATTGTGCCTTCAGATGCAACCTCATACAAAGTTTCTCTCATACATGTACACACACCAACACACAAACAGCTGCAATCCCCAGTTGTTTGTGCAGACAAGAAAATACGTTCTTGTCCCTCTGTCTAGTTTTGGGGTATGTGTAAATGCTTTGCTGTCTCCAGCTCAAATGAGAGGCCTGTTTGTTCCATGAATGGAGAATGTTCTGTGTGTTTTATGTGCGTGTACATATTTGGGACAAGACTCATATGCTCAATGCCTAAATAGTTTCAAAGAATTGTAATCACCACGTTTCACACTACAGTTGTTTCATATTTTTAAAGCACATGCTTTAGTCCACTAATCACTTTAAGTGTATGACTATAGAGGATGGCTTTAAAGTTCCAGTTCTGATCTTTTGAAGTGGGGCTCTGTGGAAAGGCTATGAACAATTAATGTCTTACTTGTTGTACATGGCTCTTTGCACAACCTCAGTTTGGAGAATTAGTTTCATTCTGGGTGATGAGCTAACAGCTAGTTTGATGTTGGAAAATATCAAATGTTATTGCTGTCATTTTAAAATAGCTTCATCTTGAAAATGCCAAAGCGGTTCATGCAAGCATCGTTTCATAAATCTTTACATTGCTGTGAATTTTAGGAAGGTAGTTAGGACTTTGGAAGAAGGCGATGACACTATAAGCACCCTCCCTCCCTCCAGATGGACATGGATAGTCAGGAGATTGTGACAACAACACACCGGCACAATTTATTGTTTATGTGTATTCCTCTGGCTTCGTAAAATGATTGCAGTCACCCCCACGCTGCCTATGAAGTTTACGGAAATTTACCAAATTTCCGTGGTTATATAAGTTAAATAAGTGTTTTAATACCAGCAGATGAATACGGTGTAATCTGAAAGTGTCCCAGGCTGTGCTGGAAGTTGCACCTATAAAATAATCAATTTGCAATTCAACCATGTAACACGAAATTTGCAGCAGTGTAAAAGTTTATAGCATAGCATTTGCATAGACCAATTTGCACATATCTGCTCAGTCCCATCAGAATTCAACTTCAAACTGAGATCATTCTATAAACAACCAAAGATATTTGCTCTTGACCTTTAAACACATCTCTACTTCAAAATATTACAACTATTGTTTTAAGTCAGAACATTGGTTTGAATTTATTCTTCTATAAATTCTTGGCTTGTTTTGAGTTTTTCAAACCTCAAATGACACGTGTAGGAGAACAGTAGTATTTTACTGTATATACTCACTACAACTTAAAACCAGCACTTAATATAAAGGGATAACACATTTCAAAATGTCCACAAACATGAAATGTCACAAGCAGGACAACATTAAAATGTGTGCAGATAAGTTTGTACCATACATGTTGGTGATACATAAATAGCTGTTGATTATATCAGGCTGGCCTAATATTCAGTTTGACACAAATCAAGAGTCTGTGTTTTTCCATCTCAGGGATGGTGACAGGACAAAAAAGCAGTCCTGCATCAGGCAAAAATACTGTTTATTATTCACTTGAGAAGTACCTGTACTCTGTACAGCTTAGTGTCTCCCACACTTTGTGTGTTTTACCCGGTCTTACTGAGCTCTCACTTTAACCTCTGTGTAGTGGAGTCTCAGTGTTGTCTGTAAGGTCAAGAGCTAATGTGTGAATGTGTGCAATGCGAGCAGTGAGTAACATTAAACTGCAACTGTCCAAGAGTAAAAGTGATATTTTCAAGTGTTAAATAGTGTTAAAAGGTGTTTTTGTGTAATTGCTTGCTGGCAGCATGTAAGGATACCTAAAATCTGTTTGTAATAAATCTTCAAAGTGCAGTTTTGAAACTTTTATTGTAACTTTATTTACGCTTCTTCTTATTTTTCACCTTCCTCTCTTCTCATCTCCTCTTGCAGCCGGTGTTGCTGTGGCTCAGAGAGTTGTGACAGTCCAGAGTGGACCTATAATTCGGACCGAAGACTCCCATGTGACCATCTGGTGCAATGTGACCGGCTACAAAGAAGGGAGGGTGCAGGACTTTGAGTGGTCTGTCTACCTGCCGTCAGTGCCGGATCGGGAGATCCGCATTGTGAGCACGGCTCAATCAAACTACGCCTACGCTGTGTACGCCCAGCGGGTGAACGATAAAGAGATCTTTGTAGAGAGGCTGAGCCAAGACTCAGCGGTGCTCCACATCTCCAAAGTTCTGGTCAAGGACCAGGGTCTGTTTGAGTGTTACACACCCAACACAGATGGACAATACCTGGGATCCTACAGTGCACGCACCAACCTCACAGGTGAGTCTCGAAGCACACAAAGCTCTTTTTGATTAAACACAAAGTTAAACAGGAGTTTGTCAACATGGCTTCTATATTGGGCTGTGACTAATGACAATTTTGATAGCCAACTAATCTGCAGTTATTTTTTCAATCAGTCGAGTAGTCAACAATTCTTTTTTCTGTCACGACGCCTATCTAAGCTTCCTGTGGGCGCACCTCCTGTTCCAGCTCCAGTGAACATCTTACCTGCTGATCTGTGAATGTCACCATGTTGCCCTGTCTCTCTACCTTAACATAACAAGTTCCCATTGCAAATAAAAATTAAGACCCATAAAACATAGGAATTTGAACTTAAAACGTAATAGCCTAGTCAGATGTAGTTTAACATTAATACATGTAAACATAATAAATTACATAAAACAAATTAAACTGCAAGATATATTTTAAACAAACAACTAAGGTACTGTACAAATAACTCAAAATAGCATCCTCTCCCCCAGCATGAGGGACTGTTAACCTGCCCTGCAGGGTGTAGACAGTAGCTATGCAAGTTCAAAATAAACTAAAGAACAACTTTGCTTAAAGTGACACGGAGGTGCAAAAAAGTAAGAAAATAATTCATTACTGCACTCGTGTGTGCTTTCAGAGAAAATAATCAGTATGGTATTAAAAGAAGCATAGAAAAAACATGGCTCCTCTGACGTGTTGCTCTCACTCAATCTGCTGATGAGTCAATGGACTCTTGTCCAGATTATATCAAAGATAAAAGAAGATCAAGTACAGTTTTTAAGGTTTTCAGATTCAAAATAATCTGAGTTTTACCACAGTTGAATATGTGAATATCCAATTCAAGATGGTTGTAATCCCTAATTAGCCTTGGCCAACACAAACAATGACATAAAACTCAGATAACTGTTAATAAACTGGGATAAAACATGGTGTAGTAGTAGCTGAGAGTCATTACCAACACCATCATTAATAGATTAGTGAGATCTCACAAAACTTTATTTTTAATTTTTAACACAAAGCTCAAAATCTGTCAATTCCTTACTTAAGACAATACTATTTTAAAACTCCACCATGAACAGCAGCAGGTATTATGCATTGCTTCATGAAATGCTAGGTTTAAAGTTGATATTTTTTTTCCAAGAAGCCTGATTTCATTGCATTTCTTGTGGATTTCTGAATGTCTTTGAACGCTTGTCCACACTGGCTGCTCATCACTCATTTTCAGTCCGTTCCTTTCATCTGACCAATTTAAAGGGAATGATTTTCCATTTGTTAAACCGCTCAACACAAACCTGGCAGCTTGAGAGAAAACATGCAGTTTGTTCCAATTTTTCTCAGTTGCATAAACAAAAATTGATAAAGATATTTTAACAAACAAAAATGTGTTTCTTCAACAGAATGATTCTTAACAAGCTATTAACAGAAAACCTGGCATTAAATTGATAAACTATGGATGGATGATTAATCTTTTAAGTCCTGTCTCATGATTTTGTGCCTTTTGTGTCAAAAACATGGCTTTTAAATACTATTATACAGTATCTTCTGTTTTGTTTTGATGTCTGTCTTTTTTTTTATCTTCAGTTTTTCAGTTTTGTCATTTTTAAGAACCTGACACGCTTGTCTGTTTAATGGTGTCATCTGTTTGTGATTTTCATAGATACATTGAAAGAAATGGAAGATTACATGTTTAAATGATCCATTGCTAGAAAGAAATCAAGTTGTCTGTTATGTGTAGACAAAACATTGTTTAAATTGGATGCTTTTTGGTGCTTGAACATGGTTAAAAAATAAACAAAGAATAAAACATTCGACTTGAAAAATGATCAAACACAAAGAGTCAACATCTAAAGAAAACATTAAAAGCCTTTAGAAACTAAAGAAAACTTTTGCTCGACATCCATCCATCCATCCATCCATCCATCCATCCATATTTTCCTGTTATTCTGAGTCATCTCGTGGTGGCAGCAGCTCTAGGACAGGGACAGCTAGGAGGCCCAGACCTCTCTATCTGCTGCCACCTCCTCCAGCTCTTCCACTTGAATTCCAATGTGTTCTTGGGCCAGCCAAAAGACATAGTCTCTCCAGCGTGTCCTAGGTCTTTCTTGGGGTGTCCTCCGAGTTGGACATGCCAAAAACACCTCCCTATTGAGGCGGCCAGGAGGCATCCTTACCAGATGCCCGAACCACCTCAATTATTAAAGGACATTTGGAGGCTTAAAAACCTAACATGGTTCTGTACCTCCACCCAGACTCTCATGATGGGCACATATTCACAGCTGTAAACTCTGAAATATCTGCTAACGTCAGTCTGGTTTCACACAGTCCCACCTCCTCTGACTGGGGAAAACCTGAGCTCTTAATCTCACACACATCCATACACAGGCAAACATTCGCTCTCTTCCCACCTATTCATTCCTTGCCTTGGGCTGTTTCTAGAGGTGTGCCAAAAAATCGATTCATATAAGAATCTAGATTCTCATTTACTACGATTCAAAATCGATTTAAAAAG
>JARVGW010000136.1:15905908-15937255 GCA_031762495.1 Anablepsoides rubrolineatus
GAAAATCGTTTTGAATCGAAAATCGATTTTGAATCGAATCGTGGCCCCCAAAATCGGAATCGAATCGAATCGTGACACAGTGAAAGATTCCCACCCCTAGCTGTTTCTGTAACATACCCTCTGTGTCGGCTGGATGAGTGACTGTTTCAAACCCTTGCACAAGTTTTCTGCGTACCACTCTTTTTATTTTAGGCATCGTGTTCAGATCTACCCAAAAGGCAGCACAGAAACCACAGCTGTCATAGCTACAGATGCCATTCCATTCATGTCTTCATTCCTTTATCCCTCTCATAGATCATCCTCTAAAGGCCAAGGCTCAAACCAAATGCTTTTTGCTGAAAAAAAAGAAAAAACCTGCAGTGTTACAAATATTTGTAGCTCTCAGTGCAGTTCTGTGAACTATGAAACACAAATATTAGCTTTGGGCCAGCTTTACTTTATGTTTTAGCTGCAGGCTTTGCTTCCTAAAAGCAAAACAAATTGAGTGGCTCGCTGATCAATAGAGTTGGTTTGGACTGATTTATTAGTCTTGGACTTCAGCCGTTATGAGTTCTAGTATGAGCGGAGCAATGTGAATGTAGGGCAGGGCTCAGTCGCAGGGCACTGCGAAACGGTGCTGCTGATAAAACGCAGTATTTATAGATCTGAGAGTGTGTGAGAGAAGGAGAGTGTGTGTGTGTGTGTGTGTGTGTGTGAACGGAGGTACACAGGGACGGTTATCCAAGTTTCTTTCTGTGTCTCTAACCTCTTAACCCAGTTTGGAAGGTCAGGGGTCCACAGCAGGTTCTCTCATATTTTTCTCTCTGTTATGACACAAGTCCTTCTGTGATTCCCCCCAGGCAGCTGGACGCCTCTTTTGGCTCCTGTTGTGAGCAAACAATAGCAGGCTCCCCCACACACCCTACCTCCTCCATTCTGCCTGCTACTTCTGACTTATTCTTTTGTCTTGTATTATTTTACATCTCCATTCATCAGTCCAGACTCCGCTCTGCTTTTACAGTTTTTTTTCTTCCAAGGGGGATGTACAAAAGACTGCTATAAGCATTATTATCAAGGAAACATAGGAAGGAAGTATATGAGACAGGTATCTTGGTGTCATTGAGGTGGTTGGGTTGATTTTAGAGATAAAATTCTGTGCAGTAATCTTTGCCATGACTCCTCAGTTGCTCTTACAGTGAAACCGTTCTGCCCAAAGACCACCGGGGAATATGGAACTTAATATTTGCTGTCTGAGGAGGGGTACAGTTTCAGTAGCACACCTGGACTGTTTTGTATCATCCCATTGTCGTGTGTTTCTTTGTCAGGGTGTGTGTGTGTGATATATAGCCATTTTTATTCGTATGCAAAAAATATACAGTACAATTTTGCTGTTAGAAAGTGCATTTTTATACTCTCTATTAGGGATGCACGATAACTTATTTTAAGAACCGATACAGATAACCGATATCTTTCTCCTCCTAATGGTCGATAACCGATAACATGCCAGGAGATAAGACTAGTCAAAAATGGGTAAGATCATAACATAAATAAACAAGACCAAAACCAAATGACACTGTAAATCAGGGATCATCAATTATGGTCCTCGAGGTCCGCAGCCCTGCACATTTTACTTTTCTTCCTTCTCTAACACACCTCATTCAGTCAGTGAATTACCTCTTCCATGTTCTGCAGAAGTCTGATAATCATCTATTCATTCAAATCAGGTGTGTTGGAGCAGAGAAACAAGTAAAACAGGCTGCGGCCCTTGAGGACCAGAATTGATGATCCCTGCTGTAAATTATACTATTTGAAACAAACTCTCAGCAAGTAAACATTTCTTAAAGTATATCAAAAAAAACTATTTCTCAAATGGCCATTTTTTTAAATAAGACACATTAATTATAAAAAAGACCTTTAACACTGATCTCATATTTAAACAAAAGAGAAAAAGTCATTCCTCAAGTTCAAAACAGATAATGCACTAACACAACTTAGATTCAACGTATATTTGTTTTTATTATTATTAATATATGATTTAAAAAGTTTTTCTACCTGAAACAGTGCTTCTGAGAGTGTGAATGCATTACAACCACATCATACTTATAGGAAGACACACAGAGAGGTAGCAGCTGCTCAGCATGGTAAACTGTGGCTAACAGAGAGAAATGCTTTGGTCTTCCTTAGCGAGGGTGAACGGCTGATTGTCAAGCTCCATCATTTCCATCGTTAAAGTGCTTGAGATCTGCGTCCTCTTTGGCAATTTTTTTGGATTTGTCAAAAGTCTCAGCAATGATTTAAGTCCTGATGAGTTCTTGAACGCTAGCTTGTTGTTGTTAGCATTTTTAGCATGATGATACTGATACTAAAAGTAGATTTATTAAATGAAAAATGTAACCTTACTCAGCCTCTTTAGTGCTATCAAAGCCTTAGGGCAATGCAGAAATAATTCACATATGAGAAGAATAATTGGCTATCACAGCACAAAATCTGGATTATGTCCATTAAATTGTGGAACCACACTGAGATAGTAGAACGTTCTTATTATGCAACAGAAGATTAGATTTTTATTTTGAGAGGGAATTTTTTAAGGGCTTCCTGTTTGGTTCCAGACAGCATAAAACTTTTAGAAATGCATACAATATTAGAGTAACTCTAAATTGTTTTGGGCAGCAAACTGTCCAACTGCTGTACAGCTGTCCAAATTGTTCTGGACAGCTGTTTGGCAAACTGAATAATTTTGCAATTTTCTGGTAACCATAAAAAAACAATATATTTCCTTCAGGAGATGGAGGGAGACCAAAGAGGAGCTCATAGCTGAAATAGACTTTTGGTTGTCAGATGACAAGAGTCTTCACTCCATATGAATATTACAGTTGTTTGTGACAACTGGTAAACCATCTTTGAAGGAGCTTGGAGAGGTGTCTGAAAAAGTCTAAACTCCTGCAACATTTATAAGGTCTGGAAAGACAATGAACTGTAAGCCAGATAACTAACATTTTTATTTAATGTGATGTTAGTTTGAATGTTTTACAATGACGCTTTAAAACTGAAGTGCAGTGCTCTAATTTAATCATTCTCTATTGCGAATATTAGAGATTTGGTCACTTTGAATGTTTAAATAAAAGTATGTGCAACACATTTACTCTGTTAACACTTTAAAGAAGTACGGCATGCATTGCACCCGACCTTTATGGTCCTCCCTGCAGGTGGTTGGTCCATGTGGAGGTGGCCTCCTGTTGTCCGTTCAGACTTGGCCCGGCCAAGCCCCAGGAGCTCGACCACCAGGCACTCCAACCCCCACCCTAAGGTCTGGCTCCCTGTTTCCCTTTTCTGTATGGTTTCCTGATGTTGTTGATGTTCCATATCAACAAGGTTTTGAATTGCTCTTAGTCTAATCCCTCCCCGCGGCCTGTTTGCCATGGGAGACCCTACTAGGGGCTAATGCCCCAGAAAACATAGCCCCCGGGATTACTGGGGTACTCAAACCCCTCCATCACATTAAGGTGGCGATTCTGCATAGGAGATATTGAAAATGTAATTTTGTTTAAATTTTGTTTTGTTTAAATTTTGTGTTGTAAGACAACAACACAGAACAATTACTACAGTATAAGAGTGAATACTTTTGCAACCAAGCATATTTTTAGTGCTTCACAAGCCAAGAAAAAACAACTAGTAATTCCCACTAATGACATAATGAAGGCTAAAAGTTACCCAATGCCACCCATTTTTATCTGTCATTTGAAATGTGTTTTTTTCTTTTCACATCAGTTTTTATTTGTGCTTATTTTTAAGTGATACACAAGAACTGCATTTAACCTGAGTTTTGGAGCTATTTAAAAGTCTGTTTGTAGTCTTCAAATTTATTCTCATAAGCAAGGAAATCACAAAATTCCATCTGTTAAATGTGAGTGTACGGTCCTGTGTTTGTACATTTTGTGTGAGCTTGACTTCCTCCTACACATCAGATCGCAGAAAAAAAAGGACAACAGCCTGACATGACCATCCTAGTTGTCCTTATCCTACGCACCAGGCTGTGTGTGAGTGCGGCCAACAGCTAGCAGAACAACAAACCCTGGCTTAGACACACCGGTCTTACTTATGGGACTCCCATGTGCCCTCACTGCTGAAAGGATCGCCATAGGAGTTATCATGCTGGCAGATACAAAGACTCAACCCCCGAGTACAGCTTGTCCTTTCCTTTTACTTTAGTGATATAGTAATATTACTGAAGAACTGAAGACATTGTAAATTTCTTCACATTCTGGCTCCTTTCTTTATTCACTGCCAATGGGTGAGAAAAAGTCCATTTCTACATGTCTGACACCAAGGGGAGAAAAAATATGTTCGGCATCAAGTGATTTACAAGAAAAAAAAGAAAGATGGATGGTATGAAGAGGCTGAGTTGAGAAAATTGGAAATGAGAAAAATGGGGGCAGAAGTGACATTAGTGGAAATAAGTAGCAGAGCGATGTTGAATAACGTATGTGACCAATAACTGATGAGCCCTTGGTCCCACTTCAGTCTGGCTGGTTACACCTCCCTAAGGTATAGCCCACATTACAGCTTTTTTTAATACCACCATGAGGGTGCATTTTAAACAGTCACTGCTGATCTGACTCTTAAGGTTAATACAGTTACTAACCGCCACACAAGTACTAAAATGCAATTAGCCAGCACAAATTGAGGAGACGAGGAAAGAAACAGAAAGAGGAGGAAACGGGTAGAGATGAGAGTGAGGAATTTCAATTAAGGAGAAAAAGAAGAAATGTTCCTAAATCATTTTCAGAACAAGCCGCAGGAAAATACCACATCTCTTCAGTCACACTTCTCATTTTCACGGTATTTATGACCTATTTTTTTTTCACACATCTTGAGATGAGAAACAAAACTGTGGTCTTACTGTGAGCTGGGAATTTGCGTATTGAAAGTCTAAATCTAATTTATTAGCTTTTTTATGTGCATGTATTTGTACATTACCAAAGTTTGACAGGGTTTTTTGTGAAGAGGGCAAGGAGCTGGAGTGTTGATTTTCTTGGCGTAGACAAAATTGTGCATCACTCAACATGCAGTAAGAGGGACTGGATGGTGCTTCTGCTGAGCTCAGCGTTGTGAGCGCGTGCACATCTGACTTGTGTGTCTCTCCTGCTCATCTTTCCACGAGGGAGTCGAAGTTGCACTCCTCTACTCCTCTTAATGAGATGGACCAAGTGGGGAGATGTCATCTCACATTCTTTCCGTTACGCTGGTTGACACAGAGAGCCCACCTCCCATTTTCCGGTTCCCACTGCTGTCTCCTTCATCAATCCATAGCATAGATCTGATTGCTGCTGCTCATCCAAGTCCCCCTCAGCCGGTGTTGGTCATGCAGGTACTATATGGCTTTGTCAATACAGCAGTTCATTGAAGTTTATTACAGCAGAAAGGCATGAGTGTAATTAAAGTGCAAGATTGGTAAAGAAAGCAGTGATTAAACAGACAGAGTTAGAGTGTAATCCTTTTTTTTGCAAAGAGAATGATGTCCTGTGTTGGCAGAAAACACATACAAGATGTTACTACTCAAGATGAGGTGAAAGTGAAAAAGTGGAGATGACAAGACAAGGCATTCTGTATCGCTATGTCTCTCGGTATTGATTGGAGGTACACATCTATGGGTGACTGGAGCATTTCATCTGATTTGTCAATCCTTGGAGAGGATTTTTCTGCTTCCCCCTTCACATTGGCTGCACTGTCACCTCTCAGTTTTTTTCATAATTACATTTCCTTTTCTGTCATTTGTGTGTGAGTATGATTGCTCAAGTTGGCGCTAAGCTGCCGACCAGGCAGGACTCCAAATGGAAGGAGATTTTATCAACGTGTCTAGCTTGCCATTTCCTTGAACATCTCATCCACTTTAGTGGACAAAGCTTCTTGCCAATAACATTAAAACAACTCAACCTATCATACAAAGATGCACACACACACACACACACATATATATATATACAGTATATATATACTTACTACAGATATACTTTTAAAACACAGTCACATTCGTACACTGTGGTAAGCTGTCAGTCAGGACCAATGTCGCCCACATAATTGAGTCTAAGAGGGATGGTGCTGTAGTGGTCCCACTGGAGCACACACTTTCAAATGAACAGAGCTGAAGAGAGGTTTAACAACCCGATGGATCATTTTAGTTGACAATAGTATGGCTGAAGAGAACATGTAACACTGTGAATAACAAAGTGCTGTGAACATGGAGAACTAGACACCTTAATGCCTGTACTTCTGTAAAACAAGCTGAACTAAATTGTAGGTTTAGGTGTAAATCTGGATCAAAGTCACTGGATAGGAGGCAAAAGTTAAAAAGATGTGAAGTAATTGAGCTTAAAAGGAGAACACCTGACCATTTTAGATGTGTTTATCAGTTTTTGACCGCCTATTCAAGGTAGGATCACAAAGGCATCAGGTCAATAAGGAAAACATAGAAATCTATCTCTCCAGCAGCACTCTTCAGTTTGTGTTTGAGGATCTTAAGGTACTCTTAGACCAGAAAGGATAGGTAATCTGGATCTTCTTTAGTGTCTTCTAACAGGAAACATGCTTCTAAAAATAGGTGACAAGAATTCATCCTAATTAGATGCTTGTTTTTATGAAGAATGACAGTAGTTCTACTCTAAACCGTCTCTAAGCAGGGGTAGATACAAGGAAATTTCCCAGGTTGTCCAGTGGACAACCTCTTGACAAAATCTGTTTGTCTCTCAAAATCTTTTGATTGTCTGCAACTTTTAAAATGAATATAGGGAAAAATCTCATGGACATTGTAATGTAATATGTTGAACACAGTATACAAATGTTCTCAGTTAACCATCTTGTAGAATGCTTTGACAGAGTGTCAGACTGTTTCAGGAGAGGCTTGAGTGGAACTTCCTCATTCTCCTCATACTCTTCTTCATCTTTCTATACGTTTACTTTGGTTGTACACTGGACAACCACGAGGCAAGATCTGGTTGTCCGAAATAAAAATAGATTGTTTCGACCCATAGCAAGACTGAACCCCCTTTTTTTGCCACTTCAGTAGAAAACAGAACTGAATGTTAGTTTCTTAATTTCTTCATCATCAATGACTTTTTTTTAAAAGATGTAAATCTAAAGAATGAGAAAAAGAGGGAAAAATTGGAAAAAAGATAACAGAAAAAAAGAAGAAATGGGAAAGATTTGAAAAAGAGATAAGAAAACATGTGAGATGTAAGAAAACAGACACACACAAACACAATACACTTGTCATCTGTCTGCACACCTGCGAAAATGGAGAAGACAGAACACAGCAACAAAATACATGTATATACAAAATAATTATGACCTTACTGAAAATTATATTCCCGAGCGCCCAGCCCCAGACACTGGGAGCCACCAGTGTACCGGCAGGCACAGGCACAATCCACCAGAGGGCAGAGTGGCAGGGGTGCAAAGCCCACCACCAGCAGTGGGCCCCCAGGTGACCCAGAGGAGGGGGCCGACAAAGACCACGCCTGACAAATATCCAATGATACACAGAAACAATCACACAATCCCACCCTCATCCTCACACACAATCATTCAAAGACAGACAAGATAAATGCTACACTTCACTCATACTCCCGATACACACACTACATCCATTCTGGGGTGGAGAGGAGCAGATAGCCAAGACCCGGCCTGAACCATACCCGATTGACCAGTCAGCCCCCCTGCCACAGCGAAGCCACACCCCCGACCACCACCACACACCACCAACGACTGAGAGCACACCCCCAGCCAACCATCCGCCGGACTCCGGCAGCCACCCCGGCCAGCGGGCCAGCCACGTCAACCAGGGGCCATACTCTGGGAATCCAAGCGGACCCGGGGAAGCCGGAGTGCCAGCCCCGCCCCTGGCAGCCCTCCAGGCCCTAATCCCACCCGCAGCCCAGGCTCCCACCAGGTGGTCCACCCCCCCTCTGGACCCCATCCCCAAATGGAAGTCGGGGAACAGGGGAGTGAAAAAGACCCCCACACCCACACACCCCCACCCCCAGATGTGCTGTTGATGCGTGTTCTATAATGTAATTAAAATGAAGAAGAAGAAGGGGCAGAGGCTGGCGTGGTACCTGTTTCCCCTCCACCCCAATTCTAACACAAAACCCTAAATGTCTACAAGCAATGCATTGGGAGTGGGCACAGGCATCAGCGGCGAGAGTGATTCCACCTCGCCACTTGAGTGCCTTAGGAATGCCCACCCCCACGATCCTATATGTGAATATCATGAGGATGTCATAAGTGATGTCTATGGTGCACAGTAAAATTGGGGCACAGGTGGTTATGGCAAACGGAGATGTACAATGTTGCTCTTTGTAACACACCTGTGCCCCAAGAGCCGTACATGAGTGGAATTGACAATGAAGAGGGTGGGGGTATGTAGCGAGGGATGGGGAGAAAAAGAAATAACTGTACAAAACAAAGTACAACACTTACCTTTGGATCAAACATTTGATAGTATTCTTGTTTTTGTTGTTTACTTCATAACTAATCAACATACTCAAGAATTGTCAGTCTTAAATATTGCATTACATAGCTTAACCAGTCTGACAATCTGGATTTTTCTTTCAGACTTAATACACCTTATTTTTATCCAGTTATATCTTGAGGCAAACAGGACACACGCTTACATTAGAAACAGACATTATTTTAACAAAAGCTTGTGTTATTTTACCAATGATAAACAATCATACTCCAAGTAGTCCTCTTTGTGTCACTGTGACAAAACCACTGATAATCACAATACTTCTGATGCAATTTTCTGCCTCCAGAACGTCTATAATTACTTGTTCAGAAAATACGTCTGAAAACTGTATGATTCAGACAAACCTGAAAATAGTTTAATTGACCTAACATGCTGTTTGTTTGTTTCTTTTTAAGCGTAAGAACATTTTTGTTGACAACACATTAACACACTCCATATTAGGAAGCAGCGTTGGTTCAGACTATTCTCTGTATGAGTCATTACATTCACACAGAACTCCACTTTTGTTCTTTATTATGATAGCAGGGATCACTTTATTTCACCTCACCAAAGAGAGACTCAGGTCAGATCACAAATTGTTGCCTCTAAGCATTTATGGACATGCTTTTGGTTCAGTTTTTAACAGGCCGGCTGAAGCAATTATTAATAAGTATCAATACAATTCTATGATCTACAGAGAATATAAAAAAAATAACTGTTACCTATGTGAAAATGTGAATCACCCACATCAGTGGTGCTGTATAATTTATGTGTGCTGATATGCATGTTGGGTTTTACTTAAAAATGTTCATGGGTTAAGTTGCACCACTGTACCTCTGGCTGATTTGATTAGCTTAGCTAAACGCTAACCCTTCAGGGACCTGCTGCCTCTTCTATTTGAGATTAGCAGGGCACGGCCATGGTTTGAATATGAATTCTGCATGAATATGGATGTAAATATTGTGCTAACGAGTGTTTGTGTTCACTGTGTTGTAACATATTCAGTAAGGAGTGAAGGCTAATGGTCTTGAGTGGTCATACGGCTGCGACAGTGATCAGGGGCATTTTGGATGCATCTTTGTTGTTTGATAACTGATGCTTTGAAGCTTCATGTTAGCATAAGGGGCAGAAGGTTTTGTGCTTTACGATATCCATCTGATAATCCCCTGTGACACAAACACACATGGTCAACACATTCCATTTGCATACATTGTGTTGTAAAAAACAAACACAGATGTCTCAGTTGTGGCTGGGTATTCATTTTTAAATGCATTAAAGTAGCTTAGGTGTGTGTTCTCAGTGAGATATCATCTTGCTAACGAGTTACTGCACCTTCTGTATAAGTTTAAAAAAAGCCTATTTAAGTGGTAATATAATTCTTTTTTTTCCAAGCCTACATTGTGTGGGTTATTTAAGTAGAACAAACCTAACCGTAGCATGATGATTGTGGGTTTGGTTAGAGGTTTAATTATAAAAAATTCCACAGAAGTCAGTACATGCAGTACTCTTTTTTTATTATTAGCATTTAAATTGTTGAATTGCTCCTACTTTGACCTTGCTTCTGTCATTATGCATGAGTCATCAAGTTCTTATGGCGGTACCTATTCAACAAGTTCTCTCCTTATTGACAGGTCTGTCCAAAAAGAAGGTACAAATCAGAGATACTTTTTATTGATAGAGCTCATGAAGATTAAATCGCACCCACAACATTTGCAAAGGAACCACAGCATTCCTTCCATATTTGTTCTAGCAAAACAGGGATTATGTAAAAATGTCTGATATAAAAGGAGTTTGAGTGTGGGCCGTAAAACCAGCTGAAGGCTAGAAGTGGGGAAAAAGAAGTAGAGAAGATTGGGAAATTATTTTTTGTATAGCAACATTGATTATACTCTTCTATGTCTAAGACATATCTCTAATATATTTTTATAAATACTAAAAATTCTCAAACATGCTCCAATAAGGAAGAACCTTAATATGATAATTTATAAAGAGGCAAAAAGCAACCAGAATCATTGACAGAATCCCACAAAAGCCCCTTTATGACAAAAAAGGACAGAAACTCACAAATTATACGATTTTTATTAGCCACACATTGCATGACAGAAATAGCACACAAGATGTATGGTAAATGGTAAATGGCTTGAATTTACATAGCTTTATCAAGCCCAGTCAGACCCTAAAGGACCCATTCACTCATTTACACTCACATTCGCACACTGATGGTGGTAAGCTACATTGTAACCACTGCCCTGGCTCTGCCATGCACCGGCACCACTGGACCCTCTGACCACCATCAGTAGGCAAGACGGGTGAAGTGTCCTGCTCAAGGACACGACTGAGACAGCTGGAATGGGGGATCACACCAGCAACCTACCAGTTACAGGACGACTCCCCTAACCACACCACCACAGCCACAATATATTGCAAAGCATAATCATAAATCATACATAAATATCATTACAAATGTCTGATACAGTGCCCCACTGTATGGAGGAAGTCCTCCAGAGATTGACATACATTTACTAAGACATTGCAAAGGTTTTTCATTTCAATTCAAAAATACTTTATTGACCCTAGAGGGAAAGTAGGTCTTAAGGCTTGTCTGTCCTTTATTAGGCGCGGTACCAGGTGGACACTGTTACGTACTGTTAAGACTAAAAGACCCTTTTAAGGAGTCATGTGATCGTTTTAATGAATGAATGCATTGCTCACTATTTGCATATGTTGTATGTACTGTATATGTTGTTGCCCTTTCCACATCTTCCTATTTTTAAGTGTTTTAGCACTTTCAGGCTAACATTGTAAATGAGAAATTGTTCTTAATGTTTTGCCTTGTGAAATAAAGGTTATAATAAAATATGGAATGAGGGAGCAATTCTGAGGTGCCACAAATATCATACTTTTGGTGTTTCAAAAATAGAAAAGAAATGTCAGCTTTTGTCTCTTTTTTTTATGAGCTTTCGTCTTGTGAGTTTTTGTCTTGTGAGCATTTGTCCAAACACCACCCAGCCCCACCTCCCTGGACCCCGGACACATGCTGGCACCTGTGCTCTGGTGCCACAAGGGCGACGTCGGGATGTGGGCAAAGAGAGGTGTACTTGTGTGAGAGGGGTGGGGCTGGCGTGGCATATGCCTAATTCCCCTCAGTGCTGGCAGCTTAAACTGACAGTTGCTCTCTCATCTGCTGTCACGCTGGACGAATGCCTGGTGACTGAGGGCTGCCTTTTCTCTCTCGATGACACTGCTTCTCACACACACACACACACACACATGCACAGCTGCTAAGCCTCAGCACCTCTGGCCAAACTCGACCTCTGCATTGCACTTGCTCTGATGAAATGATACCCCACGTTTTGTGTTTATGCACAAATCCTAAGTGGTAAGGTAACAGCTTCTGGTTGTGTGTGGCAGTGTGCCCTTTTTTTTAAGGGAAGCAGGTGTGTGGAAGTTGCCTAATTGCCGGGCTTTGTACTCTAAATAAATGGCAGTGATTTGTATTAAAAGGGTTTTTTGTACACACACACATACACACATGCAGAAATGGTCAGATGGCCGGGGCTATAACTGGTTCTATCCTTGGGGAAGTCTTAATTGGTCACAGTGCTTTACCATCTGGGGCTGAATGGACGATGGAGGAGAGATGAAGGAAAACGGTGAGAGCTCCTGGAAGGGTTGTTGAGAAATAATAATAAAAAACACAAGTCCATATGTGCAGTTTAGGAATGAAGCTTAACACTATTAATAAATACACATCTAGAATTATTACAGTCATTACGTAACTGATAAATTCTATTTATAATAGAAAAATGAGAACATGCATGAGTGATCTTTGGATTGCAGTGCTCATCTGCTTTCATGTGTGCCTTTAGGTATCTACGGCCACATTTGTGTGTTTGTTTGTGTTTGTAGAAACGGTAATGACTTTGAGTTGTGTTTTTGGGCCGATATTGGCAGTCTGAGCAAGACACTGTATACATCCTCCAGGAAAGAAGCAAATGGAGAAAACAAATAAACTCAAACACGAAGGGGTGTTTGTTTTTATCTCTGCCTTTTCGGGTGTTTGCTGAAATCCATGGTATTTTAAACACACGGGCAGATTGGAAATGCTAATAGTATGTGAATGATGGAGAAAAAAAAAGTGCTCATAAAGAGGAAGACAAATGAGGGAAAAGAGGATGATGATGCTGAATTGGAGGGGAGGATGAAACATTTTCCATGTTTAGGTGTGATATGTGAATCTTTGATACTCAAAAGGATTTCCGTCAATGATAGCTTTGCATGCGGCTCGTCTCAAACGCTCTTAGGAAGATTTGTCTTTCATACTCCCACCTCTCTTCTGACTGTCCCTCCTCTCACGCTTTGCCATTTTAATCTCTCTCAAACTCTCCATCTTCCCAGCCCGCTCACTCAAGACTTCTTTTCCTGGCGGGGCCTCAGCCAGTGTCATGTTGTGTATCTGCTCATTGAGTGTTTGTGGGTTTCTTAGTTAGTGTTAAATCCTCCTCTTTTTTTTCCTTTTTGTGTAAACAGAGAGTCTCATATTTGAAAGCCTCTCCTCACCGCGGATTCCTCTCTTATCAAAACATTCAGACTTTTAACTCCACAGTAATGAAACCCAATCCCTCACTCACTGCCAACCTGTCTTTTCTGTTCCTCTCCCACCTATTTCTCTCCCGAATTTTTTTCTTTTACAATAAGAAAAGCTGGACATAAAAGTAAATCTGAAAAATAAATAAATAAAACTGGTATTAGATTTTTTTTAACTGAGAACTTATTAAAATTAAACGAAATGTTGGAATAATTTACATGTATGGCTGAAAATTGACAAAACAAAAATGTTTTTGCTCTTTTTAAATATTTCTATTTCCTGGTGATGGGAGTAGTTCTAGGGTTATCAGAGTTTGTAGCATAAATTTATTTGTGTGCTGTTGAAAACAAGGCTAAAAATCAAATTTAGTTGCAGTGTATACAAGAGGACTGAAGATCTCTTTTTTTTCCACCTTTGACTTACCTTGAATCGACGGCCATTAGCTCATCGTGTAGTTACTTTTTTAGTTTTTATACCTGTTTTCTATCTTCTTGAGGCAACAAAATCATTCCCTGCCACATATTTCTCATGAAGACATTTTTTGTTTGTCGACTCAGCTGGAACAATTTAGACAGATGGAAACAGAAAAGAAACAGGAAAACAAATAGACTTTCCTTTCAGGTTGCTAAAACTGTTACATCTCTTACCTGAAAGTTTTTTTTCCCCTTTTTTTTCAGGTTCTTACTGGTGGTGAGTTTCAGGTTTATTTGGTGCAGAAAAAAGAAACAATCACACTTGAGTTGTTGAAGTCGCTTGTCCACCATCTATCACGCGAGGGTCATTTTGGTCACTGTACCTGTGAGTTGTTTACCAAGCTGTGAGCTGTTTTTGACACGTTTGCAGGAGTAACTGTTCGGGGAGGAGAGTAATGGCTTTAAACATGGGTGAGACCCCTAAGGGCAGAGGTGAAATGTAGAAGACAAGCCCCCGTTGCTGATTTCTCGAAAAGTAAGAAATCCTACTGCATCCACCTTTTTTTGCTATTGTTCATTTTCCAACAAATTTGGATTGAGTCAAAGGTAGTTCTTTGTATATTTTGATCTCTGTCATGACTAAGTAGCTCCAGAGCAGATTAGATTTCCTGCATCAGTTAACACGGTGAAACTTCACCTCCCCATGAAAAAGGAAGACTTGTGGCACCGAAACTTGAAGTTACACCACCGAGACAATGGTGCTTTTTTGTGGCCCAAACTTTTGCCCCCCTCACAACTTGAGGGGTGGACCATGACAGTATGGACCCTCAGGCAGAATGAAGTAATTATACTGTGTATATTTCTGTTCTGTTTGGTGCCATAAGGGTGTATGAACAGTGCTTGTGAGGTATCGAGAGTCTTTTATGCAGAGTCAGTATTTGGTTTTGCAATAAAATGTCTGCTGCTTTTACATTCCTCCAGTTAAACCAAAGCAGTTGTGTTAATTACTTATCAGTTGTAAGCACAAACAGTTCAATATTGTACATAGCACCACTTCACATCAAAGGTCCTCCCAGGGGACCATGCATGAATGGACAATGTTGTAGAAATAGACTTCAGAACACATCAGTAATACCTGGACAAATCTGGACAGTGACAACATCCAATTGAAGGCCTTTTTTGGGCTCTGATGTATCATTTTTCCCTCACTTTTCCACCAACTTTCTGTCAAAACTTGTTTTGTCTAAAAGGTTTAATCTTTCAGGCTTAAAGGACAAGGTCTTAAACTTTTATTCAATGTTGCCACTATATTGTGTCATGATAATAAAAGCTTATCAGAAAGATAGTCAGCTTTGATGTCTGCGATGAAGGTTTTCCAAATATTTACTTATTGTCAATAAAATCTAAATCTCACCATGTCACTTTGGCCTCTAGTCTCTTGGTGAAATACTATAGCTTCACCCTCGGCTTGAAGTTTACTAATTTCTTAGAAATAGTGATTCTTTACATAAAAAATAGGTGTCCAGCAGTGCTAAATCCAACACATGCAAAAGCCACAACCCTGAAACCTCCTTACAAATGTGTCATACTTCACCTATAAACAAACCTGTAAAAGAATGGAAATGGGGCTTTTCTGGCTGTCCAGTGGTGTCCAACAGATTCTTTGGAGATTGTCCAGATTTGGTTTGTTCTGACACTTTTCACTTTTTCTGCATAATTCAACTAGTCTTGGGAGCATAAAGACTGAGTCAATACCTTTGAGGTCTCACTGGTGTCTCCTAAGCTGTGTGAGTTTTTAAGGTATGCTGTTTCTCAGCCTTTTGTTTTGGGAGATTTGGGAGGTATCGGCATCAGTCAGGTGCCTGCAGAAATTAACATCAGGACCAAAGATTTTAAAGCAGAACATTGCATTGTTATCTTACTGTAAGTAATGTTTGCTTTACCTGTTATCTGCATGGATCAGTGCTTTTTTGAACTCCTTAGCTGCTCTCAGTGGAAGCTAAGCCTAAATTATTCAGAAACTATGTATGAAAGTAAGGATCTGTCCAGACATAATGCATTTAAAACATGCGCTAGTAATATAGTGAAATTCTGCCATCATTCTTATTCATGTGTTTCATAATTCAGAACATGGCAATCCCTTTTGGTTTGGTCTTCACCTGCTGTGGGTTTCTCTAAAAAAAAAAAAATCATGCTAATAGGCAGCACATCCCTCAGGACTCTGTGACCCAGAGCCGGTGAGTCTTAGCTCTGGGGGTAATGTTTGCGCAAGCACAGGGGGAATACCTCTGCTTAGACTCATCAGTATGGGTCAGAAAGCAGCTATTCCCTCAGGCCTGACTATCTTTGTGTATGGCTGGGTTTTTAGGGGATGGATAGAGTGTCAAACTTTGACATGCCTCTTCTTCTACTGTACTTTAGGTGTAATGGGCAATAATAGCCTTTGGGGCCGAGATTTGTTTAGCTTTCTTTGTTGTGCAAAGACGCATATGCACAGAAAAAGGTATTACAGCATTTACTGGTATAATAATAGAGTAGTATGAAAAACTATGGCAGGGTCATTGTTTTACTGATATTTATATAACAAGATGATTGGGGAGGAGTCTGTATTCTAATAAAATGTGCCATCCTGTGTTTTAAAGCCATCAGGAAGATGATGAGCTGAAGAGAAAAGGTGAAGAAAACCAGAATAAGTGATAATTAGAAGCTGACAAGCAGCTCCTCTGATGAAAAGTATGCTCAACGTGAAAGATAGAGGGGTGGGGGAGCACGGATGAGCTCTGTTGGCACATCGATATAGAGGGAAGCTTGAGTGAAGTGAAAAATGGGCCAGAGTCTGAACATGAATGACAGTGTAAGGAGACAGAACAGAATGCTTGAGAGACCCCTTTATTAAATGTAGAGGCTCGTTTCCTTTCAGTCAGTGTGACCTTTGTGTTTGAGCGCAGGACACACACACCCACATGCACTCACACACACACCCACTGAGAGTGATGTTGCGTTGGCAGGAGACCTCAAAGCTCCACACAGAAAATCTCATAACGGCGTATGTGAGATCTCTCATATCTTCTCACCCCTTTCAGTTAAACCCCCACCTTCGCCTTTCTATCTCATCCCTCTTCACATTTTTAGAAGATTGGATTTGATGTAATGTGATAGGACGGAGTGAAGTTCTGGTTTTTGATTAGCTCAGATAGTGTGAGACGTTCGGTTCCTAATTTAGAAAGCAAATTTGTGCCTCATTTGTTTTAGTTTGTTTTTATAAGAATTTTCACACTGCCGGGGCTGCAGTGTTGAAAAATATTTCCACTCATCTCTGATGTGATTATGAACGAGCATCACTGTATTCAAATCAACAGTATACAGTAGGGTTTCTGTCACACTCAGCTTAGAAAACTAGCTTTGACTTCTTTGGATGATTGTTTTACAGACATCCTACTTATAATGAAACTTTTTTTTCTGTTTAGACTGAAAACTTCACTCTTTTTATTGGGTTATGAACTTCCTGTCAGAAGACATCTATCAAACTGAACACAGGAGTGCCTCAAGGTTATGTACTCAGTCCTTTGCTCTTCTTTCCTGACATGACTGTACTGACAAATTCAGCACAGTGGTGGGACTCAACAGTAACAATGATGAAACGCCTTGTAGACGTGAAGTGGAACAGTTAGTGAGCTGATGCAGAGACACAAATCTGTGTCTTATTGTCAACAAAATTAAACAGCTAATTATAGATTTTAGGAAACAAAAGCTGCACGATGACAATGCTTCTGTAGAAAAGGCCATGTTCATTTTGGCAGTGCAGAAGACACTGCTATGTGTGGCAAGCATGGCTAAAAGTGTAATTGACTCGATTTTATAATTAGCAAACCTTTAACATTGTGAGGAAACTCTCTCATTCTGCCTATGAGCTATTTAACTTCATGCCGTCAGGAAGAAGAGATCATTCAAGAACATACAGCAGCTTCATTCTGAAGGTCTAAAAAAACACTCTACCACACCCATGTAAAAGAGAAATGTAGTTTGTTTCATTGTATTTTTAATGTGAAATGACAAATGAAATTGTTACTTCTATATTACTACTTTATGCAATATGGGAAATGTTCTTATTCACATAATGATGTATTCCACACCATCATCAGAGACTAAAGCAACCATTTTTTTAGTTGTAATTTGACAGGTAGTGCCACCTCTGACTTGTGTTTAATATTTTTGCTTTCATGTGACAGCTGAGCACTCATAAAGTGCGAGTGAATCAAGAGGCATTGCTTAACATGCAAACCTCAACCTTTTAATTCAACTCACCCCTTTTGTGGCTGCATTCATAAGCAGAGAAAACATAATGTTTGATAAGAAGATCAACCTAGTTTTAACACAGCTGTTTGATTATTCCAATAAATTCGGCACATGTTGGTGACTTAAGAATTTATGCAAATGACGAGCTCTGGTGCTTTTATTATACGAGTGAATGTTGTGCTAATGAAACATTTACTCTTCACGCTAACACTCTGGGAAAATTATTCCTGGCTCTAAGACCTTAGCTGTGGCAATGTCAAACTTTAGACTTATTTGTGAAATGAGAGTTGTTGGCTGGTTACAAATAATTGAAAGTGAGTCAACAGAACATCCAATTACAGACTACTGACAATATTTTATGTGTTCATTCTCATTGTATCTCTTCTTTTAGCAGATTGGAATATAGAAATTAATTATGTAAACACATATAAGAGTTAGATCTATTTTATGTTTAGGAGTTTGTGTTCTAAGTTGCTTGTTATTACAATTTATTTCATATACAGGTTTATTATCGGGTTGACCTTTTACAGAGTAAATGTGAAATCAACATAATTACTAGTTTCTGGGGGAAATTGCAGAGAACATTGGGGAGGTAAAAACAATGCAGAAACTTTTGTTGTTCCAATTAAATAGGCTAGAGCCCATCAGGTTCAATTTAGAAAGTGCAGTGTGTGTGTGTGTGTGTGTGGGTGTGTGTGTGTGTGTGTGTGTTTGTGGAATAGGACCTGATGAAAACAATGTTCTGATTATGCTAATTGAAAATATATAAAGGCCACATGCGTGGTTTTTGTTACAGAAACTAGCCTCATGAAAAATGCATGTTTAGAGTAAATAAATTAGAAGTCATAAATAAGGGGATGTCTTCTGTCTTGAACTGCCAGAAGTTTGAAGAAAGCAGTACGTTCATTACTTTTCTGCAGGTGCATCAACAACAATTTTATTACCAAAAGCTTTTGGCAAGAGTTCCATTTTAAAACGTTTCTGTAATAACATAACTTTGCAAATCAAATTTTAGTAACACACATAGGGTTGGAATGATGTAAAGCCAATGATCTGTTAACAAAAAAAGGGCCAGCACAGCTAATGGACCTTAATTAACATAAAATAACGTGTTTGGTTTTATAGATATTGAGCTAAAATTTGGTAGGTTTGTTGCTGAGACACATCCTCACGTATCACTCAACAACTTAGTTTAAAGGTTTGGCATGCGTTTCTTCAAGGAGTTCAAGTCTAATTTCAGATGTTTTTCAAAATAATTGCTTTTGTGTAAAAAAATATTTTTCTAATAATTGTTGAGTTTTAACACAAGGAGGCTTTCATATAATCTAAAACTAAAAACAAAGCTTATTTTAAAGCACAATCAGTTGTCACCATTGCTGTTAAGGTAATTATAAGTTTTTTAATCATTGAAAGAGAGGTAATTTTTTAAATGACTGTGAGCACATTTAGTTAAATTTGAGCAAAACTGGGATGACACAGTTAGAAAAAGTTGAACAATTTATGAACAAGAGTTTTTTCATGGTAAAAAATAAGTGGTCATGGCATAGCTCTACTTGTGCTTTAGAAGAGCCTTGTTAGCTGCTGCTTGGCTGCAACTGATGAGACCTCCTGGCAGCAGCTGACATTTTAACAAGCAAGTTGACTGTTACTAACTTACAAATGAGAAGCATATTGTCTTTCTTTTTTCAGCAAAAATGTTTTTTTTTTTTTGCTACATCTATAGGATTTATGTAATGTTTTATGCACATAATTACTCATGAAACAAAGGACAAGACCTAAAAGAATTGTTTTTGTAGCTAATATTAAATTTAAAGGGTTTATCTGATCATATGTTGTATTATGGATGCTGCCCCCCTGCTGTGACCTCAAATGGCAGCATTCAATTCTCATCTTATTTTCAATTGCTTATTCTTTTGTTTTTTATTAAAAAGTGTTATTGCATGTCTTTACTTGTGGCTCCAAGTCAATATCCTCACTTTGTCCCCATTTTGTCTCTTTTTTCACTCCTTCATTCTGTCCTTGTTAAAAGCAGGTGAGCTTAGCAGTGGTGTGTAGGCTTGAAATTCTCTCAATTGTTTGAAAATGTTGGGTTTCCCAGAGTCCTGATACATACATTACTCATACTGTTATTTAATGCATCTGTGCTTGTATGCACATAAATTTAGACTGTTGAAGAGAGTAATCGTTTGCACATATACTACAAACAGAAAATAAAAATCTGAATTAAAACCCAAGCATGCCTTGACAAAATACACATCACCCACTGCCTTTCATGACAGTTTAATTAAATATGGCTGCCACATGTATCTAAGACAGTTTGTACTCAGATTATGGCTTGAGGATGACTCTAAGCTACTACCACATAAACCCTACCTTAATACGTGTAATTTTAAGTAAGTTATGAACATTTATGTGCTGCAGTAGTAGATTAGCTTTGGAAGCCATCTTAAAAAGGTTTGACTCCATATGTTCTTCAGCTGTGGCTGTACATCCAATTATTACTTTTTGAAAGTTTCATTAAAATCGGTTTAATAGCTCATAAGATAATTTGCTAACAGACAGACAGTATTGACTGGAATGGTTAATGTCAGACTTTTAAGCAAAGATGTGCTTGACTCTCAGCATTTACACTAAATCTTAAGTCAATATCAGCAAAGTTATAACCATTTTGTGTTGACTAATGTTGATAAGCTGTGGTAAATTGGACCGACTCCACAACCTAATCAGTTGTGGATGTAAATCCAGTGATTACTTTTTGAGAGTTTAATTTATGAAAATTAGTCTAGAGGTTCAGGCGATGTTTTGCTAATGTTCAGAGAGAATTGACTCAGTAGTTAATGGAAAAGTTTTAAATTTGAGCTCAGTTTTTGTAAAATTGGCTGTGATATCGCCATGTTTTGCATTGTACGTTGAATCAGACCATCTTGAATGGGATTGATTCCAAAAGTTAATCAGTTGTAGATGTTTATCCAATAATTACTTCCTCAGAAATTCATTCAAATGCATACACTGGTTTGTGAGCTATTCTGGTGACGAAACAGACAAACACACAGACATAAGCAAAACCATGATTACTCCACATTCACCTTTGGCTGCAGGCAATAAATAGTACTTTTCCATTTCCTGCTCTGAAATCATACATGTAGTGGGATGTAACAACCAGAGGAACGCTGCGTCTTTGTTCATCTTTATTTTCTTCTTCTTTGTCTCTATTCCTCCTACTTCACCCTCATCTCTCCCAATAATCCCAGTTGAATCACTCCAACCCCTCAGCCTGACTCATCAGCAGCTCTTGCAGTGAAGAACAAAGGCACGCAGGATGTGAATGAGTCTGATATTGGATGGTACAAGTCAGGTGTGGGCAGAGTTGCCGTACATACCTCTCTTTGTTTTCCCCCTGACCCCAGTACGCCTGCAAACGTCGAAGAGATTCTGGGTCAGCTCGTGGCGTCGGCTCAGCGACAAGGCCGGACTATGGTGAAGTGGAGCTGTGGATCGCCCACTCGCTCTGTTTGCCTCTCAGCAGTGCTCTTAGTTTCACAGAGTAATTAACAGTAATTACCCTGCTGGGTTTGCCAAACGGCCGTTTGCTTTGCTGCAACACACACAAACACATACAGACACTCAAGACTGTCCTCTACCGAGAAGTGGGAACCACTTCAGCTGAGGCCAAACATCTGCAGTGCTGGGTGGTAGGGCTGGTTGTGACAAACAAACAGCCTCAAATCTTTCAGCATGTTTTTGCACACATCTTCCATAGCCCCTGAGAAACATTGTGCCAAGCTCCTGTTGAACCTCTTTGCTGCGGTACACATCATTGCATTGGGTTTCTTCTCACTGGAGTCTACAATGCGGGAAGAAATATTTCAGAAACCCATCATCACCCAATGTCCCGGATAAAGCTCCACAGTTTTTATCAGATAGATTTCTCCGTGCACAACATCTGATTTATCTCCATCCATGAATTTTTGGCTGTTTGACTATCTTTATAAATGTCTGCTCCCAGGTAGCTTAAGACAGTTGACTTCTGGAAGTGAGTAGCTTTTTAATTAGTATTTTTTTAAAGCAAGCGGTTGAAGTTAAATGCAGTAGGCACTTTCAGCATAAACAAACATTCCCACACACTTCAAACCAATCACACAATAAGTTCTTACGCGGAGGGCAGTAAAAAGTTAGGCCCGCGGGTTGCGACAAGAAGGAATGTCGACAATAGGAACAGCATGGCACAATTTTTGTCATGAAACTGTGACAATCCGATCTGATTTCAGCAGTTCGGATGCAGCATGCTGCTCGCTTAAGTATTCCAGGACATTCTGATGTCTTCAGCAATTATCTGTTTTCAAATGATTGGAAAGTCTCAAATTTAGTGACAGATTACCAATGGGAGGCTACTTGTTTCAAAACGGCTATTACCGCTAACCTTAGCCAACATATGTACGGCTGTAATTCAGTCAGTTTTACAGCTGTTGAGCTACAGTTTGGTGTGGTAGTAGCTGAGAATCATCCTCATTATGCACTCTGAGTGTTAACACCTTCCACATCAGCACGTCTTCATAACAGTGCTTCAGTGAAGGGGTTCTCTGTTCGGCAGGAGCTGAGCTGCAAACTGAGCTCCAGGGAGGAGCTTTGTACAAATACGTGGTGCTTTGTACCAGAAAATGTTTAATGCACAAATGAGTCAAAACAACACTTTGGGTATATTTTTCATGAGGGAATGACATTAGAACATGATCTAAAGCTCAAAAAAGTTGATTGTGCATAATCCCTCCACCCCCCTTCACGGAGGTACTTTTTATTTTAAAGTTATGTCTTTAAACACATGACTAGAATGCAACATGTAGCATATATATATACTGTATATTCTAAAAATATAGGGTCCATGCTTTGTCTCTCAGGTTGGGGGTCACAGACTGAAAAGACGTTGAAGACCCCTGCTTTAAGTTATATCTTTGTGTTAATCTTTGGCATGCAAGGCGACATGCTATACTCATTCCTTTAAAGAATACTAGTGTCATTGAATTAAAAGAAAACAGGTGGGTTTTAATCACCTAGCATCATTAATGCTGAACATTAGTAGTGGCAGGAACAAAAAGAGAGTTACAGCAGTTCCTCCATTAATGATCACAAGTATAAATCATCACTCATCTTTAAAATCTCTATTCAACAAAACCACTGAAATGTGGGAAAAAAAACATCCTGCACAAAAAAAAAACATAAACAGCTTTAAAATATACTGTTTATTCTGTTTCTCTTTGCTTTTTACCTTCAGAGTAAGAGAGGTGCTTAAAAACGCAGCAGATGAGACTTTGTAAATGAACGTCTTCGGCTCCTTGTGCCATCCTCCCTCTTGTTGTTGTGTCCTCGTGCTCCTCACACTTCCATCCCCGTGTGATTGGACTTAAAAGGCCAGCCTGAGGGTTGACAACCGTCAGTCACTTCAGAGGGTCAAAAGAGGCGGGGGAGATCAGGAAGAGAGCGAGATGAAAGCAAAAGCTGCAGATGAGGTAGAGCAGAAAAGGGAGTTTTAAAGACTTGCCGAGGATTGACAGCACCTGTGTCAGTCAAAACACACAGGAACACGGGCCTGCTTCACACAGAACAACGCTTATCTACACACACACACACAAGTTAAACATCCCAAATATTTAATTAAAATTGAAATACAAATTTTCCGCAAACACACAAATTTATTCTGCAGTGATAACATGTCAGAATGTAATTTCAAATGTTAAGATGTTTAAAAGATAATAACTCATTAAAGAGGTCTTCTCATCCGCCTCTTTTATTAATCTTTGCCAAGGTTAATAAGGAAATATGTAAAAAACATTCACTGAACTTTTGAATAAATAATACATTTTAACCTACTGACGAATCTAAACTGCAAAAATATTTCCAAATGTTTTAGTTGATTTCATATATTTTACAGCCAACTTTGTCATTTACAGTATGTCACAACTGAAAATATAAACAAAGACTTACAAATTAAAATACAAAAAAATAGGTATAAAATGCATACTCCAGCATGATGAACAATGGACCTTTGGTTACAGTAAGCATAATCCTGAATATTCAGTGTGTTGTAACGATACTGATTAGGGATGTAACAATTCACTCAAACCCCGACTCAAATCAATTGATTTTCACAATTACATTTTTTTTAACAAATACAATTGTAGTCATTTTCTAACCAAATAAGTTTCTTTTCTTTTAGCCTCAGCATTTCTGTCCTTGTATGAAACTGTAACTGTCTGTTGTTTTAGTAACAAAACTTCAAAATAAATAAAAATGTCATCACAAATCCCTTAGGGAGCAAAAGTTTCAAACTGAATTAGTCTGAAAAACATAACTTACTGTTGACAATAACATTCATATTAATGCATTCATTTTTATGAATCAATTCTCATTTTAAGCAGACATAATTGATTATTAGTTGATTCTCGATCAATTTTTACAGCCCTAATATCGTTACTAAGATGTTTTTTTGATAGATTTTAGATACATGGTTTTGTTTTCAGAAAAAAGAAAATTTAAAAATGTAATCAGAATATAACATTGCCAAATAGAATTTTTCAAATTTAAAATGTTATGCATTTAGCTTTTAACAATATATATACAAAAAGCAAGGTAATATGTGTTTATCAGGTTCTTTTTTTAGCTGTAACAATGCTTCTTGGCTATAAATCTTATACCATTGGAAATCCTGTTAATTGTTTTTTAAATGGTGCCACATTTGTAAGACACATGCATTTGTGGGGTGAACAAAAGAGCTGTGTATGTGGTTTGCACAGATTCAAGTTGGAAATTTTAAATAAATATGTATTTGTTGAAAAAAAAACACATTAGTCAAGTGGAGAAAAGATGTAAAGTTAATTTTATAAAAATTACATAAAGACAGAAATTATTGTAATCAACTTAAAATCATAATCGGTCACAGCAATTATATTCACTTTTCACTGCAGCTTTTATTAATCCATACTGATTAAGATTTTCTTCATGCTGGTTTTGTGTGTGCTTGCACAAAGACACAAGTTTAAAAGATTGTGGACATTTACAATTTTCATTCCCTTCAGAGATTCAGAGGATAAGAGACTCCATGTGGTTAGGATTTAAAACATGGATTTGTGGCAGAATTTCAGTTCTTTCCCACCAATCAGTGTCATGCGCTGACAGCTGCTGATGAGTTTTAAAACCATAAAAAGTCCTATAATGGTCCACTTTTGTAGCACAAATCATATTAAACTAAATCTTGTTTTTTCTCTTTTGAAACACAACTCTCCTCAATTTACAGATGCCTCTCTTCTCCACCAACTACTAAAAGTTTGATTTTACTTACTGGTTCCACTCTGTTGATCTGATTGGCTGAAGCTAGGCCACACAGGAACGGACATCTTCATCCAGATGCCTTCCTTCTGTTTTTATTGAAGCTTTTCTTGGTTTTTTTTCCTAACAATTGGGTTCTCCCTGATGCTTCCATGTAACAAACAATCTGTCAGGTTAATCAAATCCCAGGAAATGACCAAAACTGTCAGTGCATCTGTTTGTTCTCTACAACTTCACAGCTTTCCGTGTCATTTACTACATATATGTTGCACTATTCTAAAATCATTTATGTTTAAGATTATATAAAAAATGACAAGTGTACAATTTAGTTTTTTCACATGTCTTTGTAAAGGTAACTAGTTGGAATTGGTGAAATGTTTTTTTGGCCCAGTTTATTCAGCTTTCATAGCATCATAGCCTCAGATAAGCAAGTGTCTTAACCCTTTAAAGCCCGACCCTTTAAAAAATGGTCATAGAGGTCATAGGAATCCTGTGTAGCAAATATGATACAAATGGTGATATAGGGTTAAGATTATTAGTAAATGCTACAATCAATATCTTTGCAACAACATCCCAGATGATGACTGTAGATTAACAGTTGGTTTTAGCTACAAAAAATTTTTTTTGTCAATTTTGGTGCTGGGTACGTTAACTCGTTATTATTGCGTTAATAATTTCCTCATCAAATATATAGCCAGAATGTTGTTTTGACTCCTCCCTCAGTCTGCAGCTGAGCTGCCGCCCCACAGATCACCCCTCCCCCCAAACACTGTTGTGAAGACATGCTGAAGTGGGAGAGTCAGAAACGGTAGGAGGTTCTTAAAGAGGCCAATTTTAAGGAGTTTATATATGGCCATGATGCAAAGTCAAATTTATATTTGATATAAACATCATTTTCAAAACAACCGAAGGTAACGTTACTTAGTTGTGATATTTGTGCTTAAAAAACTTGTAATAGCCCCAGCCCCTCTAAATATATCCAAGTTTGTCTTTGAGTGTAATTTTTTCATCTTAGTAAATACGTCAGCACAATGTACCCACAAGTGACAAACATGAGTGTTGGTGCCTGAGAATGTCATCTCATGCTGGTCTTAATCCCTCACAGATTGAGGTCAGTAGGGCTGTTGGAGGATCTCAGTGTTTACAATCTCAGCTCGACCCTTGGAAAGGCTGAGGTTGGCTGTTGTTGTCAGATTGGTTCAGCCTTTTTTTTTTTCCTTACATTTTTCAGTGTAGGAGGATGTGATTGGCTCAGCTGGCTTGGGATGGAGTCAGAGTGGAACATATTTTTGGAAGAAGTGGGCCAAGGGACATAAGGGAACCGTGCCCCCCCCCTTAAACACACACACAAACCCTCAATAGGTGTTTATGCAGAGGAGACATGGTTCAGTTTCAGAACTGGGTTGGTGTTGGTGGGTGCGGTTGTTATAGTAACTCCTGACTGTTCTGAAATGCCCCGAGCATCATGCGGGAGGGTTGCTATGGTGAAGGCAGGTTGTAGCGTAGGTGTGTTGTTGTGGTAACAGCCTATTTGAGGCTGCCATTTACTCATTGTTGACAGGAGTGAGAGAAGTTGGTTAAC
Organism: Anablepsoides rubrolineatus; assembly: GCA_031762495.1. Lineage (NCBI taxonomy): Eukaryota > Metazoa > Chordata > Actinopteri > Cyprinodontiformes > Rivulidae > Anablepsoides > Anablepsoides rubrolineatus. Next base: position 15,932,590 of record JARVGW010000136.1, read on the forward strand.
AAACGGTTCACAAAGATCAGCTCTACAGACTTAAAGTGATAGTTTAGGTCTTTTTAAAGTGCAGAACAATTATTACACACCTGTCATAGTGAGCTGTAGCACTTCTGGAGCAGCCAGTGGTACTCCTAGCAGAAAAAAATATATATATATTATTTTTTTCTGCCTGGCAGCTGATGGTAGAAATGTATTCTCTGAGGCAGCATTAACCAGGGACAAGGCTGCTTCTCTAGTACCTCAGTTTGGTAGAACCACTGTCCAAATGACGACAGGTCTGTCCTGCAGCCAGATGAGCTGGAATAGTCAAGAAAGGGAGATCTGTGTAAGATTTCTTTCCAGCATTCCTGTTGCCCAGAAAACCCTTTACAGAACAGCAATGCTTCTTAGGACAGATTTGTGTTTTAGTGTAAGCAGAGCAACTGGGATAAAACTCTCTGTAGGTAGGACGATTACCTGGACCGAGCTTTGGAAACATCAGTTTTGCCAAATACAGCCTCCCTTTTGTGGATAAATTTCTAAGACCTGCTAAACCAGTAGCCCTAGAGCAGATATCCTTAGCATTTCGTATGTGACAGTTGGAGACTAATTGGTGATTAAAAAGTGAGAAAACTGGTGAATTTTTCATTTCAAGTTAACCAAGCGACCAGTGAGTTTTGTGGCTTCTTTTTGAGCAGCCCATTTCTGAAAATCGTAACTTATTGTTAAGTTTATAACCTGTAGTCTAGGCCAGCACTTTCTAAAGTTATGGTCCCCAGATGATTTCCAGACATCAATTTAAAGGAGAATAAATTGTTAATGGAATGTTTTCACCACAATATTGAAAAAATACCACTGGTCTAGGCTGTGCACATTATTTTGTTGACCACCTCCGACCACATTATGTTTACATTTATGATCGGGAAAAAGGGTCTGTGAACAAAAATGCCTCTGTTCACATGTTAGTCATTTTATTTTGCAGACGACAAAGAAATGCACCAACAGGATGGTTTTATCAGTTTTATTTCTGCTTCTGACTGTAATTTGAGTCTCTCACTGCTGGATAACTTTTTTAAGCCCTCTGTTGAAGCAATTTAAAGATCAATATTTAGTCAGACACTAAAATGATTTCTAAGAATGCTACAAACTACTGCAGAAAACAGTATTGTCTAGTCCGTAGAAATATATATATATATATTGAGTACAGCACCTTATTAAAGAGCAACTCAATGTGATCCACTTTATATTTCTTTCAGCTTTTGATTTATTGTTGTCTCTCTGAGTGCCTTTTTAACTCCTGTAACCAGATGTCAGACCTCTTCACTATACGATTTTCTTGTCTTTGTTCCTTTCTTTCATTAGTAAAGCTTGTTTTGGTTTTGTTTGTTTTTTTTCCTTTATAATGAAGTATTGCTCATTATCATAAACACTGACACAAACACAAACTTCTGAAGACGCAGCTTAAGAGGGTTTCTGTAATGTTTACTTACATATTTTCAGATTTTTTTTCTTTCAATTGTGTTTCTTATGAGTCATAGTAAGTAAAATAAAAAAAAAGGTGCACACTTCAAACATGCTGAATGGTATTCTTCAAAATGACAATCGATTAAAAGCATTGAGCAGCTTTCCAAAGCACTTCGCTGGAAAAATCTGTGCTTCAATTTTCTGGCTTTTAAGAAGTGCTTACATTCATCACATTGTAATGAACACAATTTCCTGTCTGCATCGTTTGCTAAATTAATTAAACTTCATATCTTAATTCAGCATATTTGACAGACTTTTCTTTTTTTTGTTAGAACAGCTCCTCCTATAACATGTTTTTCTTCTGACCTCTCTACTCTTCAGCTGTCAATAATGCATTAAGCTTCAGAGTCTTAAATCCAGTCTGAAATCCTCTCTTTCCATCTTCCGTACACATTAATAAACTGAGCTGTGACTCCCTCGAACACAGCTAAAAATACTCCTTCGGCTAAACTGGCTCCTTTAAAAAGCTATATGTGTTTATTTCTGTCACTGTGCTGAGTTTTTCCAACCAGCCTGCTGAAATTATCACGTCTTGATGTCTTTTTTTTCCTTCCTCGCACCTGAATGTCCCACTCTCTCATCTCCTCTCTTCTCAGCCATCTGGCTTGTATTTCCTCCTCTCCTGTTTTTTTTTTCCTCCTCACTTGCATGCAGATAAAACCGAGCTGAATTTATTACAGTCATTTTACCTTGCAGTGTGTATATTTAGTTTGTGTGATCAAAAAGGTGTTTTGAGATGTTTGGCGATGGACTGTTGTGTTTGTTTGCACTTGCAATCAATATTGGATGTAATCAGTCTGAAAACAGTGTGGGGATGATCCCTGGAGGCGCCTGGATGTGTGAGATAGAGGGGGAAAAAAACACCATCAACACACAGTGTCATGTGAAAGTCATACATGGAGGAGGAAATGGGGGGCAGTCACCTCCGAACAAAAGCGAGCCTGCATTAACACATCTTTGTCAAAACGTCATCTGGGAGTAAATGAGATTACTGAGCACTTACAGCGTCGTGACTGCTTGTTTTCACGTCTGTAATAATGGGATAAAACAAAGACAACATGACTTTGCTCTGTTTCTTTTAAACAGGAAGAAGCTTTAAACGTAGGATGACTCTAATAAGGGCATTTCTTGAAAAAGTGAATTTCCTACACTTTTTTAATCAAGGTGTTTGATTTGTCAGAGTGTCTAACAGGGAGAACTCTTGCCTACACTGACTAAGATGTAGCCATCTTTGTGTTTTCTTAGGCTCCGCCCCCCTATCTGCTTACAAAGTTTACGCAAGCTTACAAAATTTACGTAAGTGAAAAAAGTTATGACGGGGACCAGAGATTGTGAAAACAACACAAAACAACAGCTCCACCAACCTCCTCTATCCACGATGGTTCAATTTATTCTTTGTGTGCTTTCTTCTGGCTTCATGAAATAATTGCAGCCCCCACCCCCCCCCCCCCCCCCTCTGTTGTTTATGGGAGTTTACGAAATTTACGTAGAGTAGAAAATAAAAACTCTCGGCGGGTCCGAAGATTGGCAGAGCATTGTGAGGCATCGCCAGCTGAAAAGGGCCTCTCTAGCTAAATGCCTGTTAAGGTGTACATTCAATGATTATTTTTGAGAGTTTCATTAAAACTTTTCTAATGGCTCATGAGATATTTTTCTAACAGACACACATGCACAAACACAGGCAACTACACACAAAGGTGTCAAAGGTATTCACATTCAATACTTAAATATAGATACTGGGGTTTAAAAATACTTTTTTGGAAGCAGAAGTATCAACTCAAGCTTTTTACTCAAGTAGAACTATAAAAGTACAGATTTTAAAACTACTTAAAGTATAAAAGTAATGAACACAAAAAAAAAAACATTAAGGATAGAAGCTTAGGCTCAGGGTTCTATAACATACAACCCCCACCCCACACACAATTCTTTCTTCTAAAGTCAATAATGAGTATAATGTTAAATTAAAGTGTTAATGTTGAAAAATTTGGAATTACCTGACTGGACTAGTTGTTTCAGCCACATTCATCTTCATTCCAGGCTCCATCTGCTACAGTATGTCCTGCTGGATGGGATGTGATTTGTGTCATACAGGTGTGATGGAGTGTGTTCAATCCAATAAGGTGTCAGAATGGTATTTATTTACACTTCTCATCAAACCACAATCAAACTCACTCTATCCATGGATAGATTTCTGGATCGATTTCTGTTTATTTATTTTTTTCTGAACAATGAAAAGATGGAATAAAAACAAGTCAAAGTTAAATAGAAATAAAGCACTTTTTGCATTTTTAAAAAGTAAGAAGTAAGTACAGATAATTGAATTAAAATGTAAGCAGTAGAATTAAAACGTAGGCTGAAATAATTCTGTCCCTAAAGTATAAATAACCAAAATTTCTACTTAAGTAAAGTAACAAAGTATTTTTACTTAGTTACTTGACACCTCTGACTACACCGTTGTCTGCCTTTCATAGCAGCGAGTGATGTCTATTTGTTGACAGATGCTAATAATTTTCTCTGTTTTCTCTTCTTTCAGTCATTCCTGACTCGTTGACAGTATCAGCTCCTCCGCAGACTCTGTCCAAAGTGGAGGGTGACACGTTACAGCTCACCTGCGAGGTGTCTCGGACCACAGAGCAGCACACTCACTTATCAGTTGGGTGGTATCTGAGGTCCCCAGAGGACGCGTCTGCCCCGCCTCAGGAGCTGGTCACCTTGTCAAGGGACTTTGTTCTGCGCTCTGGAGGACCTTATCGGCAGAGGATGGCAGCCGGGGATCTCAGGCTGGATAAAACCAGTGCCACGGCCTACAGGCTGACGATTCACAAGCTGCAGCCCATGGACCAGGGGCTGCTCTACTGCCAGGCCACCGAATGGATTCAGGACCCAGACGGGAGCTGGTTTGCGATGACCCGCAAGCAGAGCGAGAAGGCCCAACTTCGAGTTCAGCCCACTGGTGAGTGAACTGCAGCCCTTACACATAACTCTCATCGATCAGAGCCTGGAAAGATGCTTTTTGGAGCTTGATGCAATGTGTGTTTGATATGACTTCATCAGCTGCAAGATTCACACAGAAGCAAGGTGTAACAAATTAAATATATATACAGTGGGTTGCAAAAGTATTCATACCCCTTGAACTTTTCCATATGTTGTCACATTACAACCACAAACA
>JARVGW010000136.1:15937568-15948021 GCA_031762495.1 Anablepsoides rubrolineatus
ATATAACATCGAAAGCAGCTGATGAAAATGGCTCATTTGAAAGAAATAATGTTTTTGCACTTACTGCAGCTGTTTTGAGTTTGTTATCAAAAAAGAACATTTAATGCAAATGATGCGAGAGTTCATTTCTTAACACATTAGAAGAAGAAATAAATTAAAAGTAGCAGAAACAAGGTTTAGTACCAGGTTTGGCTACTTATAAACATCTTGTAAGTTTTCATATAGCAGATATTTATAGCTCACAGCATCAAACAAATGAAGCATTTTTTTCTTGTTGAAAATTAAACTGGCATAAACTAAATCATATGATGTAATTAGAACAATTGATAACTAAGAAGAATATAATCTCAATCTTACAAGCAGGAGCACTTTAGAATTAAAGGCACTAGATTTAATTTTTTACATAGGAACAGAAGGAAAATGGGATTTACTGCTGCTTAATTATTAATTAATTAGGTCCTAATTAGTTAAATATTATTTCATAGTCTGCTACACATGGTTTTAATCCAACTGATAATGAACCATTACCTAATCTGTACCTAATGATTAGTTCATTAGAAAATAACCCCTGATCTGTTTCTTGTTTATTCTTAGTTAACTGATAATTAGTCACTGATTTGTTCAGTGTTTTAACTTGAAGGACTTTATTTTAAAGGGTTATCAGTAATTTTGTGTCAGATGTTTCCTGTCACCTACCATCTCCAAGCTTTCTAATTTATTTGCTAAGTAAACCTATTTTTTTCTTTAAAGGAACTGTTATTTTTTTTTTAGATAGGGTTGCATGAAGTAGCTATAAGTAGTCAGTATCTTACCTGCAGCAGTTGTGTTATTTAAAAGAGGAAAAATCATGAAGAAATCAAATGTGAGAGTGAAGCTAAATGCTACACAGAAGGGCCCGTTTCAGAGGGTTTTTTTGTCATCTAAAACAACTCAAACCTTATTTTTTTTTCTGTTGAATGGTGTCTCTGAATACTAACTGTGTTGGAAACTGACTCATCGTTGTCTGCCCATGTGTAAAATAGATCGTATTAGGGATATACAGTCTAATGTCAGGTAAAAATACTTATTCTATTAATTGTTTGTTTTGTTTTAGATGGCAAAGTTTACACCTAAATAACCTGCTTTTTAGTTTTTGCATGACTCCACTGCTGATTGGTCTATCGTACTGCATACAACCCCACTTCATAAATTCTGAGCTTTCCCTTTAAGGGACATACAGCCTTATGCTCAAGCTTTAATAGGCTAATAGATAAAGTGCTTCGTAATTGGTCTTTCATTAGGTATTCATGTAGTGCTCTCATTCAGCAGTATGTGAACATGAATGGAGGGGGTGAGGGCTGCCCGGTGGGAGCAACTTGTGATTCAGTGTCTTGTCCAAGGACGCTTTAACACTCAGACATCGAACCGCCAACCTTATAATCAGTGAACGACTCAGTGCTTTGGAATCCACAATGTGAGCCGTTTGTGTGGGAGAGGAATAGAAAGGGAGTAATCACATTGGTCTAGATCCCCTCTGTCCTTTTGACAGGCACACATGGCTGCATGTGGGCACAGTTCCTCTGATTGCTGATCAGTATCTCATGCTAAGCTCATTAGCTTACTAAAAAGGGCTTAACTAAACCTCCACAGACTCCCACTTTTTGTGTTTGTGCCTGCGTGATGGGCAACATTACAAGCAAATCCAAGAATAAATTTAACCAGTTTCAAATAGCGTAGGTGGTTGACATAGGAGACTTAGGACTTACACACAAACAACTCCCTCAAGCAGTATGTGGTTCAGGGTTCAGAAATGTTTCCTCTTGACTACAGTTGCAGAATGGTTTGTGTCGAAGCACGTTAGTGGAAAAAGACATTCTTTTTAGCAAATTTAGAGGAAGCGACTTAAATAGAGGAAGTGGGTAAAAAGGATAGGTTAGGAGGTGGTATGATGCATGATGGAAGTATGTGGGAGAAACACAGATTGTGCTACGGAGGCTGGTGGGAGAGAATGTCTCATATGGTAATGATCTAATATACCATCAACCTCATCGCTGACCGGAATGACGTGTAACAAAAGCTGCTTTATGACTTCCTACAAGCATTTACAGCTTATCGGCTGACCCGAACCCATCACGTCTGCTGTGACGTGTCTCACATTCATAAAGAACCTCTTTATGCACTTTTTGAGAAAGGGCCAAGGATGGGGGGTGGGGGGGTGGGCTGCTTTGGCATGAGCTCCATTATCAAGCAGGCGCGCAGTGGCGAGCGTCTCATGCCAGCAAATCACTTCAAAGTGGAATCGTTTTGCCTTTTTCCATTAAGCATCCGAAACACTGCGGACTGATGGAACTCGATGGTGCCCCAGATAGAGCTGCAATGGATGAGAAGACGAGCTTGGACTCAGATGTAGCGAACAGCAACTTTCAGATGAGCTCTTCCTACTTCAGGGAGGAGACATAAGGAACAAAACAGCTCAGCTCTCAACACCCTTTGTCACTCTCTGTCTACTTTGTAATCTATAATTGATGGAGTTATTGTTGCATGACAAAGGGAATAAAGCATCTGTGGATGCGAGTGCCTAAACCTGGCTGTATGTCTATATTCGTTTTGACTTGTTTTTTTGTGTGCCTGGTACATTAGGAGGGTGCAGTGTGCATGCCTTTAGGCTAAAGTTGGGATTTTATAATTTTTTTTTTTCTTTTTACCTGTTTAAGTGCAAATTTGACAGGGAGTGTGCTAGAAAACATAGACGAGAGAAGCAGCAGCGTCCCCATTAGGCTTCTATTATAAAAGATGGAGTGGATCTCAAGACGGGCTCATCACTAGCTAATCACCCACAGCCGACATCAGAGAGGAGTAACAGACAGAATCCTAATGTGTCTTACACTTTAGCATATCTCTCCTGCTTTCTCCTTGTCCTTCACCTTTTGCTTTGTTCCCCTGTTTGCCTCACATTTTTCGGCTTGCTTGTCTCTTCACAGCATTTTCCCCCCTCCTGCTCTCTTACTTTTGCTTATTTCTGCCTCTAACTTTAATTAATCATGAGAATGACTAGGATCTGTGAGGCTCCACCATCTTCTATCCATTTTTTCCCATTAAAATGCTCAGAATAATGGAGCAGGGTGCAGAATGATTTGGGTCACTCGCTGATCAATGCCATTGATCACAATAAAATATCCCAGCATTATGTTTTGCTTCCCTCACAGCAATACACCAGTTATTTGTGCATGCGGCTGTTTTGTTTGGTCCTGTTGATTTGTGTGTGTGTGCATGTTTGATATGACTAAATGCATATTTAATACTCCCCCACTACCAACATCATTTCATCCTGTAGACGGTCACAATGTCAAGAAACAAACAAGTATAAACTCCTACACAATTATTTCTAGATTTTCAAAGATCTTTGGTATTTAAAAGAAAACTGCATCCAGGAAAACACATGGCGACATGAAGAAATGACACAATCATGGACGTTATTAAGGAAAAATGTTTATTTTGTGGCGCAACCTCGAAATATATTCATTCACTGCCTGAGTGGAAAGTGCTGTTTTATTTATTGACTATTTTAAGGTAGAAGATAGATATTAGCACCATTTATCTTAGATTTAACTTCAGTTAAGTAACAGATGCTTTTTGTCCAGCTTAGACTAGTGTTTGGGGGTTCTTAACCAAAAATACACACAGAAGGCAAACTGTTGCAAACAATGATAAACCAACTATTTATTTGTAATTTTTGTGATTGCAGCAGACTTGTCAGTGGAATGCTTGTTTCACATGATCCAACAAGCAAGTTCGAGCCCTTAACCTGAAATATATGGACGCCCTGTTTGGTTTTACAATGTTTTGTTGTCTCTCAGCAAGAAGGTCACCGGGTCAAATCCCGGCACGGGGACCTTTTAGGGTACAGGTTGCATGTTCCCTCTGTGCATCCCAAAAACATGACTGTTAGGTTAATTGGTAACTCTAAATTGTCCCTAGGTGTGAGTGAGAGAGTGAATGGTTGTCTGTCTCAGTTTGTCTCTATGTCTGGCCCTGTGATGGACTTGTGACCTGTCCAGGGTGTACCCCGCCCCTCACACAGGGACTGCTGGATATGGGCACCAGTGACCCTGAAATGAAGAAGTGGGCATAGATGATGGATGGATGGATGGATGGATGGATGGATGGATGGATGATTATTATAAGTCAAATGTCTTAAATGAAGGATTGTATAAACAAGATTTGAATAAGATGTAAACTGTGAACTGGAACAAGGATGGATCTGTGTCTCTGGTCTAAAAACCAGGTCAAAGACAATTTTGTGTTTGCCTGTGGTTCTGTGTAGTGGTTCATTAGATATTTTGCTAATACAACAAATGAACACAAAGAGACACAGACACAAACACCCTTCTGCCTTCTGTGGGGGACAATTAAAACTTAAACCAAGATAAGATCATATTGGTTTGTCCTGCACAGCTGTGTGTTTGTGTATGACACAGTTGCCTCTGGTTTAGAACTTGCTTGTTAGCTTGCTTATATTCCTGTTTACTACTTGGGTTTGCAGTTCAGTGACGTGCTCTCTGGGATAAAGTGAGAACTCAGATCTTTTGAAGTGAGGTTCGCTCTCGCTGACGGCTAGACCGAGCAAAAATGAAAGTGGATTGCTGCCATCCTTAAACAACCCCAAGTCTCAAAAATCTCCTTGAGGTTTATGGAAACACTGTTTTTAAAGCCTTTTACATGTCCGTCAGTTTCACATTACACAGTTATTTACATAGCATTCTGGGGTTATTTGCAAGCACAAATAACGACAGCAGGGACTTCTGGCAGGAATAGCCTAATATGTCTGATGAAATATTTGCATCATGAGAAACTGATGGCAGCGTAAAGGCTTATAAAATAGTGTTTACATGAATTGTTATGAAATGTTTGAGACTTGAGTTTTAAGATGGGAGCAAACCACTTTTGTCCTGGCTTCACTCGGACTAACTGTTCTCATTAATTTGATGATGATTAAACTATTTGTTTAAAATGAGGTCATTTGAAAAAGTATATGCAACAAGTAAAATAAGATTTGTTCAAAAACTTTCCACAGAGCCTCACTTTAAAACACCTGAACTCTCTGCAATTTTAAATTGGCCATAGGCGTGAATGTGAGTCTGATTTAGCTGTGATAGCCTCAAGCTACAGTGTGGAAATTTGTTTGTGAACTTGTAAACAATGTGCCCCCTTACCTCCTGTCATATTCTCCTGAATAACTCGCTCTATAACAGGAGCAGCCTTTGAACCTGTCCACAAGAATGTGTGTTTTTTTTTCTCCAGAAAACCTTTCGACAGTCTTTGTAATTAGAGCTCAGGGCTGCCACCCTACTGCGACTCCGAGCAGCTGTCTCTGATAAACACCCGTCTGATGAATACCATCTCATCATCTGAAAATGATTATAACAAATAAAACTGGACACGCCAACTCATGCAACATACATATAGGTGCAGGCTGTGAGCCTAATTAGCCATGTGGAAGTGCTAGAACGATCAGTGTTTACTCTTCTTGTTGTTTTAGATTGTGCAGGAGGAAGCGGAGGGAGCACCTCACTTCGTTTAAGGCAGCAGAGGAGAGATTTAATGAGATGTTTTGGGTGGTTTTTTTTTTCTCTTTCTTTCTTTAATACAGAAGTGAAGCCAAGTAGGGAGGTAGGAAAGAGTTGTGTGGAAGATGAGTTTTACTGGAGTTGTGCACTGTGTGACCTCAGCCTTCCTTCGTTTCTAATTATTTTCTTTTCAGCACTAACTGATGCTCTTTGTACACCACCCCCTCCTATCCCTGGCCACCGCCAAAGCTCCTCTTGTATTACTCACGAGCTTTCTTTCATCTTTTTTTTGCTTTTAACTTATAAAACTATTAAGAAAATGAAGAGGTGTCAAGCGTTTCACTTCATGCCTATATTAATATTTGTTTTAAACATCGAAAAGTTCGATGTTAATGAAAAACTTCCACTCTTATGTTTTGATTTTTTTTATTTGCTGCTTTATTATATGTGCATATATATCGCTATTTTACTGTTTTTTTTTGTTTCTTCTTTTGTTTAGATCGAGACTTCAGCATCCAGGTGAGCACGGAGCGACGGTCCTTCACGACCGGTGAGCCGCTGGAGCTTCGCTGCACCATAGAGGCGCAGAACGTCCCCGAGCGTTTTTTCTCGGTGTCGTGGGTCTTCAGCAGCTCACCGGTGGCCGTGGTGGGCCCGAGTGCCGTGCCTGTCCTGGGGCCTGATTACGTTGACCGTGAGGCCGCTGGTCTCGTGACTGTGCGGAAGGAGAGTCCCAACGTGCACCTGCTCAAGCTGCAGCGCCTGCGCCCCGACGATGCTGGGAAGTACATCTGCCGAGTCACAGAGCGGGAAAAGACACCGACTGGGGACTTCATCGACCGCAGCAAGAGGTCCCGAAATGTCCAGATCACAGTTCAACCACTTAGTAAGTGATGAATCCTCTGCCTGAGTTGTCCCTCCCTTCTATCTATCTTTCCAAGAGTGGCTGGGCTCTTTTGTTAGCTTGGAGTAAGAGGAAAGGGATAATGCTGCTCTTATTTCTGATGTGTTTTCTGTTTGAGTGGATGGCTAAGGATCTGTAATGCAGCATTGTGGTCCTTCCCATTTGCTTGGCTTAGTGGAACGGGGAGGGGTAACACTATACAGGATAATGGAGAGCAGAAGAGTCCAGACTGATGGAGCTAACAGCCATGAAATGAAAGCGTGGAGAAAGAAAAGAAGCAGAGAAAAGGCGTCCAGCTCTCCAGGGCGTTGTAAGTGGCTCCCTGGGCTAAATTAATGTCTTCTGTTGGAGCGAACCTGAAGCACCTCAAGCTGGGCTGCCCATTGTGGGTGTATCCGGCTGGACTCGTGCACACGTACAGTCAAACCAATAAAATCCTAGGTAATGATTCCGCTACCTGCCCCTGAGACTTTTCCTGCTCTCCTTCTCATTTTTGGAATACGCTGTTATTCCTCCTCTCACTGTACTTCCACCATTTGTGCTACAATCAAAACAAAGCATGATAAATAAAACAAGTAATATTTCCTCTATAACAGCCAACTACCTTATTCTGACCGCAGCAAGCCCTGTCAAATTAGCTGAAAACAATGACCTGAAGCTTACAGCGGTCTCCAGAGGTTATCCGCGTAAGGGAGGTTCTGTTTTATCCAACAAAAGACCTAAAGGCTGTTCATAGCACTTACACATAAAAGGTATTGTTAATAGGGAAGGACCTTTCTGGAGAAAAAAATGCAGCACATGAAACAAACTGTTCTTTCATGCCTGATTTATCCAGCTTATTCTCACACACACACAATGCTTTCATGTGCTGCATCTCGAACAGGTGGATTCAGTAATAGTAATAGGCTTTAACAGGGGTTGGACTTAAGTCAGAGGCATGGCAAAAGAAGAACTGTTCTAAACGCCTTTGATAAATGAGTGTTGATGGATGAATTTATATGCAACAACAAAGCAAGAAAGAGCTCAAACTGAATTTGTGTGGTCCTGATAGAAAAGGTAAGTGTGTAGGATATGAAAACAAGAGCACTGTTAATGTGTTAATAGAAAAAAAATGAACAGCAAAACTTGGAAGGAGTTACTGGGGAGAGTAGAAAAATGGTGAAATAAATGAAATTCAAAAGAATATTTAAAGAAAAAACAAGTTGCTCAGAAACTAGGGTTTTATGCACAAGTGAGAACATGCATGGCTCAGAGAGGGAATTTGATAGAATACAGTTTTAGCTGTACAAAACACATAAAGGTTCTTTTTTCTAGCCTTGACAACAGGAAATAGAAGCTAACAAAATAAAGACAAAGGGAAAGAGAAGCATGAAAGGTGTTCCTCTTATTCAGTGTAATAGAAATAAGAAGCAATTTTATTCCATTTTGACTGAGGGCTCATGCTTATTAGGAGGACCGGTGAGAGGAGAGGCAGGAGGCAGAGTTTGGCCCGAGGGGGAGAAAAAAAACCCGGAGAAATCTTAAGTCAAATCCTCAAGCGACTGCGGCGATGCCTCACAGGAGGACAAGATCTTGTGAGTCAACCAGAGCTACGTGACGTCTGACGGTCGTAGAAGCGATGTGGGGGGGGGAAATAAATAAATAAATAAAACGGGGAAGACTTTTATCCTTCCCCTCTGAAGTGCCACTGAGCTCTGTGATCTGAGCCTTCTTTCCTGTGCTCGTGTGGACTCGGCGAACAAGCTTCACAAGGTTCAAAAGGAGAAATACGACCTACACACAAAATTTTTGTTTCTTCTCTTGCTGTCACTGCGAGCAGCCTGAGGCCTGTTATCCCCCCCCCTCCTCCCCCCACGCACCAGCTCCCACCGTAACACAACCACAAGGATGCAAACTCATTCATGACCCACGTTTTTACAGGATGGTGGCGTCCTTCTGGGAAAAGATGCAGGGGATTGTTTTGTTGCCTCTAGCCTCATATGCAGTATGATTATTTTTTAATACACCAAACTATGATGCATGCTGTCTTTGGACTGTATCATCAGAAGTATCCTCATATCAGATGTATCATCCTTATGAGTTTGCATCAGATGAGCAGTGGACTAATAACGTTTTTAAACACACTTTTCCATTCTCTCTCAAATGAAGTGAGGGGCTACTTTAATCTGCAATTTTAAAGTTGTCCATAAAAATAAATGCTAAGAAACAAGCAACCACTTTCCTTAAAATGCTTAATGTTATTATTATATTGCAGTGGCACGATTAGACTTGAAATGATTTTCATATCGTCTCTAATGGAATTTAAAAATTGTAACCTAGGGTGCAGCTGGACTTGAGAAAATTAAAATCTTCCAAAATGTAATATATTACCTAAAATAAACTGCATTTTTCTGCTTTTATGAGTGAAATACTTGGGTTTCTAAGTTGGTTTAGATAGCATATCTAAAATAAAAACGAGTTGATTTTCTTTTAACGCAGAAAAAGCACCAGTGTGTTTGAACATTCCAGTTTGATCAGAATATTATTTTTGTTTTAATAGTAATTCATTCAGTTTTTTAATGTAGGGTTCTGTGGAAAGGTTATGATCAAATATTACCCAACCTGTTTCAAGTAACTCTTCAAATGACCTCAATTTGAAACAATTTAAATGAAACAAGCTTTGTACAACTGGTAAGATGTTAATTGTTCATCACATTTTCACAGAACCTCCAAATATATAAGCTATCAAGATGTTTCTATAACTTGACTGAAATCTCGCTTTAGTTAATTGAATTGCCTGATCATACAGCTGCATGCTTTTTAAGGTTCCACAGCGGGTTTTTTTTTTTATCACATACATTTTTATGTGTCACAAAAGATATTTAAAAATCGCTAAAATTCCATTTAGGGAAGCTTTTCAAGCAGCAGGATCACTGCTAAATGAAACATAATTAAACTGAATCTTTGTTAATGCCACCTGTGCCTTCTGCCTAATAAAACTTCATGGTGTGAATAACATGTACAAAAGCCCGACCACGTATCAACCTCTCCTAGCACCTTTACTCTAACATTATTCCAACTCTGTTACAGTTTGTGCTTTTTAGTAGCACTGGTAATTCTAAGTTATAAAAGAAAAGAAACATAGAGCTTTTAATATACACTGTTACTTGATCAGAGACTATGTTTCAATAAAAAAAACATTGGATTACCTCAAACAGACTGCTGGTGAAAAACAACCTGGTTTCAGGTGTGACATGTGTTCTGTGACTATAAAGCACAGCAGTATTACCATCATTATATAGGCAAGCAATGCCTGGTTCACATGGCAAGATTTTAAAATTGCTGTCTGATTCTCAAAAACTGAGAAGACCACACATGAGGATAACAAATCATCGAGGTTTGGTACTACAGTGTGCGGTGTATAGCCACAGGGTAAAAGACAACACACAAACAAATTTCACTAACAAATATTCAGATGTCAGACAAAAAAATCTCAAGAGACCTCTCTAAACAGGAGTTTAGAGTAAATAGGCATGGCAGAACAGGAAAAAGCAATGGTGATAGTTTGTAGACTATTTTTAAGAGAGAAAAAAAAACAAAAGTCGTCTACATGTCATATTCAACAGGCTGGGAACTTGTTTGTCCTCGGGGGAACATCACACACTCTGGAAAATCGGGCCAAGACAATCCAAAATGTTGAATGTCCCCAGTTTGAGATCATAGTGTTCTCAATGGTCCGTGTACCCTTCGTTCTTTCCTTTTTCAATATTAAATCAAAAATCAAATAATGAAAAAGTGACTGGTTATTTTGTTTTTCGTTTTATTTTTTAAATCAAAAAACGAAAATACGCTTGTTTTTTCATATTTCGTTTTTATGCTCAGATCAAAAACACAAAATGGAAAATCGGACACTTGAACAGAATTTGTTTTTATTATTTAATTTGTCCGCTTTACGTGAACCGGAAGTTTGATACGGAGCGTTTTTTTCCCAACCTTTATTGATAAAGGAGCGTTAGCAAACAAC
>JARVGW010000136.1:15974251-15992094 GCA_031762495.1 Anablepsoides rubrolineatus
GGGACACATCTCATGACAACAGAGAGAAGTTATCAGGAACGTGTTGCTACTATCACGAAAGCTGTAATTATTCTGTCGTATCAAGTAGTTTTGGCAATGTTACATGATGTCTGGAGATGTAGAAAAATAAATGCAATTCACTTCACAATACGGGAATATCTATGAAGAAGCCGACAGCAGGAGGAGGGTCCTCCTGTTGCCAGTAGCGGCTGCAGCTGTAGCACCGGTACCAGCAGGAACAGCTGATCAACCACACGAGGTAAATGTTTGCTAAGTCAAAACATATTTGACAAATGTGTTTCCATCTCCCCTTTTTGTTCATACTTCAAAATACGCATGAAAAAATGTTGATGGAAACATGTAGACTTTGATGAATCCGGATGCAGCAGTCAGTGCATTCAGGAAAGAAAAAAAACTTGAGTATCGATCCTTTTACACGAATATCATTCAATATCAATACCAGCGTTTGGTATCGATATTATCGATATTAAGATCGATCCGCACACCTCTAATAAGCGGATTTGAAGTTGCGGACCTAAAATAATTTATAAGCGGTTTAGAAATAGCGGAACTAATTTTTCAATTAGCGGTGCCCACCACTGCTACTAGCCTTACTGTCTATTTTATAACAATCCAATAAATCAGGTAGAAAAAAGAGCCCTAACTAAGTAAAACATTATTTTACTTAAAATAAGAAGAGAATACAAAAATAGTTAATTAAAGTCAATTTTCTGTTACTCTTTCCACACCAGAATCAATAATTACGCAAAGTTGTTTAAGACAGCTCAAAGTTGGCCGACTGTCATGCTAAGAATGCACTAAATCCAGACAAAAAGAGAAACTATAAAATTATTTTACATTAAAATTATTACCTTAGGGGCCAGAAAAAAATGGTAACTACCAGATTTTGCCCACGGGCCTTGAGTTTGACATGTGCCATAACGTATATTTTACAGACAAATTTTAATTTAATATTTTTCCAAAAATGAACACAAATCTGTTCATTCTGAAGCATGACTGTGGTGTTGACTCTGACTTTTCTTCATCATCTGTCTCCTCTCCTCATCCTCTGTCTTTCTTTATTTGAAATTATGCTGCAATATGTAAATAAGCTAAATCAGTGTTTTGCTGTTTATGACAGGTTAAATGTGGTGAAAGAAGGGCGTGAGGGCAAATTTGCAATGATGCAATAATGCATGTTTTAGTGCACTGCACCTTCTGTATGCTTTATACTAAGTGAAAACCAAAATTCACAGGTGCACTGTAAAAAAATTAAAAAGTCAGAGAGGGGCACTTGATGGTCCAGAGGGAAACGGGCAGGTGCTCATGCACCACCTGACATCTATCTGAGCACGTCCGTGCCAGATTTGAATAGTCAACCAGAAGGCTTTCACAATTGCTTCATTTTCATGTTTTTGTATGAGCTGAATTACAGATAAGAAAGGCCAGAGAATAAATGTCTCTCTGAAGGGCCACTATGAAAAAAGAACAATTTTAAACACCTGAAGAAAATTGTGAAATACAAAATTCAACTGTCTGTGGACATATTCAAGGAGCTCTGCGTGTTATAATAACGCTGTTGACTGCTTCTTTTTTGTTACACTCTGGAACAATTTTGATTAAAGATACGTTGTTGAGTTTAAACAAATTTTGATAGAAAAGAAAAAAGTTTAAAATGTTTTTTTTATTAGGTTGACCAATGTTGGCCAATTGTCAATCCATACAATTGTCTGATTATTACGATTATTTCTTTTTTATGTTATTTTTTCTGGTTCAATGTTATAACAACAACATACAAATTAATAGAAGAATGTTTTAGGAATGCAATGCTTCAGTTTATGTTAAAGTGACTTATAGTAACCCTAAAGTACCCTACCTTCTAATACACAGTGATAATTCATGTTTTGGGGTTACTGTTACTAGAGTCTTTGAATATATCAGAGAAATGATTATATCCTATGTCTACTTACAAAATTTTAGGCAAAAAAAAAATAAAAAATAAAAAAATAAAAGATTGATTTTAATGAGTATCATAGCATCCTGACCTGAATCCAATTAATAACTTTTTTGGAAGAAGTTAAAATCTGCCATTAAAAAAATCTGTCTGATTTTCTCCATCAGTTTAGCAGATGTCGCAGCTAACCCTGGTTATTACCAGCCCTTCCAGCCCTTTTCCTCCTTTTTATGCCAACCTTTATCATTTTTCAAAATAAATACAGAGAAAACCTTTTTTTTTATTATTCAAATAGTTCCTGGGAACTTCAAGGCTCACAAGCACATTTAAAAGTAGAAAATTGTTACAAACTAGACAAATACAAGAAGCTCCCATGTACAAAAAAAATTAAACGCTTCATTGTTTTTTTAAGGTTCTGCAGGCAATTATCAGTGACTTCACTCACATATTCCATTTCAGTGTCTGAGCCCTTCAAAAAGTGTCAATAATTCTGAACAGAACTGCGCAATAAAGTTTCCTGCCTTCACATGCGCATTATTAATAGCCCACCCACCGGGTTGACTTTTCTCTCACGTCTCTGAACGCAGTGTTCTTCTGCCAGGTGTCCTATTTACAATTCAGAATGGGGAACCGTTGATATGGCATCTGTCAGACTAGAATGTGAAGATCAAAACAGCTGCTCAATAGCCTGCGAAGAAAAGCCTTATTTAGTTAAAAAGCCTGTGTACCTTAAAACTGCTCACTAATGAAGCTGCAGCACTTAGACAAATGAAGAGATATGGAAGTGTGTACCTTTCTTTTAAGCTTTCTGAATGTGTTGATTCATTTCACACTTTGCTCTATAACTGAGCCTTAATGGGTTGTTTGAAGAAGGCCATTATGAGACCGAGCTGTTAAACAAGATGGTATATTGTAGATTTTAACCGTTAATGATGTGGATATGCATTAAAATGGATTAAAACACTGACAGATGTTATCCAGAAAGATGAGGGGTCTTTTATATTATTTGTCTTTGTTTTTCCTATCAAGCTGTAGATACGGCTTTTTCATTTTGTTTAATAAGAGAAAGGTTCAAAGCAGTGTGTGTAAGGAAACCATGTAAGCTAAGTTTTTATTGCCACATATTTTAAACTGCTGCAAAAGTGGGTCATGGAACCACCCCTGAAGGGCTGTTGCATACCCAGGCAGACAGACAAACTAGCCTTAAGGTAGGATCTAACCCTGCTGGGAAGCTGAAAAACTGCTGATGGCTCCAGGCAGCACAGTGGGATTGATTTAATTTTGCCTTTTGTTTATCCATTTAGTGTCCCTCGTGTAGAATTAAGAGTTTTTTATTAGAGTTTTTATGTTAAATCATTCAAATCAGTTGAAATAAGAGTTGTAAGTGGTGGTTTTTATGATTATCTCTGAATAATTTTACTTTATTTGAGACGAGAAGACATCATTTTCTTTTTCATAATCTTTTTTTTTGGGTCTCTGCAGAGGTTCGACTACATGTGGAAGAATCCGAGACGAATGTGACCGTAGAGGAATCTGGTTCAATACGACTAGGCTGCAGCATTCCCTCGCAGTCGTCTCCAGACTCGCGGTTCTCCGTATTCTGGTACGTTGAGCGCTCTGAGGAGGAGAACACCGAGGACCAGCTGGGCGAGGAAGAAGACAGCAAACGGGAGTGTGTGTTCTCCATCGGACACGATGCCATCTTTGGAAACGGAAACTGCAGCCCTCGGGAGGAAGCCGAGCTGAATTCCCGCTTGCAGTTTGAGAGGGCGACGTCGGACCAATACAGCCTGACCATTCGTGAAGCCCGACCAAAAGATGCGGGTCGTTACTACTGCCACGTGGAGGAGTGGCTCCTCAACCCTCGCAATGTGTGGTATCGCCTGGCCACCAATAACTCTGGATTCACTGTCGTCAATATACAGCCACAAGGTAAGTCCTGAACCCTCTCAGCATCGTTGTGTATGGGATTTCATTCAATGACAAGTTCATTGTAACTTAAAGGTTCTTTACATATTGAATGTTTTGGATTTTACCAAAAAGATTAGAGCAATTAATGACATATTGTTATGTCTTTATTTGTTCTATTATGTTGTAAATAATCCTTGTTTACCTCGTCATCTATTTGGGTAGTGGTGTCTTATACTGGTCCTCGAGGACCACTGTCCTGCATGTTTCAGAGGTTTCTCTGCTCCCATCACAGCTGATTTGAATCAATTGGTGGTTTGTAAGCTCTGCAGAACTTGAAGAGGTAATTGAGTGAATCCAGGGTATTGGAGCAGGGGAACAAGTAAAACATGCAGGTTAGTGGCCCTCGAGGACCAGGGTTGGACCAGGATTCATCATAGTCTTGTTGATATCAAAAGTAGTTATTTGATTGAAAAGAAACAAATGTCCCAGTAAAGATATTACACAGGATGACCCAAATAAAAATCTTGGGAAGAGTTTTTCTTACCCCAAACTGCAGCAAAAAAAGCTTTTAAAAGAAGATTTTTGTTGTGTTATCTGTAAGCAAGTATTGTTTTCTCCTCTCTTCCAACAGTGTCTACCATCCATTCAGTGGTATGTTCCAACGAGTCCTTCTTCTACTTCATCTTCTTCTACCCCTTTCCAATCTTCGGCATCCTCCTCATCGCTTTGCTCCTCGTGCGCTTTAAGAGTCGCAACAACAACAAGAGCCAAGAAGGCAAGAATGGTGCTCCCCTCCTGTGGATTAAAGAGCCCCACCTGAGTTACTCTCCCACCTGTTTGGACCCACCTGCGCTCAGCTTGCATCCCGGCTCGGTTGACTAAATGAGGGTCAGTCGGCCCCACCCCCGTTCCTGCTCACGCAAGTCGCGGACTCAGCCAACACAAAGCCAGGGAGCGGATCTGGACTCCACCCTCAGAACTTACTGTTGTCTAATGCTGTGTTGAATTGAGTTTGAAGATTTCCACCCTGGCGGCTGTTTGTTTTTATGTTAAAAACTGTTTGTGAGTGAGTGTGGACGAGAATGGATGTACAGGTTCGGCACAAATAGCCGTGCGGAAGCAAACTGAAGGGCAAGAGAGTGTCGCGAACCTCTCCGACGTTTTATTTTCTGTGAAACTTTATCTCATAGCTGCGTTTTGAGTTTTATCACCCAAAATATTTGTCTAGTTTTCAATAGAAGAAGCTGAAAACCTGAGAGATTGCTGGCCAACCTGGGAAGAACATTTAAGAGGACGAACTCTGGCGCTAAGTGGATGCCAAAAAAAAAAAAAAAAGTCTCCAAACTGATCCAAGAGCAGCCACAGCCTTGCCCAACTCTGTCGGTTGCCATAGCAATGCTCTGCACCCACTGACTTCATAGATGCTGACTTGGTTGCCAGGCTGCAAAGAGACAAAGACTAGGACACACAAGTCTGTGTCCTGACTGAGGATGTGTGTTGGCCCACCTGCCTTCACAATGAATTTGCCTTGGCAGACCGAAACCAGTCCTGGTGTGCCACTTAAACACTGCCAGACACTCTGGCCTGAGTGAAAGGCTGTCCCCGGTCTCCTCCTCCTCCTCCTCCTCATGTCCGAAAGAGACTGCAAGAGAAAGAAACAGAGTTTGAAAATTAGGGAGAATGAATAATTGAACATCTCTCCTTTTACCTGAGGATATTTGTACTTAAGCATAAGTGGTTTATTTCAGTGCCAAATCCTCCTTGTTTCTACTTGTTCTTTGCAGCTAATGTTTGAAGTTTTAAACAGAGCGGGAAGGCCGATGGACTATTAATGTGTCTGCTTATCTCCCGCAGTAGATTTATAAGATTTATTGGCAGCAAATTATAAAAAAAAAAATAGTTCTGGTCAAAATGCAGAGTTAATGAATAAATTTAAGTTTTGCACATTTTTTTCTAGTATACCCAGTATGACAACTCTATTGTGATTAAAAAAATAAGATGCATATTAGTTTGGATGTGTTTAGGGCCATAATGAAGATTATTTTTGTGTAGAGGTGTTATAAAAACACCAAAAATATTATCTGCACATAATACGGAAACAATCTGATGAGGAGAAATGTTTAATTTGTTCTTTATTTATTATTTTATACTTTTTTTGCATTGCTTTGTAGTGGTTGTTTTTGTTTTTGTCAAATTTTTTTTATTTTATTTTTATTTTTTGCTTTGAAATTTTCTAAAAAAAAAAAAAAAGGAAAAAAAAGTGTGCTGCTTGTGTTGCCAGGCAACTGCACCAAGCACATTATATCACTAGCCTGTGTTGACAATGTGGTAGAAGTAGAAATGCTAGATCTGTCCTGCTCCTCGCAGTGTGTAGCATTTCATACCAGGCTGCCAGGTCTGTTCAGTGTCAAACACACTGTATATCTATACATATGGAACTTAATGTGGCTTTTAAGTGTAGAATAGTTGAACAGACAAGTCACGAAAATTGATTCACTTGATGCTTTTTGCTTGTTTATTCAGTGAAATGTGATGTAACACCTGAGTAGGACGTTTGATCAAAGAGAATTGAATCTCAAATGTTTCAAATCTTTTTTTCTTTTCTTTTCTTTTTTTTTCTTTTTTTCTTTTCTAATGATGGAATCTGACTGAAGCAGTTCTCCTGAACAATCATGATGGAAAGAACGAAGGCAGAGGGGTTTGAAAAAGCTGTGTCACCTTTTCAGCCTGGAGACAAATTCTCCCTCCACTGTGGGCTTTCAGAACCCGTCCACTGCCAGATCGAACACAAGAACTTGTGAAAATCGTGTCTCAGTTGTGTCAACATGTATATTGCATGACCATATTACAGGAGGACGTTTGGTGTTTTGTAAATTTTGAACATTTTTGAGCATTGTGTTTTTTGTGACGGGGCTGACAACCTTTCTCCTCCCTGTCCTGAACCTCCTGAGCCAAGAGTCAACACAAAGTCCAGTTCCTCAGTCATCTCTGATCTTTTAACTGCCACTTCCAGACGCCCTTCAAACTTGTAAAGTAGTTGATTTTAAGAATGGGTGTTGTGGAGATTGTGTTTGATATTATTGCTCATAATTGTCTTTTTAATGCTTTGCTTTTATGCAGCACTTCATTAAACAGATTTATGTCAAAAAGCCAGAAGTGTCGTGCCAATGCTGACATGATTTTAAGTTCCAAAATCAGTAGAAGACACTATTTCAGTCTGAAGTGTTGCATGTTTTTTTATTTTTTGACTGCCTCAACAAACTATTATTCTATCACCATCCTGACTCATCCAATGCACACAGTGGGGTTGTGCATTGCAATCATATTGTGTGCAATTAATTGTAAGGAAAACTGTCAACAATGAATTTTTGCAAGCCTTGCAATTACTGCAATTAGTGCCATGCGATGATATTTTGTGATATATTGTGTGCGACACAATATCGGGCACAAATGTGAGCCCAATGCAGGAAGGCAGCGCAGAGCAGCTAATGCTAACTAACCTTATGAACTTGTCTTATTACTGGAAACACCAGCATAAACCAGAATACAAGGAAAGCCAGGACCAAGGCCACAATCTGTTAATTCAATTCAGTTTATTTATATAGCGTCACAACAACTGTTGTCTCAGGGCACTGTACACAAAAAAAACAATAAATCTAAAGAATGTCAAGTGTGTTAATCATATTAATTGCTACAATTAATCAAATTTTATCTTAATAATGGCCAACACTAGCACAGTTATATAAACTAGAGACGTCACATTTTTTCAGATTGTTATTTTGAACCCAAGTTTTCTATTAAAAAGGATTCAGTTTATTTATAAAACATCAAGTCACAACAAACATTGTCTCAGGACTAAAAACAATAAATCTAGAGAAGCCAGCAGGTTGTGCTGAATCTTCACTTTGTCACGGTCCCTCATCCTGAGCAGCACATTGGTGACAGTGGAAAGGAAAATCTCTCTTTTAACAGGAAGAAACCTCCAGCAGAACCAAGCTCAGGACAGGTGGCCAACTGCCTCAACTGATGGAGAATAAAGGAAATTAAAATGGTTTGTTCAATCACATGTTTTACAGTCCTCAGTATCAGTACAACAGAGGCACTATTTCCATCAAACAACATTCCTAAAAGCTGGAATATAAACAATATTAAGAAAACAACAAGGCAGTGTCTGAAACAGATTTTCAGGTTTCAATGACTTGTTTTCAATAACTAGTCAGTTTTGGCCAAATTCAGTCTCATGTTTTTTCCTCTTCTCAGATTGATTGATAGCAGCTGACTCACAGGCTTGTTGCTTCAGGGCTCTCCAGCTCAGCCTTCCCGGGTCAATAACCCATACGCCGCTCTCATGCTTTTCAATAATGTCCTTTTTCATCAGAATGATGATGATGGAGGCCTTCATTCTCTTGCCAGGGACTGAGCAGCAAAATTTTCGGGACGCTCAGATCCATGTTTGGCACCCTGAAAAGGTTGTCTGTTGAAAATTGAGATTGTCTTTGTGAAGAGAGGCTTGAAAGATTTGAACACATTTGCTGTCGTATGTGACCAGGTTATAAAGTAATACGATAAATGAGAAAAGATCATTGAATGCATATCAATTTTAGATGCCTGTAAAGTGGGAAAGGTCAATTAAGACAAAAAAATTGCCAAGTTTTATTACATTTGTAGTCTCCACAATATGAACATTATATATTCAAAGCAAATATCTTCAAGGGTTAATTAATTATTTTTCCTCTGGTGTGTATTGGTGTTTGCAAACTTATTGCCACCAACTGTGTGGTTCAAGACAGCCAACTCATAAAAACACTACCTCCACACCAGTGACTCAACGAAGAGATAAACATTAACGTATTACTTTTATGAGTATGTAACATACATATGGTACCAACGCATCCCTAGTATAAACTAAACTGCAGTCATCCTTCAATGCATGATTTTGTGTCTCTGACTCCTACTCCTTTAACTTCCATTCAGCTCAATACACAAATATTCAGCATAGAACAAACGCACCCATTTCATAAATCTTCTTGACACATTAGGAAAACACAATACACCTCGAACAACAACATAACATATGGATCATTGTCTGGATTCTGTGATGCAAGCAGGTTCACTAATAAGACCTTTTGTTTGAGTCGACACGATGTCTGGGCTGAAATGGACTTCACGCTTGAAGCTAGCAGACAACGTGCTAAAGTATTGATGTTTTTTTCTGAGTAAGCTGTTCTCACAAAACAGATCAACACCAAGCTCTGAGCATGCCTCTTCTCACCTTTGGTTTTTGCTTGGTGTCTACAGGTTTTATGTTGAGCAACCCTCTTTGAGAAAAAGATGTTCTGTACAACAGCACTTGCTGAGGACGCAGTCACAAGAGGGCACACTTGTGCACACAGTGTTGAGTGAGTCGGAGTCGCACAGCAGCAGTCGGGCAAACACACTCTAATTTATTATCAATAAGAGAGGAAGAAGGGAATACAATGAGGAGATTGTCATCTCTTGCTCGCACTGTGGTGAACTTGGATGTATAATTAACAACTGAAAATGAAAAAGCCCTGCTTAATTCAAATGGGAGTTTCTGTGGGGAATATTTACTTGTGTACATTTTGCCTTCCTCTCAGTGTATGTAAGCAGGACAGATGGGTTGCTTTGTTCCTAGAGATGAGACACACACGAGGCAGAGCAACGAAATTAACAACAAGCCAAGTGTGACTCCTAGTCGAGGCCTGTGCACAGCTTGTTGCGCTCACCGCAGCATGATACCACGGTGCTTTTTTTTTAATGCAGTGACTCACTGACTGATGTAAGGGTGAGTCAGAATACAGAGAAATGTTGTTAATAAATAACATTCATGTTTCAAGTGATACACAAGGTCCTCTCTGGATGATTAAAGAAGAGCATTAAAACAGGAGAACAGATGCACCACCTGTACTGACAGAAATGGCACTGCAATTTGCTGTTGATGCGCCAGGAAAAACTTGATCTTTGTTAGCTGTGCAGAATACATAGGAAGTCACAATCAATATGTGTATTAAAGTGGCTGTTATTTAAGTATGTGCTTTGGAGACAAAAAAAAATGTGAGGAGATTGCTAATGATTTTCCTGAACCCAGCAGGTGAAACTCAACTCGCATGCAACTCAAAAAGCATAAAATTCATGTACCGACCACAAAAATGCTGATAGTCACACACATCATTTATTATGGATCAAAAAACAACCGCAAATTTACAAACACACAGACGGGAAATATTCTCAATCCATTTATAATTGATCAATGCAAAAGCTGTGTGTGTGTGTGTGTGTGTGTGTGTGTGTGTGTGTGTGTGTGTGCGCTTTGCACTGGCACCGGCTAAGATGGAGTAAACTGATGCAAAGGTTTCTGCAGGGTTCCCGCAGGAGCTCAGCATTTAGTCTCATTCTCCAAGGCCCTGAAAAAACCCAGAGGATTCACAATCACATGAGCTAATTAACAGATCCAGGCGTTTATTGTTCTGTTTGTTTTAAAATGACTCCACGCTGGCGACAGCTAAGATGCAGTTTTCCATATGCTCATTTAAATCTGGTGAATGTTTCTTTTTACAGATACCCTCTGGGATTAGTTTTTTCTTTTTTTATAAACAAAGTGATTTATTTTTGAACGAACACATTCATTGACTGATCACAATTTAAACTTAAAATTATTATTTTAGATCAAAAGTTTGAGATGTTCTCAAAATTTCAGTCTAAATCAAATAGTCTTGCTGATAGCTTTTTATTTTTTAAAATAAAATTCCAGAATATTGCTGCACATGAAGTGCTGCATGGTGGAGCGGTGGTCAGCAAGGACTTCTCTGGTTTTTATTTTGCCTGTGGAATTTTTCTGCAGAGTTTTGTGCATAATTTCATCAGATATTGTAGAAAAGGGAAAACGCGCCCATGTTTGGTTAACTGGAGATTCTAACTCAACCTGAGTGTATGGATTTGTGATGACCTGGCAGATATTCAGGGTGTTCCCCTGCCCACTACTGGGCACCAACAACTTCCCTACAACCATGTAAAAGATTAAATAAATATAGGAAAATAGTGAGAAGGAATACTTTTGCATTAAAGTCTTGGAAAGAAGCTTAAGGCATTGTTGCATTTACTGACCAACTCATTGGTTTATACTTCTTCAGTTTGAAGGTATCATCTAACCTATAACTTATATAATTTATGAGGGGTTATTGAAAGAAGTAAATAGGGTAAAAGATGTTTATAGAAATGCACATACTGTATCTGCAGAGGTGAGCAGTAATAAAGTAAACTTATTTAAGTATAGTATTTAAGTAGTTTTTGAGAATTTGTACTTTATAACATTACTTTCACTCCACTACATTATAACAGTAAAATCATACATTTTACTCCACATTTCTCTAAAACGCTTTACCTACTATTTTTTTTTTTGTCTTTTTTTGATCATGTTTGTGTAATTTGCATGCATTTTGTTCCACTGACACACTATAAAATTCCACACTACACCTCTATATGATAGGTGGCAATATGCAGCTTTAAACTGATTGTGAGGAGAAGAAGAATCATTTTTGTCCAATGTTGCCTTATCTGTCAAATACAGCCGACAAGCTTCCCAATCATTCTCAACTACACTTATGTAAAATGCATTGTTAAAAAATCTGAATTTTAAGTACTTTCAATACTGAAGTATTTCTGAAAGCACATACTCCAGTACTAGTCCAGTACTTAATAATTTGACAGAGCTATGTTACTTTATTTTTACTTTGAGTAATATTTGACCAGTAGGATCAGTACTTTGACTCAAGTAATGAAACTGAATACTTTGTCCACCTGATACATACTTTGTAACTGAGCATCCTATACATTAGTATTTTCTATAAATAAAAGGCAAGATCTAGTAGGTGAGCTGTTAAAACAATGTCAAGTTTTGTTTAAGTTCAATTTATTTTTCCTTTGATCTGAAATGTCTCTGTGGCATGTCTAACTAGATAATTTGATCAGAATAGGACCAGTTGTTATTTCAGTGTCTAAGGACCAAAAGAATAACAAAGTAGGCTCAAGTTGATGGTTAGAATAAACTTGTCTCCTGAAAGGGCAGGTTGGTGATAAAAACTGTGGGAACAGTTATGACTCTTGAATGTTCTTGTATAATTTCAAAGGAAAGTTTCTGTCTGCATCCTCATCATCACCATCAGAGCTGACATCAGACATGACACCTTCTATAGCCTACGTTGCTGTCAAAGTGGTATTAGTTGTTATATTAGCCAACTATACTGGCTAATGTACTGCAGTAGACTGACCACAGATAATACCCATTTAGCAAAATTTGTCCGGCCCATTTATGACTCACACATTTTGCTAACACTCAGCCCAGGTACCACAAATAATGATGGCCTTTAGGTGGCCCATATGTGGTTTGCCATAGGTGGTCCATTCATGGGTCAGCACCACATAAACCAAACCACAACCGGGCCAGTTGTGCGGCATTGACAGATTTGGTCATATAAACCAAATTCCATCTTAAAAATAGTGTCATCACTGCCATACCTGGCCCACAACCCATTGACAAACACACTTATGCCAGCAGTGCCAGCTTGACACCAGATCTGGCCCACACCTGCCTGTCTGCTATGTGGGTAGTCTGACAAGTGTATTTGTTTTATTTAACTAGCTTTGTGTAAGTTTGTGATAATTGTATTAAAATAAACAATAAAAAACTAAAAGCCTCATGGCTTCCATAATCTTCTTAGCATTTGTATAATATAAAAGGATGTTTGCAATGGAGAAAGTCTGTAAGGCTAATAAATGTAAAAATAACAAAAATGTAACTGATTACTTATCTCTAAATGTATTAAAATAATTATAGAAGATAAAATAGTTGTTAATCTATTTAGTAGGTATTTTACCAAAAATACAAAATAAAATAAAAGTCCTGGCGATGACCAGAATCTGCCAACCTTTGGGTCATCTTGGTGCACCAGTGATGTGGTGGGGACATGATCATCCCCACATATTGTGAGAAGGAAACCTGGTTTTCATCTAAAGCATCTTTCTTTCCTTTGCCTTAATCCACCTTAAACCATTCAGAGTGCGCTGTAGCTATATTAAGAAGTCTGCACTGTGTTATCCTCGAGAAATGACATAGAAAGCTCATAATATCAGCAGCACAGTTTGCCTTTCAGCAGTTCTTATATCAGCATCATAAACAGAGCTGAAAGGCAACCAGGCTGAACGTGTTCCCTCCTTTATTTCACCTCAGTAAATCAGCTGCTCGGTTACTTATACTGTATAGGAACCCCTTGCTTTAGGGCAAAGCAAAAAGATAATTGTAATGTCATCTAAAGCGTGTTATTTTTAATTGTTAATAAGATAATGTGTACTGGAAGATGAGGCCGTTCTGCACAAGTAAAGTTGGTAACAACAGGGAGCTCATCAGTGAAGTGTGCCTCGTTTCCCTTTAGGAACTTCAGTAATTACAAATGAACAGGAACATGCAAAGTGGGTTCTCTTATGTGCCTTTAGTGCTGAAGATAAGGACATCCGCAGAAAAATAACAACCCCAAAAAGAGAAGAAGGAAGGATTGCGGAGGAAAGGAGAGTGCAGGAGGGAATAGAGGCACTATAGATGACAGAAGAAAATGGGGGAAAAAGTAGAAAAACAAAACATAATCCCCAGCAAAAAGGAGGGTTTTTTTTCATATAATATTTGGATCTGACAGCTGGTAGCATAAAGTGGCATTCAAACATTTGGTACAACAGTTACAAAACTTTCAGTTATTCTGAGTACATGGCTGCGTAAAAGAAGGTCTTGTTTCCAATGTAAAAACCATTTCAAATGAATAAACAAATAAAGCAATATTTAGTTATTAGGATTTCTCTTTTGTACCATTTCTTAACATTTCTGAAATGAAAGAAGCCTTGACTCTATGGGGGAGATGGATCCAATTTTAAGTTTTTTATGACTCCATAGACACACATTTGAATACGCAGAAGTAATCAGGTTTAACCACATTACAGGAACAAATAAAACAACAGAATGGTAAAATATTTACTCACTTCCTCATCCATTTTCATTTTATTGCCTCCTGGATTAATATCTCATGAGGTTCATTGAGTTCTACAAAGCAAAACATTTAAAATTCAGAAAATAGTACTTGTTTATTGATTTATCAGAGAATTGGTGACATTTTTTGCTGGAAGGACCTCCTGTCTTATTTAGGGTTTCTATTTTTATTTATTTGTCTTCAGTGTAACTTGGGTGGAACTGTAAACAGAATAAATGTACAGTGGTGTTTTTCAATGAAGGCTTCAAAATTCAAAATTTTCCTCCAGGATGGTTAAAAAAATCTTTGGCACCAGAAACATACATACCAGAAAACTAGAGGTCAGTGTACTCTCTCCCACTAGCTTGACTTATTGGTCACACTTTACAATGAAGTAAAAAGGAATTTGCTCAATTTATGAATTTACTCACAATCACATCAAAAATATCACATTTCAAACTCCTAGGCAACAACATAAGCAAAGACTCCCTAGACCTCTTTTTCCCCAGATTCTCCAGCTTATTTTAGATCATTCTGAGGCAGTCCAGCTGGGAGATACTTACAGGATTTCAGAGTTTTTAAAGGTGAGCAACTTAGTAACAAACAGGAGACGGAGACCAGGATACAAAAGGTAAGTGTTTTTATTTACATGTGCTTGAGGGGGGAAATCCAGGGCTGAAAAGGAGGAGGAGATATGGTGAGTCTAGTTGTTCTGTTTGCAGGCAGGATCAGTATTATTATTATCACAATAATAATTAAAGAGGTTTCTCTTACAGGTTCACGGAGAGGGCGCGGCTCGGAAGAGAGGGTCCACTTATCAAAGGTGAGTACTGTCCAGGTAAGTCCAAAGCAGGTAATTGGTTCCAGGATTGGTTGGAGGCAGACAGGCGGCAGCACAGGAGGGATCAGGTGAGAGGCTCACAGGTAAGTTTGTCAACAGGCTGATGGCAAGGATGGCCCACGGGTAACTCAGGAGGAGAAAACTCTGAAGCAAAGACCTGGTCCTCAGAGCAGCCTTAAAAACCTTTGAGTGCTGGTGATCCTGATCAGCTGCAGCTGCGGCGGTGCTGTTGACCAATCAGGTAACAGACAGAAACAAACAGGTGATAGACTCACAGAATGCCTCAGTACCCCCTCCTCAAACATCGCCTCCAGGCGATTAAAGTAGTTTCTCCGGATGCTCCCTGTAGAACGAAGAAATAAGAGAAGGGTCCAAAATAAAAGATCTCAGTATCCAGCTGCGTTCCTCCGGGCTGTACCCCTCCCAGTCCACCAGGTACTGGAAAGCCACGGCCCGCGACATCTGACGTCCAAGATACGTTGCACAGTGAACGCAGGATGATCATCAATGAGCCGGGCGGGTGGAGGGAGGTTGGCAGGTGGGTACAAAGGACTGCTGATCACAGGTTTCAGTTGGGAAACGTGAAAGGTGGGGTAGATTTTCATGGAAGATGGTAGCCTGGCGGTAGAGGGATTGATGATCTTGTCCACTGGAAATGGGCCAATAAACCTGAGGGAGAGTTTTTTGGGCATGTCTTTTAAATTAATGTCTCGGGTGGAGAGCCATACCTTTTGTCCAACCCTATAGTGGGGGCTGCAGAGCGATGGCGGTCAGTGAACCTCTTGTTTTGCTGTGAAGTTCTCATGAGGGCTCTTTTAGTCTGGTTCCAGATGCGACAGCATCATATGTGAGACTGAACAGAGGGAACCATGATTTCGGCTTCTTGGCTGGGGAACAGAGGAGGATTATAGCCAAGAGAGGGCTCAAAAGGGGAGAACCCAGTGGCAGACGATGTATGACAGTTATGGACATATTCTACCCAAGGGAGATGTTTACACCAAGCTGAGGGTTTATTGTTTATCATGTACCTGAGTGTGGATTCTAGCTCCTGATTACACCTCTACAATTGACCGTTGAACTGTGGGTGGTAACCTGATGTAATGGTAATCGATAATGGTGAGTATAACTGTTTTACCTTCTGATGGAGGTAATCCAGTAATGAAGTCAAGTGCGATGTGTGACCATGGGCGTGCTGGAGTGGGTAACGATTGAAGGAGTCCTGCAGGTTGTTGATTGCTGTTCTTGTTTTGAGCACATGTGAGACAGGCTGAAACAAAGTCTTTAATGTCAATGTTCATAGCAGGCCACCAGAAATACCTTTTGGTGAAGGTCAACATGCGAGAAGTGCCGGGATGACAGGTAAAGCAATGATTATGGACCCAGTCACTTCGCTGATGATGGCCCAAGGAACAAACTTTCTTCCAGCAGGACCTGTACCAGGATCAGGTTCCGATTGTTGGGCCACATCTATGGTGTTCTCAATGTCCCAGGTAAGTGTCCCCACGAAACAGGTAGCTGGGATGATGTGGTCTTCGAAGTTACTGGATTCTGTTCTGTGGAAGAGAAATGTCTGGAGAGGGCGTCGGGTTTGATGTTTCTGGAACCTGGTCATAGGTAATAAAAAAATTGAAGCAGGCAAAAAACAGGGACCAGCGAGCCTGCCGCAGGTTAGGGGTGTGGTGACTTTACTATAACCCTTGATGAAGCCCCTGTAGGAATTTGCGAATCCCAGGAAACGTTGTAGCTGTTTACGATCCGAGGGAACAGGCCAGTCGGTGACAGTGCGGACCTTCTCAATCCCAAAAAAGAAACAGATGACACATGAAAATCACACTTTTCTGCCTTTACAAACAGCTGGTTTTTCATAAAGGCACTGGAGGACTGCTCGGACGTGAGACTCGTGTTGTTCTTGATCCCGGGAATAAATCAAAATATCGTCTAAATAGACGAAAACATACAGAAAATCCCAGAGAACATCATTTATTAGTACTTGGAAGACAGCCGGGGCATTGGTGAGCCCGAAGGGCATCACCAGATACTCAAGATGCCCGAGTGGCATTCTGAAAGATGTCTTCCACTCATCCCCCTCTCATATCCTAACCAGATGGTAAGCATTTCTCAGGTCTATAGAGAAAATGGTAGCAGAATAGAGTTGGTCCTGTCAACAGGTGACAGACTCACAGAATGCCTAAGATACAGTACAATTCTGCATGGAAAATTGTAGTGTCTTTGGGTGTCTAAAAAAAGCATTATATAAGACTAATGCATTATTATTATTATTATTATTATTAGTAGTAGTAGTAGTAGTAGTAGTAGTATTATAATAATAATAATAATAATTATTATTATTATTATAAGCTCTGCACATCCTTGATCTGACCTCTCTAGCACGTCTAAAACAACCTCCTCATAAGTCATCCTTACCACTTGCTCAAAACACCTCAATTGGTTTATTTCAATGTGTTGGAGCCATTCTGCTCATAAGATGCCATTTTCTTTTAAACTGGAGTGTTTTGAGTGTCTCTGTGACTTCAAAAGAAATGTTGCCTTGGGTAGTTAGCCCCTGGTAGGGTCACACATTAGGAGCAAACTGGTGTGAGACCCATCCCTTTTGGTCCTGGGTAAAGGGCCAAATAAAACATAATTCAGTGAGAATTGTGATCTGAGCAACAGTTAGACTCTAACTGTTAGAGTCAGATATCTTGGTCTGATCTTAGTTGCTAAAAAAACATCAAATTTGCTGACTGATATCAAAATTTGCATCTTAACTTGACCAGTTTCAGGATTTACTTCTAAAATGCACAAAACCAGATTAGATGTTCATTTGCAAACATCAAATGTTGAGATTTGGGGTGATGTGCAGGAAATACATTACTGTGACAAAAGTGGTAAAACTTCAGAATATGTTTATTATTTAGGGCGGCACGGTGGCTCAGTTGGTAGAGCTGATGCCTCTCAGCAAGAAGGTTGCCGGTTCAAATCCGGGGACCTTTCTGGGTGGAGTTTGCATGTTCTCCCCGTGCATGCGAGGGTTCTCTCCGGGTACTCCGGCTTCCTCCCACATACCAAAAACATGACTGTTAGGTTAATTGATAACTCTAAATTG
>JARVGW010000136.1:15992194-16022833 GCA_031762495.1 Anablepsoides rubrolineatus
CGATGACTGCTGGATATGGGCACCAGTGACCCACGTGACCCTGAAAGGAATAAACGTGTACAGAAAATGGATGGATGTTTATTATTTCTAAGTCAAAAGGAGGATTTGAATTGCCTCATGTGTTGCTTGGGGTTTTCTTCCTCTGTTAAATGTCCAAAATGAACTTTAACATCATTTTGCTCTTCTAATTAAAACCCACGACTGTGGATTGTGGAAGGAAAGAAAAATGACATACGATTAATTTAATTACTCTTGGTGAACCTGTTAAGTGTGTTTTTTCTCCACTTTCATTTATCCTTGTACTCGATTACCTTTTCATGACAACTGTTTTAATCAGACGTCACTAAACATTTGCATGCTATTATACAAGAAAGCCTTATTCAGGTTTTTATATCCTGAGGTCATGAAAACAGCAGCATATACTTGAGTCTGCAGTCTCGAGTCCCAGGGGTAAAATTTCCAGATGTGAAATTCATTGCTGCTGAAACAAGGCGTAAAGCAGCTCCCTGTTGTGGGGGAGTCAACCGTGCAGAGCAATAAGACAGGCGGTTTAGGTTTATCTGACCACCTTTGCTGAGGTTTAAAAAACCCTCTGGTACTCTGTTAAAGTCTGCACGCACTTTTTGCGAGGAACTGAGACATTCCCTCTCAGCAAGTCTATAAAGATCAGAAACTCTGCATGATGGCTGCCTGACTCTCTGCTGGTGCTAAATCTTTTAACAGCTTTCTTTTTACACCGTGTTTGCCAAAGTTTATGTATTTTCCCAGCAGCATGCTGTGGAAAACAAATGTGATTCATACAGTATGTGACAGAAACCTGATTGATCTCTTGACCACTTCCCTCCATGCCTCTGCATGCTTTTTATTTCTGCTCTTACCCCTAAATGACAGTTTCCCATGGATGTTGTTTCCAAGACACTAGACTTGATGTTGCATATGACGTTAAGGAGCGTGTACAGTATGTTTGTACACTGCTGTAGGAGCACCCAACAACTCTTTTGCCCTCACACTTCCCCCTTCCTGCCTCCCTGAATTCAAAAATTAATCAGTAAATGGTGTGCAAACAGTGCAAGACAATGTGGAGCGAGAGAAACAACTGTCACTTAACAGATAATGAGACTGCAACATGGCTGAAGCTGTGTGGAGCATGTGTAGGTGCTGACAGCTCCCTCGCACAAATTGTCTTTCTGTCTTTTCTTTGCGAGGCAGCAGTCACACCAGCACACAAAATGCTTGTCGTGATCTATTAGAGCACAAATCTCTGATGGCACGAGTTCCCAAACCACTTACAGAGCGCATGGATCAAGCGCAAGCGCCGTCGTTGCACAAACACACCTGACTCGAACCTACAAACGCACACATGCAGAGAACCGGTGAGCAGAGGACGATGACATTAGCTGCCATTAAGTGTGACTTTCAAGTGAAAATACAGATTTTAGGCATCAATATTTCAACAGGCCTGCGATTTGCCTCCAAGACACATGGTGAATTATTGAAGGGAGAACTGCTTGCAGTTTGAAGTATGTTGTGAGTGATTTTCAGTGACAGCAGGGATTATTCCCAAAGACGCGACATGAGAGACACAATTGACATGTTAAGGGCGTCTTCAACAGAGGGAATCTTAATGCAAGAAAATAAAAAATACACACTGCAAACAAACTTCTACTTTATCTAAAATGCCATAGCCAAAGATGAATCACTTACCTCAAAAAAAGCACAACTTAATGAATGTATTGATTGAAAATTTTATGATGGTAAAAGTTCAAATACTGCCAGCACCTATTTTTAGTCCCTCCATACAGTCATTCAGTCCAAACTCTGAAGACTCTTAGTGATTCTGTTCACATCAGCTAAATGCATTATAGATAACAGAACTGTGCTTTTAATACAGAACCAGTGTAGCAAATTTGTTCAGATTCACTTATTAATAACACCCCTTACATTTTAGACAGGATCTTAGAACTCAAACTGGGTTTTTGTCTGAAGTCTCCACCTAGTGTATGAGCAGAGAAAAAGCACTACGCAGTGTTTGATGAGCTCTGTATTAAACCCAGTCAAAACTGACACACACTTTGACTCAGAAAACCACAGTTTCGGCACTTTCAACACCTTATCTAACAATACAATTTCAAAAATTGACCCTTTAAATTGTCTTAAGTGCAAGTTTCTATTTTATTTACAAGCTTATTTTTTTGTCATTATTTTCCTTAGGATTATTTATTGTCCAGATGGAAATTGAAATTAAAATAATCCTGCCCAGAGTTAGCCCTGAGAACAGTTTATTGTTGTCCAGACAGCTCAATCTGCATTTGAACACAGTGACCATTTTCCCTCTCATTTCCCCTCTGTTTACAGGCTCAATAGGTCAGAATGTATGCAATCAAAACATGTAGAAGAATCTATGTTTAGCTGCAATTCAGTAAAATAAAATTAAAGAATAACATTGTTTACCAGACAATTTCTATATTACTTTACAATGTGTTCTGTTAATGAAAATACTTCAGTCAATAGCTTATTTAAGCCTGAAACCTGCATCATCAAATTATGAGTTTCTTCCCTGGAGCCGTTTTGCATCTTATGTTTTTGTTTGTTTATGATTGTTTCTGGCTTCAGTTTGTGTTGTTGATGTAAGTCAATATAAACATGTTGTTTTTTATTTTAGTTATTAAGCTTACATATTTTTTTGCAGGATGTTTGCACTGTTAGAATAATGCCTGACTCACAGAATTGATGTCAGAATTGATCATATTTTAAAACTATAGGCACCAGAGTCATGTTCAGTTCATGTTCATGTCACAACACTGCTTTCACCATGGTTGGCAGACGATGTGCTTTGGATCATCAGATAAATAGTTTTACTTCTCCACACGCTTTTTATTCTTGTTCTAGTTAGCTTTATCTATATCTGATTCTTTTATAGCTGGGCAGACTTTCCTAACAGTGTTTATCAAAGGTTTTTGGTCCTTATAGAGGTTTAAGTCTGGATGTAAACCATGTGAATGCATCTAGACATCTCTTTTTTCATAGACTTATAATAATAAATATGCCTTTTTGAGATTTTTTAACATCACAGAAAAGGTTTATTTTGGTGAGTTTTCGAACAGTAACAGCCCTTATCGTTGCTGATTATTCAGATTATCTTATACCTTGTTATAAAAATACATTTGGATAAGATGTTTGCCCCCTTATATCAACCAGTAGAGAAACTGTTAAACATATCACTGCAGTGGTTTTTATTACAATGGTTCTGTTAAACCAGGGGTGGGCAGTGAGGGCTGCAGCCCTGCATGTTTTACCTGTTTCTCCAACACACCTGATTTGAATGAATGGTTGATTATCAGGCTTCTGTAGGACTTTAAAAAGATAATTCACTGACTGAAACAGGTGTGTGTTTAAGTTGAAACTGTACTCTTAAAATCAAATCCCAACATCTGAATTTTATATTCACGCATTGTGTTATTGTATTGACAACTTAGTATAATTGTATTTGCTTGTTTAACATCTTAAGGAGCGTTTAAATGCAGGTTTTATTTACCAATTTATGTCTTCAATTGAAGTTTTTCTGAATTTACTAAAACTAATTTGTGCGTTATTTTCAGATATGTATACTCTGGACCAAGGTTGAATTTTTAATTATCAACAGTAGCTTGTAAAATTAAAATGTTTTTCATTTTACAAAGTTACAAAGTTATTTCTGAACGCAATTGAGTAAATTGTGGTCTTTTTTATTTTACAGAAGTTCTGCAACTATTTCCCCATGACCACACATACAAATTGCATAAAACACACCATGAGAAACTGCAAAAACAGACATGTCACATGACCATCTTTTAATCTGCAAACCAAATCGTATGGAACTTAATTGTGGACACAAGATTTGTTCAGTAGTACTGTAAGACTTTATGAATTTAACCAAACCGTAAAAAGCCATGTTTTTTTATCCTAGAGATGTGATTTGACAAAAAACAAAGCATAATAAACTCCAAAGCAAAAATGAAAAACAGCTTCTTGGGCCATTGTATTGAACTTTTACTTAAGATACTTTTCTGGAATGTTTACAGTTTATCAGTGTAAACTTTGCTCCAGTCCTGTAATCGTTCTTGGGCTGAGCTAAGACTCAGTTTGAGCAGACTTCATAAAAAAAGAGACTGTGGCAGGAGAGGACCAAATTGAACAGCCATGAAACAGCTTCAATCACGTTAAACTGATCAGTCTGTTAATAATGAACTCCCCTCGATCTGACCGTGACCATTTTCTACTCCAGAAATGTCCATATGAAGTCGTTTCCACCGGCTGCTGTGGAGTATAGCTGTGGGGAGGGTGGGTGGAATGTCACTGCAGAGAGAGGGACATGTCAGCGGTCCAGTGAGCGTTTCTGAATGGCTTCGGACACAGCTGTGCGAAGCAGTGCGATGACAGAACGAGGGTCGTCACTGCCTATCACAGCACTGCCCGACACGATCATGTTGGCTCCCGCCTGAAGGAAACAGAAGCACGTTAGAATTAACATTTGTTTATAGCTTATAGAAGTACTATAGTTATGTTTTTACCTCGGCACACTTGTGAATAGTGTCAGGGCCGACCCCTCCGTCTACTTCAATGTCTAATGAAGGGAACTGACTCCGCAGCCAGCTCACCTGGTAAAAAAACAGAAACAAAACACAGTTCATAAAATCTCACAAACCTGTAGGTCAACTTTTATAAACAAACAATAAACAATTATAATTTAAAAAAAGTCAGTAAACTTTTTTTTTTTTAACAAAAGATAAACAGAACAAGAAACCGTGACAAAGTTTGAGCACACATTTGCTGGGTTTTAAGTCTAGTGCAACATAACATTTGAATTTAAGGTTTACCAAGGAAGAACCTGAATCATGGTATAGTAAAAAATTAAATGTTTTGACACTTTTTTGTCCCAACCAGAACTTTTATTTTCAGTAGATTGTTGAACAGTAGTTCCCCAATGAGCTTTTATAGAACAGAAGCTATTCTTGGATCATTTTAGGACACTACCAACCACTGCATTCCAAGAAAATACAGATAAACCTCTATTGGAAATGTTTTTTTTCCATCTACCAATGACAATTTATTCATTATCAAAGGGTCTGTTCAGACCTGTTCATAACATTTACCCTGGATATAGATTTGAAGAATGTTCACAGCTGGGTATTAAAAAACACATCTTCAGTAACTATTTTCAATTTGATCTCAGTTACACATCTCATAAGAAAATAAACAAGTAGCTTGAATCACAGTCAGCAGCAAGTCGAGCAATGAACAGATCATCTGATCATAAAGGGTAGATTTGTGATGTTGCTGACTGAAAACACAAACTGAATCTTTTAAACTATCTGGAGTTTTCAGCAGCCATTGGGAATCTTGGTAAAAAAGGAATTTTCTGCACCAAAAAAGCTGCTTTTTTTTTAAAACCCAGTTTCTGCATAAATTTAATGATGAGCAGGCAGTTTTTTATGAATGATGGATTCTTTGAGTTGTTGCTTTTCTGATTTTGTCACAATTTTACACGAAAAGTCACGTGTCAAAGGCCAGTGCAGCACGAGTGATTTTAAACATTAAACATGTGACTGCATTCACACTTGGATATGGTGCTGTCAACTAAGGACTGAATCACTCAGGGTCCATCTTACACCTCAGATTTTAACGCTTGACCTCTTCTCCAGTTTCCAACTCATCAACTGTATTCTGATGGCTTAATCAGCAGGTGTCAGTCTAATTTTAGATGCATTGCAGAAAAGGATGAATCAAAATCAAATTTCAAATGTAAAAAAAATACAATTATTATGTTCACCTTAATTAAGAGTCAGCTGAGTAGGTGCTGTGGTGCAGGTAAAACATGCTACAGACTCACATCTTTCTATCATTCTTTGTTGAATCTCAAAAATTATACTGTATCTTTGTGTCTGGTGATCATGAACCATTTAGTTGATGTATTAATTTCCAGTAAAAAAAAAAAAAAAAAAATGCTAATCACATAAGCTTTTCTATTGAGTTTTAATGTGAGGTTAGCATCTATGCTAATTGTTGGTCAGAAGCTTTGTTACATTTTTACATTGTGCACTCCTTTATAAAGGCAAAAACATATATTAATCAGTCTTTATCAATGATAATACTATTTTTATGGCTTGTTTTTACCTTGGGCATCATGTCCTCCAAGAACGTTTGTCCTCCAAAACCAGGTTCAACGGTCATGACCAGAGCCATGTCGATCTGGTTAGCCCATGGGGCCAGTTCTTCAACTGTGGTACCGGGCTTTATAGCCAAACCCACCTGAGACACAAAAAATAAACAAACAAAAATCTTTATCTCTTCCCTTTAAAAATCTAATAAACTTTAATTGTTTTTATGAATGCTATTATGGCTTCTAATATCTTCTTTTCATATTTTAGCTAACAAAAGCACTAATCCAATTAAGATTGAAGATGAAAATAATGCAAGAAATTGTTATCTAAAAAGTGCCCAAAAAAGCTAATAATATAACTTATTTATTCCCTCCTAAAATAACAGAGTAACTGTTGGGAAAACAACAAGCAATATTAGTGCAAGTCAAAAACCTAAAAACATGTATTTCATTCATTTTCTTTACCTGCTTCCTCCTGTTCTGAGTCACACAGACTCAGTGTCTATTTCAAGCGGTCAATAGGTGAGAGGTGGGTACACAGTGGACAGGTCATCAGTCCATCATAGAGACAAACAATCATTCATGCTCTCACTCACACTTAAAGACAATTCAGTTACCAGTCAACTCTCTAGGAAAGAAGCTAGAGGGTTGCATCTGTATTTCTCTGAGCTGTGACTACTTTGTGAATGGCATTTCTGAGGACTCTCCAGAATGTCAAAAATAGGTTGTGATTTTCAAAAACCTGGTAGTGATTTAACAGCTGCTCCAAAGTGCAGCCTAATGCATCTATTCCAGTTAGAGGCAAGATCTAAAACATAGTTGTAGCTTTGAGAGAGTGACTTTTCTAACCTTCATGCCACTCTCTTTTATCTCTTTTATGAGGTTTCCAGGGTTTGTTGTGGCCTCCATGTGGAAGGTGTACTGGTTAGCTCCAGCTGCAGCCATGGGCTTCACCCACTGCTCTGGTCTGGACACCATCATGTGCATGTCTGCAACATAAACACATTACTGTACACACAGCAAGCCATTAATGTGGACTAGCATGTGCTGGCAATCATTTCATTTCCCTCACCAAAAAAAGGATCTTGGCCTACTGTCTTTCTCAGGCACTCCACCATGGGATGACCAAATGTGATGTTGGGGACAAAGTGTCTAAAAGGAAAGCAAAATAACATCTATTGAGCAATTATCTCAACTTGCATAAACATGTCACAACTACCGGGTACATGAACATAAACCTTACAGCATAAAAAGAAGTCGAATATCTAACACTAGAAGATTTTAAATGCTTTAATAAAACTTAAGTCACTGCTTCCACCGTTTCAGTTTT
This sequence comes from Anablepsoides rubrolineatus, assembly GCA_031762495.1. Classification (NCBI taxonomy): domain Eukaryota; kingdom Metazoa; phylum Chordata; class Actinopteri; order Cyprinodontiformes; family Rivulidae; genus Anablepsoides; species Anablepsoides rubrolineatus. The sequence continues at coordinate 15,999,664 of JARVGW010000136.1, forward strand.
TGCAGGCTAATGTATAGCTTATTGGTGTTAGCCAACTTCTGCTCTCTCAACTGGCGCACTTTTGGTTTGCTAGCTAACGTAGCAGGTGATAAACTGACCCGTCCATGACGTCCAGGTGCAGATAATCTGCTCCACAGCCCATCATCCGAACACACTCACTGCCCAGACAGGACAGGTCGCTGCTCAGGATAGACGGACCAATCTTCGCACTGTAAGCCATGCTGCTTTTCCACAGTCTGCTGCTGTGTGTGTGTGTGTGTGAGTGTGTGTGTGAGGAGACATGTAGCCGGAAGTTTACATAAATACAGCTTCCGCGTTTACCCTTCAAAATAAATCAACTTTGATTGGAAAAAAAGAAAAAAGTAGTGTCCTCCTGAGTGTCCTCCTGAGTGTTCTCCTGAGCGGCCTACAGCAGCCTACTCATATGCAAATTCAAATAAATTGACATTGATATATCTCGATTCCCTTCAATGAGTTTTTAATATCTGTGTATGATTTTATTCACAGAATTCTGTTTGACTTCGGCCACTTCCGTCTTCAAAATAAGATACTGTAGTACTTATATTTGAACACTAGATGGCGCTCAGCTCATTTATCAAAATGTGTTATTTTTAATCCCTAAAACCAGTGTTGTATAAAGTACCACAAAGAAGTAAAAGTACAAGTATCTTACCAAAAATTACTTTGGTAAATGTTAAAGTCTCCTTTAGGAATGTTACTTAAGTAAAAGTCTTAAAGTGTCTGATATTTTTTTGTACTTAAGTATTAAAAGTAAAAACATTGATTTAAAATGAGCAGTTAGATTTTCTGTAATGACATTTATTAGGAGGTGACCTCCCCCAAAAAATGCAGAAATTACTGTGTTATTAAAATAATTAATTTATGTTAAATTTAAGATGCACTAGTCTAGTTGTTCCAGTTTATATACATATATAAAGGCTGCACAAAGCTTTTCCACAAAATGAAAATGTATCTGAGGGCTGCGACCAAATGCAATAATATAATTCATGAAAAACAAATACTATGTAAGTACAGTCCTTTTATTTTAACGATTATGTCCTGCTGGAGTGTGACATGATTTGTTTGTGTACAAACTAATACGGTATCAGAGTTTTATATATTTATACTTCTCATTCAACCACAATTAAATTCACTCTATGTAGGAGGCACAGTTTATATGGATAGTATTTATTTTTTTACAAGCTGGAATGAAAATAAGCAAAAGTGAAATAAAAGTAACGACTTTCTACTTCTTACCTTTTTCAAAAATGTAAGGAGTAGAAAGTACAGATAACTGTGTGAAAATGTAAGAAGTAGAAGTAAAACGTAAGCTGAAAAAATAATTTCTCAAAGTACAGATACCCAAAAAATCTACTTAAGTACAGAAACAAAGTATTTGTACTTAATTACTTTACAACTCTCCTTAAAACTGATTTCATTTGAGTTTAAAACTTAGAAGACAATAAAGTAATTCCAGATTGCAGCTCAGTTGTGCAAAACGTTACAGAAAAAAATATATATATATATATCAAATTGCCCAGTGTTGTTATGCTTCTTTGTTTTTAAACTTTAAATAAAAACTGCCTAAATTTCTTATCATAAGCAACTTTTCAATGTCATTTTCAGGATTTTGTATGAATAGCTTGTAAAACAACTTAGTAATGTTGATGGCAAAATTATAGCCTGCGAGCTACTGTTTTTACCGAAACCCTTCATCTCTTTAGTCTCCATCCATCCATTACTTATGCTTCTTTCTGTAAGGGTCACGGGGATCACAGTGCGAGGGGTGAGGTACATCCTGGTCACAAGTCCATCACAGGGCCACATAGGGACAAACAATCATTCACTCTCTCACTCACACTTGACTAACAGTCATGTTTTTGGTCTGTGGGAGGAAGTACCCAGTACATGCACTGAGAGAACATGCAAACTCTATCCAGAAAGGTTGCAGGTCCAGGATTCAATGGCGACCTTCTTGCTGAGAGGGTTTAATTTTACCAGCTGAGTCCCTTTAGTCTTCAAGTCAAAAAATAAAAAGAAGAAGAAATAATGACATAAATATTTCCAGGATTCTCAATAGTACCTTTTTTTTGTAAAATGTCCAGCATTACAAATCATAATAAAGCAAAAATGTTTTCTTTCATATGTTTATTATTTTCAAAATCTATGGTCTAGAACTCTCTAGTTACACCACATCCATCCTGTGCATCACACCATGTCCAATATCTCCTGTAGTACAATGACCTATTGTTTTCTCAAATCAAATATCCTTTATATAAAGCAAAATATTACTTGTTGTGTTTTACTCCCTATAATTTAATGCTCTAATTGCTGCTCCTTGTGTTATTACTCTGTCACCTTCTTCATATTAGATACATCTGACTGAAATAGTCTGAATGTTTCTCAGATGGAATGTTGGTGCGAGAGTTTCAGGAGTACAGGGTTGATGCAATAATAAATATCTCAGAAACTCTCTCCCGGGACTTAACCCACAAAAGCACTACTCATTTACCCAGATAGGCAGACCGAGTTTTGACATTTATGAGTGCTGCCCACATTTTTGCATTACTGTTGGGATGATGGAAACACTGGTAGCATGGAGTGCATCAGCAGAAAGGCGGGTGTGATGTAGGAAGTTACTGAGCAAAGCTGAGGCAGAGTAAGTTGGCGCCACGGAGAATTGGGGCCAGCATGAAAGGCTTCAACATACACATTGTGTTTTATTGGTCTATCCATACAAAGGTGCTTTATTAGTTCAAAGTGTCTTTGATTGAGCAGAGGAGGTTTGACAAGAGATGATTTAAAGCAGCTCATTAGGTGAATTTGAGCAAATGAAAGTAGAGTGTGTATAAATGATCTGGTTAGTTTAGAGGGGGTCTTATTTTAACTTCAGATCACTTTTACACTCATTATTATTCACATTTACTATAAACAGCTATTGCACATTACAATTCATTCAACCAACCAGAGGCTTTAAACACTATTTTGTGTGTTTTAGTGGAGGATCAGGTCAGGAATGTGACTTGCACTCATTTTTTGCATGTTTCCAAGCTGTTCCCCTGTTGTTTCATTGTTGACATAGTTCCATTCTAAAAACACTTTCAGAGCCGGTTGCACAGAGGTGATGTAATGCTCCGTGTGTTTCCGTAGTTTTGCGATGAAACCTGATAAGGCGATTTACTAAAGCAAAACACTGCAGAAGTATTTCTCAAAATCCAGGGGCAGCTTTCAAGATAACAAGAAAAATGTTGAAATGTTAGATAATTAATGATCTTTTATATTGGAGATTTGAGTTAAAAAGCATAAATTTGAGCTAAGTTGATTTTATTGTTTAAATAATAATTGTAAAAACAGAGGTGGGTTCAGTTTATTCATTTAAAACACCAAAAAAATGCATTTTGGTTATCAAAAGCCCTAAATGAATAGTTCTGATATTTCAACGCGGGTTCAGTGGAGCAGTTTGAACAGTTATTATCTTACCTGTTGTATATGGCTTCTTGAACAATGTCAGCTTGGAGAAATGGTGTTTAAAAATGACCAGATTCACAAGCTAGACCAAAGCTAGCTGCAGAAATATGAAATTCCAGCTGCCCTATGTTTCATTGAAAGGGCTGCAGCTCGGCTGTCATCATTATTTGTGCTTGTAAATAACTAGCAATTTATACATAATTAAAGATTATTAGGATCAGGAAAAATATAATACCACAGTGCCTTGACATACAAGTTTAATTTGTTGTGTGATGGGGCTTGTAACTCAAATTACTTATATGTCAAATCAATTTTCCTCATAAAAATGAACTGAAATGGTAAATGACTTGAACTTTTATAGGACTTTATCAAGTCCATACGGACCCCAAAGCACTTTAAATACAAAATGCCATCAATTTGTTCCAGAAGCTGACTAGTAACCCAAATTTTGTTTCTCGGCTCAAAGCAAAAAATCAACTGAGAGTTGGCTCATATTTCAAAAAACTCATAGGTGGGACACTTGTAAGTCAAGGTATCACTTGTGCAAAATTGACAGCAATATAAACTTTTATCAAAAAAGTGTTTAAATGGACTGTTATGAACTTTTTATGACTGAATATCCTTTATGCTGCGGCAAACTTTGGAAAGCAGTTAGTTTGTCAATAAAGTCAGGATTAACAGTTTCTCCAAACGAAGGTCAGTCAAGGAGCTATCTACAACAGGTAAGATATTAACTGTTCATAACCTTTCCATAAGACCCCGCTTCTGAATCTGAACTACTTCAATAAACATATGCATGTGTGTTACATTTTCTTTTTTGGCTAAGAAATATCTTTCTCCTGATCCTAATTATCACATGGATTAAGCTGTCATTAAACTCATTCCTGCATCTCAGTCATCCTTGCATTCACTCAATTAAAAAAAAGTCTTGTGTCACCAGCACATGGAGATAAGTATGTGCTGATGTGGACAAAAGATGAAGTCTAATTATTCCCATTCCACCACATTAATTATTGACATTTTTTAGAAATGTCAAGTTCTTGAACAACTCATTTAGCCAGATAGGCTGATCTGCAAAACAGATTTGGCTAATTATTTATTTATTTATTATTTATTACTTTATTGATTGATTGATGATGCATTTTTTGTCATTGTACAAAGCACAATGAAATTACATTTAAGAACACCCATTCAAGAAGACACACACATGACAAAAACATCTTGTCATGATTATTAGAAGATTCTGCAAAGTGTGAGCTCTTCTACTTTAAATTAGCATTTTTCTCATCAGCATTTTCTCGACTGAAGGTTTCTGTTTTGGTCTTTACAGGTGGTTAATTAACTCAGCACTGAATACTGAGCATGTTGGAACTTGTTTAACGGTCTTTTTCTTGCATCATTTACCAGCCATGAATTAATGAAAGAAAATCCAGATCTAGACGCATTCTTTTATGCTCATTAAAGAGCTGTCAATTAGTTTTATCTATATATTATCTTATGCTAATAACTACAGTTTATTATTTGACCACAGCTTTTAAAAATAAGTATGAATCTCACACAGTTTGACCTAGGTGATGACATGTTTCATGTGTCACAGAGTGCAGGACAAACTGGTTGAAAAACATGTTTGATGATCGGGGTCAAGGTCCAATTTCCTTACCCACTGAGGACTTTTCACCCATCGCACATGTGAGCACTGAGCACACATGTGGAGCAGTAGGCAGCCATTTGTGAGGTGCCCGGGGAGCAGCTGAGGGGTTAAGGGCCTTGCTCAAGGGCCCAAGGTGGGGCTGGTTGGTCCAGGGAGTTGATCCAGCGGTCTTCCGATCACAAGGTCACCTTCTCTAACCTCCGCGCCACCACTCCCCCTAATAGGGAAATAGGGAGACCCAATACAGCCAATTGGAGGACGAGAGTGCTATATGACATGTTGGCATCCAAATCCAGTGTATGTTTCTTATAAATTACAAAAGAAACAGGCTTTACTATAAAATGTTGAGAGTTACAGAAATGAGAAGAGACGCTGCTGGACGAGTGAAGAGAAGTCTAGTGGTCTCCTAGATTTGTAAATAGAATAGAATAGAATAGAAATAGCCTTTATTGTCCCGCAAGGGGAAATTCAGGTGTCACAGCAGCATCAGTACAGAGGTCCACACACTAATTATTTCACAAGCACACAAAAACAAGAATTTAACACTGACTATGATACATCTACTATTAATAAAAATATATAACAAAGAATTGTGCAAGAATAGACAAAGATATGTTCTGTTTTCGAGACATTAAACTAATAGAATTCAACAGAATTCAATATTAGGAATCAGAAATTTACCTGTTTTCAGTGCAAAACAATCTTAAAAGACCAGTAAATGTAAAGTAAAGTATCACAATGCAGACAAGAAACACAGATAAATCTGTTGCTCTGTGGGTTTTACATGTAATCTTTAATAAATTCTGTGTTAATTTTCATAAAGGTTCTCTCCAGTTGATCCATTTCTGATCCACAAACCCGGCAAGAGTGGAACTTACTCTTAACATTATCTACAAGGAAATGTGTGTTAAATCATTTCCTGTTATTTCGGGATACTTGACTCCGTCTGACACTCACTCTGTACATAAAGAGACTGGAAGGCAACCAGGCCTCTGCTTTAGACCCTTCTTCCTGGTCACTTATTAAGAACCCGTTCCAACATTTTATGTATTTTGTTTTATTGAAACCTTCCTCCAACTTCTCACCACCCGTGGAGCCTGAAGGCCTGAGCAAACAAAGAAAGATAAGCCTGTTTCTTGTGATGGGAGGATGGAGAACGCGTCTTTGTAGCCTCTCCTTTTCACTTTACGTCATTCAGGTCAGGGTCTATGAAGGAGAGGAAAGGGTGGAGTGGGAACTACCTCCTGTGATAGGTTAATGATCAAGTTTGTTTTTCCATCGACTGTGTGTGTGTGTGTGTGTGTGTGTGTGAGACTCTTTACAGAAACTTTCTTGGGGTCAGTACTTGATGGGGGAAATCCGTGATCAGGAACTATAGGACAGCAGGATTTTTTACTTTCTTTAGTTGTGAGCCAATTATTACACATGGAAAAGAGCCTATGTGTGTCATTATGCAAACTTATGGATTTATGCAGGTGTATTTTTATTATCATTATTTTTAGGTTTCCTTGCTTCACTTGACAATGCTCATTGAATTTGGTAAAAGCTTTTACTTTATGTAAAAAAGGCTTTCATTATGTATTATATAATGCAGCTGGAATAGTTGGTGCAAGTCTTTTTTTTATCAATGCAGGAAGTCTCCAAGTGTAATATATCACTTGTTTAATTAACTTGATGTCACACCTCAGGGTAAATATTTGTGGCAAGTGAGTTAAATAAAAAATATTTTTTCATTTCAGAGCAGCAAAGAATTAGTGGTTAAAAGTTCTAAACTTACATTTTATGTTCATTTTCATCTTTAAAAATGATCCAAAATAAAAAGTTTTATTCATTTTATAACTTCTTATTAAAACATGATTTTTTTAAAGATCACATCTTTGTATACTTTTTTATTTGCTAATATTTATGCACTTGTGCATTTGAAAAAAAAAAAGAAAAAACTATATGTAAATATAATTTTGTGAGATTTTTGGCCGTTTTAATTACAGCTCAAGGAGCAGTGAGAGCTTTAAGAAAACCTCAGTGCTTCATGTTCACTACTGTGGATTTTAAAGGGTTTATCTGTCCACACTTTCTGATTTTATATTAAAAACAGAAAGCAGTGACAGGACTTACAAATGGTTAAAAAAACCAAAGGATAACAAAAAGAGAAGTTTTTTGTTGGAGTCAAACGCAGGTCTGTCAGCTAAAATAAAATTTTAAAAACAGCCAAGTCTACCTCCCAACAACCCCCCCCCCCCTCCCCCCTCCCCCACCTGCATTTACTGATTTATTACCGTGGGTTCTGCCTCCAGAACACTTTATGTAATGAATTGAATCTATGTTTTCTCCCTCTGCATTTTAAATGTTCACTAAATTACAGGTTCGGAGCATGATGGATTCATGCTGATGGTTCTTTGTGACCTCAGAACCATTTAGTAAAAAGGACAAAAGGTAAGAACACATTTTACTGATCTATAAAAATACATTGTGTATATTTTTATATCCAAAATGTTTCATTTTTGCACCTTTCAAAGCATCCTCTTATTGTTGTCCCTCACTACTGTAGGGAAATGTTCCCAAATGTTACTAACTTTTCTGGCTTTCCATCAGTTATTTCAACAAAATTTATTACATTTTATGTCACATTGCATATTCTTTGACATGACCCGAGCCCATAAACACAAACCACAGCCCACTTTTGACCATTAATGGCCTGCATGTAATAACTGCCTGTGAAACTTGTCTCCTGTGAAAAATGGCCCACTCTGCCTGTCATGATTTATGGCCGATCGGGGGGACAGTGTTTCACTTCAAAAGGCCAGAAATGGGAGGATGAAGGTGGGAACTGCTGAGACACTTAAGTGCAGTAAAATGGAAGAAAGATGCAGATTTATTGCAAACGTTCTGTGGGATTTATTCCCAGTAGCTCTCCAGGTGACCTTTCTGTATAATGAAAAGAACCAAATCTTGGTTTAATCTTTAACACATTAAGTTTTTAAATAAAAATTAAACTTCTCCACTTTTGAGTTTAGAATTTTCACAACATGAGTTTGCAGAGGGGAAATGTTTGGTTCATAAAACCAGCAACTCAACTCCTGATATGATCAGACAGACTTTTTACTCCCTTCTCTATCAAATCAGGACAGGTTCTTTAAAACAGATTAAATCTTTACTATCTTTTTCTTTCCTTTGTTTGATGTTCATTTTTTTTTATGATTGCCCCATCTCACGAGACAGATTCACAAAGCTAAACTTAATCTCACAAAACAAATCTGCACCTATTTTTTCCTGCAGGATCAGTTTGTACCCAGACTAAGACATGCCTATGAGCTGCTGAGTATTTGTCAGCTGTGGAAATAAAGCCTTCACGTGTTAAACTCCTCATGTTGGCTCTTTCACAAAAAACAAACTTGTTGTGAAAAATAGTGAGAAGAACCACCACTTACTTGATCCAAGTGGGAGTACGGATCCTGACCCCCATCTGGTGTTTCCAACAGCTGTTAGACCCTCTGTGGAGAACGCTAAGGAGTCTGTCAGTTTCGACAAAACCTCAGAAAGAAGCAGAGATTTCAACTGCAGTAACACGAAACTGTCAGAAAGTGGGGTGAACCCAGTACTGCTACATTAGAACACATTTCAGTCTTAAATTCTTTTTAAAAACATTTTACTTTCATGACAATAAATTTAAATGTTGCCCTGAAACATTTTGACCAAATGTAGTCACCGAGAAGATCCAAGTGTGGAAAGTTGCAAACCTAAATCCATCATGTTGATGTCTCTTTATTAATAAAAAAATAAATGATTATATGAAAAAAAACCCACAGATTTAAAAAAGTGAAACAATAAAAAGTTACAACTTAGACAGAAATACAGACTTGGTTATCTGCAAACTTGCTTTTAGAACTATCTGTATGATACTGGTAAAATTATTTTTTTAAATAGGTTAAATTACTCTGACTTTCATTGTATAATCCATCCACTGATGCATTCTGGGCACATCTTCAGTGATGTTTCTGGAATCACAGGGTCTTTCAACATCCCTCATTCAGGTGACCCAGCCAGGGATAATCAATCCCCATGTGTCCAGTTGTCTCCACATTCTCATCTCTTAAGCCACAACAATCTTGAGGTCCTCTCTGGTGTTTTAGTAAATTAATTTACTCTACTTACTAAATTACTATGTGGCCAAATCATGCAGGTTTTACCTTGACACAGCGCATTCTGCATAGATAGATGGTATTTAAGTGTTATCAACTTTATTTGTGTTGATTGTTTAAGCTGTTTATATATATATATATATATATATATATAAGTGGAGGTGGTTGAGAAATATAAATACCTCAATGTTTATCTGGACAACAGACTGGACTGGAGACTCAACAGTAAAGCAGATCTTCTTTAAGTCTGTTGTTGAGAGCGTCATCTCTTCTGCTGTCATCTGTTGGGGCAGCAGCATCAGATCCATGGACCTAAAAAGGCTAAACAACCTGATAAGGAAGGCTGGTTCTGTTCTGAGGACGGCTGTGGAACCTCTGGAGATGAAGGTGCAAAGAAGGATTTTACATAAAATCAAGAACATTGTGGACAACCCTGACCATCCTCTTCATCAAACTGTCATAGAAACACAGAGTGTCTTCAGTCAGAGGCTTCTTCAATTTCATTGTAATACAGAACTCTACAGAAGGTCTTTCCTGCCCACAACCATCAGCATCTAAAATAAGTCTTTAGTTAAATGAGTTACAACATCTAATTTCCCTCTGGGATCAATAAAGTCTTTTTGAACTGAGTTGAATTAAACTGGATGTTTTTCATGGCTGTGTTGTCTTAACTTTTACTAGTTTTTGTTTTTGAATTAAAGCTTTTATATTATAATCTCTGCAACCCCACATGTCAGATTTGTTAAACATTATTTTGAAAAGCAAATAGAAACCATAGGAATCAGTCACATGTAGTGAAACAAAGCAACATTTAAAGGTCTAAGAGACTGACTGGGAAGGATCACAAAAAAAGAAATAAAAAAAAAACACCATTTGTTCCTAATCTACTCTCTGTCAATATAGATTTGAACAAAAATGACATTTATTGATCTTTTACACAAATCATAGTATTGTGAGAAAAATACCAATGTGTATATGCAGAAGGGATTAAAATGAAAAGAGTACAGATGTACTGGCACTGCAACAAAAAGGAAATAATAAAAGGAAAGTCCCAAAACAATCAGAAAAACGTGATTAAATTTCACTATTTTTTGTCTTGGGATGTTTTCTTTGCACAACAAACAGAGAAAATGCCAGATGGTATTAAAGTAAATCTGATGTTCACCCATTTCAGTCATGAACACTAAATCTTGAGTTTTCATAATAAAAAATTGGTAGCTTTCTCTGCAAATCCCACTTTTTGTTTGATAAAACCTTTTTTTAGTTACGTAATCTTATTTGGATCAAGAGGTCTTCAGCAGGAGAGACGGGGGTTTAACAACCACAAAGGGTGGGTTTGAGCAAACAACATGTCTTTGCAAATCCCCGAGTCTTCATATTTCAACACAACCGAGACACGAGACACGACAGACCGAGAAATGTTACCACTTCATACCACTCAGCACACCGAGGGGAAAATCCAAATGTAACCTATATGGAATGTAAAACAATACATTTGTTGTAAGACTATCATGGCTTTTATGAATCTGTCTTGGCAGTGAAACATGTGAACACCATCATCAGGGGAAATCACTTTTTTTTTTTTTGTAAAAGAGCTGTTTAAAAACTTCCACACATCCTGACAATGTCCGGCCCCACTGTCCAATTAATCTCACACACAGAATGGATGGAAGTGTAGGAGTATAGGTTACCCCCCCACCCACACACACACACACACACACACACACACACACACACCCCACCTTCCAGGATACTCTACTCAACAGCATGTGAGAGTTCTTTACAATGCTCCAACAATCTGAGCGTTTTCATTCATTCTGTATAGATCCTCTCAGGTATTTTCCTTTCTTTTATTCCTTTTTTCCTGCTGCCGGTTGGCAGCATGAAAGGCTAATATTGACTTTACTGATGTGTCTTTGTTTGGCATGTGACCGCTCGAGGGTTTGGCTGGTGCTGGCCTCTTTAAGTGGCTTAGCAGAGATTCTTGGAGGACAGCCAGCATTGCATGGTTGATAATAATGGACTCTGTTATTGTATTATTCTCTCAGCAGATGAGAGAAAAGAGACTGAAAAAGAACAATTCTGTTGTCTAATTTAGATATTTAAATGCAATGAGCATTTTTACATCAGATTTATGGTTTGAAAAGTGTTTAGAGTTTGATTTATTTATTTAAATTTGGATTTTTTTTTGTGTGTGTGGGCTTCAGTGGAAAGAAAATGAGCTGTCGGTAAGTTTAGAAAGCTTGACCTCAGAATGACCTCAGTGTTTTATTTATTTATTTTTTTCAAACTTTATTCATTTCTTAAAAAGACTAAAAAAAATCTATGTACAATAAAAAGAAAATACAAATAAAATGAAATGAAAGGTGGCAGAGAGAAGAAAAAAATCCTATAATGTCTGCCCCTTTTTCCTCAAATATAAACAAACAACAATAATCTTCAGTCAACAAAACAAGACAAAAAGCATCAGATAGCATCAGTTTTAGCGAGGAGTTTTAGGACATCATCATTCCACTTTGGTCTTGGCTCTGTTCTGACTAGCTGTTAGCTTGGTGCTCTTGGCCAAACAATTCAAACTGAGATTATTCAAAGCACTATCTACAACTGGTAAGATATTGACTGTTCATAACCTCTCCACTACTCCAATAGTAGAGCTTTGAATCTGTCTTATACTGGATTTCTGAGGTCTGCCCTCAGCAGAAACACATTACTTTATTTTTGCATGAAGAAATGCAAAGTGGAGAATTAAACACCAAAGATTGATGGACGTGTTGTTGGCACATGAGCTGCTCCATCAACAGCAGGGGTGCCAAGGCAACGGTGCTCCACAAATCCTCAATAAACATTTTCCTCATGGAGAAATCATTCATCAAGTGACAAAGAGAAACCCTGGCAGTTCCAGATCCACCCAGCAATGAGGTTTAGTACGCAGGAACAAATCCACATTGTGTTTCCTGCCGTGGAAGGGTGTTCCTTCACTGGGGTTACATAAGATCCACTAATAAAAAATGAAAGCTGTTCATTAGTTTTGTTTGGGTGGATTTCCCTTGGATAATAAAATCAGTCCTGTGAGTATCTGATTAATTAGCAATGTTCTTCTACAAACAAAAGGGGAAAAATATATATTTTACAACAGTTATCCTTTTTTTGGATTAATCTATGCAGAACCAAAACTGACATAATTAATATAAAAGCAGAAATAAATGGCCCAGTAAATAAATAAATGCACAGAGGCACAGGTTAGTGTTTTCCTCCTTCCATTTGTTTTAAACTAAACTTTCAATTTTAAGCAAACCTGAGGCAGCACAGGCACGTATAGATCTGCACATGGATCCTGCTCCTTCCTGTCTATTGACCAATAGGAGAAGAGCTGACTCAAGAAGCACCGCCCACCTTATGTGCATAATGAGGCAGAAATGCATAAAGTAAATTAAAACCAGAAGAGAGAAAAATGTCAAAAACAAGACATGAGAATAAAAAGACTTGTGAGGAAAGAAACAAAAACATTAAATAAAAACATGTATGCATCTTTAAGTAAGTAAAAACAAAATATATATTTTTAAAAACCACAAAATTGAAATTATGTGCTAAGATATATCATTTGTTGGAACTATGCTGAAAAAATAAATATGAAGGTCAATTAATTAAATTATAAAACATGAGGGAAGGTTTTTAAATTAACGGGTGCATTTTAAGTGTATTTATTTCTTTATTTATTGGTCCATTTATATATTTCTGATTTTGTTTTAATTATGACAGTTTTGGTCCTCCACACATTTTATTCCTAGTAATTGTTGAAAATGCAAAGACTTCAGCATGTTGTAGAGCATCTTCCCAGCATCAATATGGACAAAGCCAATGTTTTATGACACCAAGACCAAAGGTCACTTGGACAAAACAGTCATAGAAGATGCCCTGTGAATGAGAATGGGTTCAAATGTATTTATTGTTAGAGGACAGCCAGTCAGTCTAAAGACAGGAAAACTACCCTCCTGGTAAGTTAGCCAACTGGACACAGGCTGAGTTCACCTGAAACTCCTCAGACTGAGGAAGTCTTTTGGAGGAGAGACGAGACGTTTCATTAAAGAAGAACCCGTCAAGAGGACTTACTTAGTTTTTCTTTTTGATTTTTCCACCTGGATTACTGAGATGCACCAGGACAAAAATTAATTCAGTTTCTACCTAAAATAAAGTCAAAATTAGCTGAATTCACTGATCAAAATATTCAGATTTTTTGTTCATTTTCAAAGCTTAAGACAGAAATCTAAAAGATGCCGTTATTTCACATTTCAGCTTTGGGAATATCAAACATGCAAACCTATGACTTACCCAAAATTACTCATTCCTGTGTGCAAACTGACTGTTTATCCCCTTTATTCACCACATCCTGCTTTTTAAACCTTATTGCTTTTTATATCAGCTTCTCATATCTGCTCTGAATGTACCACTGATTGACAAGTTTTTCCAGCGTGATAGCACTTTTATATTATTATTTTTGAGACCCTAAGGAGCCAAGAAGACGAGGACATGCTGGGGTTGAGATTCCACTGAGACCACTTCATTCACAACATACCAGAAATGTTAAGACATTGAGCCCAATAAAACCAAAGTTACTGCTGGTCCTAGTTTTTTCTGTTCTAAAATATGGATGTGCATGACAGGAACCAATAAATAGTTACAACACAAACGAGGGGATTTATTTCCACTCTTTATGCTCATTTATCAGTGTACTGTGAATCATTTCTTTTATTACTAAATAAAATGAGCTTAATTATATGAACACACAAATGTTGCTTTAACTTATTGCAATGAATTAGTTTGTGAAAATAAATATGTCTAATTATTTTCCGGTACATTATTGGCTTTGTCAAAGACCACACACATCTTCATGAAAAGTTTGTTCACTTGTAAATAAATAACGTATTTTTATCAGACAGCCATGAAACTATTGTACAAATACCGTAGGAACAGAAAAAGCGGAAATGAAACCCTCACTGCTGGAACAACCTGTGTTTGTCTCCTTATCTGTAGCTGTCACCACGACAGTCAAGTCAAATTCAAATCTGCATTCTTGTGGTATTAAGACACTCATGGATCCCTGGCAGGAATTTTCCCCACCCCTTTCTTTTGTTGTTTTCTCTGCTGTGTCCCTGCTCTGCCTCTGAAGGTGAAGAAAAGTTCAACTGCAGAAAATCTGGACCCTGAAAGAGGATTTTTCTTTTTCACTCCAAAGGCATTATCTTTATATGTGGTGACTGGAATTTGGCAAAGGAGACTTAACAATTCAAATGTTTTTTAAACTTTGAGTATTTTTTTTTACTGTACATTGTAAAGTGTGTGTGTGTGTGTGTGTGTGTGTGTGTTTGGGGGATTTCAGAAATGGCAGAAAATGACCAATAAAGCAGTAAATGACCATATAGAAAATAATTTTACAAACAATAAGATAAAATATTAATAATAAATTCTTAAAACATCATAAAACAAAAATAAATTGATGTTTTAGCAGAGACAACATCTCTGAAAATCACAGGAATATTTTATTTATTTAGTAAAGAATATCTTGTTGCCATCAGGGGATAATTTTCATCACTAAGCTCAGAGATGTCTCTTTTTGTTTGCAAAGTAATTAATCAAAAACTACTTTGGTTTCATTAATTAATATGAAGCTGCAGTTTCTGATCCTTTCTAGGGATGGTGAAGATTTTACGAACTAAGATGTGGGTTTCAAGGGTGGGCCCTTTGGTTTCCTTCTGCGTCATTCCTGAGATGTAATGGAAGATATCATGTCCAGATGTTAGACACTACCCCACCTTTCCTGGTGTTTGTACCAAGCAAAAATAATACTGTCCCTGGAAAAAAATGATTAAATGATTTATTAAATCAGTGGGTCTAGACTTGGCAAAACATTTCTTCTTTAAAATGTCAATATATGTGTTGTTTAAATTAATGGAAAAATTGTACATTCAATTCAGCCAAAACCAAGCAAAGTATATTGTCTGAAAACAATCTCAAAAATTGAAGCCAACTCAAGCAGTGATGTTACACTGATGTTCTGACAGAAATATTAGGATGGCAGTGTCCCAGGCTGCCTTGGAAGGGCTACAGCTAGCTGCTGCTGTCACCTCTTGCACTTGCAAATAATCATAGAATCCAATGTAAAATGTTAAATGATATAAAATCAACAGAGAAGTTAAAATTAAAAAAACAGTGTTCACATTAACTGCTATGTTTTTCAACAGTTTTGAGAGGACCAGTGGTCTCACTCTTCCTGATCACCTCTTTGATTTTCAGTAGTTATTAGTTGGGCCACCTCCACACCATGAATCCCATGATTCAGCTGTTGTTAGGTTTATAAGTGAGGGACAGATGGTGGAGTACAGAACGCTGGTGTATAACTCTGTGGGGTGGTCTGGACAGGATCATCTGCAGCTGAACATCTCTACAACCAGGCAGACAAGGAGACAGCTTGAGGATTCTGGGAAAGGAAGGTACCATCTTCTGATAAACTCCTCAAAATGAGAGGAAACATGAGGAAAAAACAACTAATATACAGATTATCTCACTGACAATCACTTGTATTTGATGTAGATCAAATAAAAAAGATTCCTTCATGTTTAAATCCAGTAAAACATGATTTGTTTCAAAGAAGAAAAACAACTCCTATTTTGTGCAAAGAATTTGATGCAGGTATTGGAAATATTGCAAATCATTGTTGTTTTTCATTAATCTTTTTGTGAATGTTCATTATTATTTAGATATATAAGATTTAAATTCTTAATATTATTGGTTCAGATTTTCTAGTCTGAGCAGCTAATAAAAACTGATAACTAATTATAAAATGTATAGTCTGCAACATTGAGTTTAATTAGTCTGGCCCTATAGTTCTGTAACATTTGAGAGAGAAAAAGTTCCTCATTAGTTTATTAATTTATATGGAATCAAACATTTTTCTCCAAACTGTTTCAGTTCAAGGAACTATCTACAGCAGGTAAGACATTAATTATTCATAGCCTTTCTACAGAGCGTTGCTTCAAAACATCTAAACTCTAGATTTAAAAGTTTAAAATAAGAACCTTGTCTTTCTGAAGGTTGAGAGAATCAAAAATGATGTAAAACTCCTTTAATGAACCGATTTATCAGGCTTCAAATAAATCTATTTACTTTGTGTTCCTTAAATAAAATGGTGTCTACACAAGCTGTTAGAGATTTGGCAGCAGATGCAAAAAAAAAAAAAAAAAGCACAGCAGATAGGCTTCTGACTATTTTTCTTGATTCGTGGTACATAATGTGACGTTAAAAAATGAAGTCATGTGTCTGCATGTTAGCTTCTGTCTGCATCTTGATTTAGGAACGCTGTTAAGTAATTATTTAGCAAGCATGAATAAGAGCAGACAGGAGAACTGCAGTAAAAACACAAGAAGGAACACATTCATCTCGATATGTTTTTACTAATCTCTCTGAATGCCAAGCTTTTTTCAATACAGGTTTTAACTGTTTATTAACCTTTTATCACTCATAGCGGAGACTTTTCAGTCAGAGGAAAGCCAATACGGTCAGCGTTTATGCCCAAAATACCAGCGATTTTAACCAAAACAAAACTGGTTTGGAACAGAAAATGTTTGTTCCCACTGAGCTCCAACTGCCAGATGGCTCCAAATGGGAATCATGACAACAGCAGAGTAATGGAACAACCAAACCTCCTGTTTGGTTAAAAATAAACGTGATATTTTTATCACATCAAAAGACTTACTTCCTCTCTATCTCTATTGACAACATTTACTAAAGAGTCGAAGCAGAAAGAACAGGAAGGTGTAGATATTTGGAAGAGCAGGAGCATGGAGACATTTTTGAAACCTGTTCTTACTTTTTCCCACTATGGTTGGTGGGCAAGGCTGGTCTGGTGAGAAGTGTCTCACAGGCAGAGGATGTGGTCAGAAAATTGCCTTCAGATGTCCCTTCATGCACGGACGAGACAACAGGAGGTATATCCATGGTGCATGGACACAAAAAACACATCATCCTGCTCAAAATGAGCACATCAGTGAAGGCATGCAAGTAATCATGACTTTATTACTGAAGAAATAAATAACAATTTGCTTTAATGTACTGTATGTAAAAGAAAATATGAAACAGTTTACCAACATGTAAAAAATGTTCCTACTAAATATATTTACATTTTGTATATGAACCAAAGTAGAGCAAAGTTTGCACAAAAGCTTTGACTGAGCCAGATATTTGTGCAGACTTACATTTTTCTATTCTGGGTAAAGTCCATAAATTTCAGTACTGCAGGGCTTGTTTGAAAATGGATTCAAACTGTACAAACCAGCTCTTTTCTTTTGAACCTCTTACCTCAAGCCAGATATTCTGGTTCGAATCTAAGAAGAATAAAAGCTTCTTTGTTTCTTGGGCAACAAATCTGCTAAATCCACACAAATATGTTCAATGTTTTAGATTTGATTGTTGCTTTCCATATTTTTCTATTCAGAAAGCATTTCGTTTTTATTATTTCTTTTTCTTTTTAATGCGTGTTTGTGCTTCCCGCTGTCTTTTACTTTTGGCCTGCGGGCCAAGTTTGCCATCTGGAACAATGATATGAGTGAACTGAGCTGAAATGTGTTGTTTTCTCAGGAGTTGATGGAGATCTTAAGCAGAGCCCAATGTGTTTAACCGCTCGCTCACGCTTTCACCATATTGCCTGAATCCCTGCCCTCAAGTGCCCAAAGACCCACTCACGAAATCCTCTGTGGGGTCTGCGTGTGAGAGCAATGTTATGACTTTCCATGGACTGCTGTGATGTCTTTTAAATGTTGACTTTATCCTGCTCCACAGGCCCGGCTTGGGTCATTTGCACACTTCTGCATTCAGTTTACAGCTCAGCTGTGTGCCCCTGCAGACCCACCACACTAACCTGCCGCTCTCGGCGCCACAACATTCACAACCTTTAAAAGCTGCAGCTGTAACTCCCTGGCTTGACTGCTGAGTCCTGCTGGAGGAAAAGAGAAAGATGTAAATGAGTAAAAGTTTGCCAACGAGACATGTGATATGTTGAGTCTATTGCCAAACCTCAAAACTAACAATTTAATTCAAAACTGCAACATTTTCTGCAGTGTGTTAACACGCAGAGCATATTTTGTAAATGACTCTCAGCTACTAACATGTCAAAATTAAGCTCCATTATTGCCACCTTTGAGCTGGCTAAAGAATTAACTGTGGCAGCCATTTTAATTTGAATCGTTCCAGGCAAGTAACAAGTTGTACATGTTATTTTTACAGCAAATATTAATTTAGCTTTAGTCTAAGTTTTTTTTTTATGAAAATGTATTTTAGTCATCAGAAATATTTTTGTTCTAAATTAATTGTTTAATAACAAAACCCAGCAGGGTATAAGTGGCTTAGTAGCACTAAGCCCAGCTTACAATAAGAATGTTAAAATACCTAATAAACATGAATTAAAGATATTTTGTTGTGAAATTTCCAACAAAACTGCTGCCAAGATTCTAGAGTCTTTCCAAAGGGCTAACTTTTCAGCCCCATTTATTTAATGTCTTTCATGGTACAGAATGATTGACATACATCTTGTCACGCCCCCTCGTTTGATTTGCTGCTCACTGGGGCTTATTTTGTTCAGCCCAGGTACAGCCCGAGGCCACAGACTTTAGCCGATGAAGGTGGACGTACAAGAGTGTGTGTGGTTTGGTGTACGCTGAGCAGGTTTGATGGTGAGCAAGAGTAACAAACGAGGTGAATTATTTAATTTTTTACAGAGGTTGGAGGCAGATAGACCAAGAGATATTCATATCACACAAGGAAAAGCAGGAAAAAAAACAAGTTTTCTGTGTTGTTGTTTCAGAGAAAGGGCTGGCTAACAAAAAGTGTAGCTAACTGCTTACTTTGTTTGTATCTGTTAGCCCACCCTATAAATATCACCACCAGCCACCACTGACATTAGTATTTTAGTTGACTCAGCTTGTTGTAAATTTAGTTGACTAAGTTATAAAGAGTAAGGAATATAGATTCAAGATGGCCTCAACAGCCAACTGATTTAAAATGATGACATTCTCTCCAAGTAGAACGAAAAAGAGGCAGTAATTCCAACATGTCTACAAACACTCAGCTGCATTGGAGCTCTGCTATTTTGCTTACTGTGAAAAATAATATTATTGCCACAATTTCTGAAGCCAAACTTCAAGTTCCTTCATCACTCCGACACCACAGGAGGGATATCAGTCATTTCACGCCAAATATTAGTCTTTCTCAAATCCCGGAGGTAAAATAGAAGAAGAAAAAAGCTAGACCAGGTTTTTTTTTTATTACTTTAGGGGAATATCAAATTAAAAGAAAAACACATCAGTAAGTGATCTGGGAAAAACATGACTCTACTCAGTAGCCACTCCAGACTGATCCTCTCAGGACCGTCTAATGAAGAGTGACATATTTTGTCAGAAATGTAATGAAAGTGGGACACAATTCTTTAAAATCTGCGGTTGTCTTTCAGAAAAAATAATATTTTTATGATGACATTTAGCATGTATAAGATTGTTCTCACATTGAGATTAGACTATGTACTCTGCCATAAGAGGAAGACGGAGGTCATGGGAATAAGATCAGTAATGAAGGCCCAAAAATTCACTAAAGCAAGAGTCTCATAACTAAGAGTTGAAAAGACATGTTATGCTGTAGTGAATCTAGGCATGAGCTGGTTTCAAGATAAACCTTCATTTTAAAAAGTCACAGGGCAAACCTTTTAATAGGAACATCATGCAAAACCCACTTTTTTAGCCGTTAAATGCATTTTGTTGTACCTGCAGTAGGAGTGCAAACAAGTTGAATTTAGTCTCTCCAAGTACTGCTTAGATATCTTTGTTTTCTTTTTGGATCAGATTTTTCAACCCATTCAGTTTTCTTTACTAGTTTTCTGAACTATTACGTCACAGTTTTTTCAAAAGAACTGACAAATTAGGTCTGGACTTACCAACTACAATGTTGTCGTCTTCATTCTCGTCTCAGTCTGGGTCAGACTCTGGCTCCAACATGTAAGGCTGGATGGACAAGTCTTTCTTTGTAGACATCCTTTCATTTGTAAATAAAGAGTTTCTGTGCCACTATATAGTCATAAACCCCTCTCTCAAAGTACAATAGACCGCTAAGCTGGAGGGGAGCGGCTTGTGAAGAGACAGCCTCAAAATGAGTCCATCTGAGACAGACATCCAAAAAAGGGTGAAAGAGGGGCTTGGGGAGTTAAGATAAGGAGGAATACAGACCAAAAAATTGCAGTTCCACTTTATTTAGACCCCAACTGAATGATTTAAATGTGAAAAATAAGAATTTTAAAGCATATTTCTCTTTAAAATGTTTTGTCACATCATTCTTGTGGTGAGATGCAATGTTTTTTATTTAAAACAATGTTTTAGTACTAAATGGTGGTGTTCTTGCTTAATGTTATTACACCACCAGAGTCTGAAACCAGCACTTATCTAATTGAATCACATGTTTATTAATGCAAGCTGCTATAAAAAGCAGGCAGTAATGTAATGGTCTGGTTGTGTGTGTGTGTGTGTGTGTCGATTGACAGAATTTAATGCAATAGTTTGATCACACAGGTTATTTTCACAATTTGACAAAATCAGCCTTTATTTTCCAACATAGGATGAAGTTGATTTAAATGTTGGACATGAAAGGCTGCAGGCAACACATTCCATCAAAGAGTGCTAGGACTTTATTATCCTCCAGTTGTTGTGTAAGTGAAACCGGAAAGTTGTTACATAGAAGCAGAAATTCTCAAGTTGATTGAGCTATTAAAAAAAAGAAAAGAAAAAAAACTTCTAAAGACCAACCTGTGTGAAAATATAAACGAAGCTGCCATATGTTTTCACCTGCTCCATCACACACACATTTCCAGACAGGCACGCATGGGTGCCCACACTGCACATTTACCACCTCAGAAAACACACACATGTGTGTTCAGACACATCTGTGGAGCAGACTTGTCCTGATGAAGACGTTTTGAATATGGAGAACAAGAGCTAAATCTTTGTAATGAGTATATTTGTATTTTTATTATGAGGCCACCTACTTAGCACTATTTATACACTGTACTGCAAATATAATCCGCATAGCAGGAGAGGTGAGAGGAAGGGGAAATCAAAGGGTCTCATAAGAAGAAGGAGTGGAAAATGTGTGAGAATTTAATTAGGAATGTGGATTAGAGACTGGAACTAATTACATGAAGTAAGAGCCAAAAGCAGGGGGTGTTTTTTTTGTGTTTTTTTCAGAGCTTTAGCGCAGGGGCACCTGTATGATCCTGTAAATGACCTGTGTTTTACGTGTGTTTGTGTTTGTCCACCCCCAGATGTGCGCGTCCACGCCGCGGCCAAGTGAGGATTGGGTTGGCTGCTCGTGTATCCCATCAACAGAGCCCCTCCGGTGGGCCCAGAAATGTGATGGATGATGCCTGGAAGCTCTACAAAATGCAGGGCGTTCTTGAACCATCAGAACAGCTACCAGACAGTTAATGGGTGATGGATTGTAAAAAATGTGGTGTTAAAGGGTGACAGGTCACTGGCTGCTGTGTTTGGGGTGTTATTCTAACATTATTGATTACAAGGTGACAGGCATGTAAAGGGAAGCAATTTAATACTGTAGCAGAGAGTGGTAAAACACAACCTCCTCCCTGAACACCCATGTTTGTTCAACCCCCCCACGTCTCAGATAGAATTACAAACCATATGCCAATTGTAAGACCAAGATGGGAAGCATAATTTGGGTTGTAGCCTTTAGTTGTGGTGTTTCTACCTCAATGAAAATAGTCATCCATCAATCTACAGAATGACAGGTATAGGTTAACCAACCTGGTCAAAAACACACTTTATGGTTTGTACTCCTCATCACACGAGCTAAAATGTGACCCCTGTCAACTCCACTGGGAGGATTTCTGCATTGATTGAAATGTGCAACTTTTTGCCCTCAACGTTTTTTGCTCGTGTTTTTCTGTAGTCCAGTACATATTGTTTTTATTTCCAAGGTCAATATTTGGTATTAGTTTTTATTTCCAGCTGCTAATTGGTCACTGTTTAAATTTTAACACAGACCTTAAAACAGCAACACTTTGTGGTAACATAAATAAACGAATGATTGCAATTCTAACATGATAATTTAGTTAACAAAAGGTTGCTTACGTTTTAGGCTTACATGTTTTTGTATGACTGGAATCATGTTTCTAATAATTCAGGGGTATTTTAGTCTGAAAGTTTTAAGTAGAAATGTTAACAATAAGCTCAACTTCTTCATATTACCTTACTGTATGAAGTGTAACTTTATACAAAGTGTTGTGGAAAAGAAAGAAAGCAAGAAGAGGCTCCATCGAGGTCTGAGACATTTAAAATATTCTTCCCATTTAGTGATAATCTATCTGCTGGTAAAAATAGTAAATTTATTTAGATAACAATAACCACTCATCTTTCTTTATTTATTAATTTACAACAGTTGTATCATATCAATGCAAATACATTCAATTCAATTGAGTTTACTTATAAATTAATAAATAGTCACAACAAATTTATAGCCTAACCCTGACCATTTACTCTAAAATTAACCTCACAGGACCCTAAAACTAACCCAAACCTTGGTCCTAAACCTAACCCCCCACTCGTAATTTGCATTTGGACCCATAGGGACCGGTTAGCTCTGCACTTCGGTCCCCACAAGGCTGCTTTTTTGGGAACATTTTCCCCACATTGTAGGAAAAACCCATTCACACACAAAATCAATCTAAGGATGCCAGCAGATTGTGTTGAATCCTAACTTCATCACAGTATCTCATCCTGAGCAGCACAAATATACAGTGGGTTGCAAAAGTATTCATACCCCTTGAACTTTTCCATATTTTGTCACATTACAACCACAAACATAA